>PIJE02000190.1:21052-203552 GCA_002895965.2 Coryphaenoides rupestris
GGGTGGGGGGGGGGCAGGCAGTGATCTCTCTCTTAAACCTAGGGGGGTGGGGGGGGGGCAGGGCATGTTGAGGTTGGGGTGGTGGGGGGGGGGCAGGCAGTGATCTCTCTCTTCCCCCCCACACTGATATTTATTTAGTTTGTTAGCCAATAGCAGATGGTGGCCTACTGTACGGGCGCGAGGCCATCACTGTGGAGTATGTATGCGTGGTTGAAATCACCTTGTGTCTCTGTGCAGAGGTGAGCCGTGGTGTGTGGTCAGGTTCAACTCCTACTCGACACTGTGTTTGTTCCACGCCTTTGTTTCCCTTCGGCATTTTTGCTTGCCATCGGTAGCCACTATCTCCTTTCGCATGCGATCGCACTTCTCTCTCTCTTGAATAAACTCATGTGGATGTCTGTCTCCCCCTTCCACTCTCCCCTCCTCCAGTGTGCCCGGTCCACTGCAAGCACCGCGCCTGCACCAGGGACGACCAGTGCTGCCACGAGCAGTGCCTGGGCGGTTGCCTGCGCGGCAGCTCGGCCAACCACTGTGTGGCCTGCCGCCGCCTGCAGCACGGGGACACCTGTGTGGAGCGCTGCCCCGCCGACCACTTCACCTTCAAGGGCTGGCGCTGTGTGCCGCAGGCCTTCTGCCAGGAGCTGCACAGCCGCTGCAAGCGGGACAAGGAGCAGCGGAAGGGCAAGAACCCTGACTGCCACGAGTATGTGCTCCACCAGGGGGCATGCATCCCCGAGTGCCCCTCCGGCTACACCACCGTCAACTCCTCCTCGTAAGTGTGGCCACTGCTTACTTGGGGGTGTGTGTTTAAATGGGATTTGTAGCATTTAAGTCACTTGTTTTTGTTTGCATTTATCTTATCCTTGTCTGTGTGAAAATGTCTGTGTGCCCCTGCATTTGGGGCATACTAAACTGAGAACCCCAGTGACAGATTATAGAACAAGACCTCACAGCTAAACCATGTGCATGCACGCCACGCACACACATATGCACACACACACACTGCATACACCCACAAAAATGTACAGACACACGTGCAAATTGAGTTATGCAGTAATACTAATACACTGGTTCACATACTGTGAACACACACGCACACGCACACACACACGCTCATGCATATGCACACACACACAACCTTTCACTCTGAATTGAAATCCAAATGTATAGTTATCCCTGAAACGGTCCACACTGTGCACATGGGGCGTACGGAGACCATTACTGCCTAATACTTGCAAGAACAGAGGCTACTGAAATGCATTCATCAAATGACATTTCGAGCTCTGGGTGTGCAATATGTATTCTTACTCGGAAGCTTTTAGGGAAATTATGTGCAATTAGGTTTTATGTGCGTGTGCGTGTGTGTGTGTGTGTGCGCGCATAGTTTCATCATCTTAATCTTTACGCACGTCTCTGTGTGTGCAGACGGTGAGGTCAGGGTGGCGGGAAACATGCGCCGTTGGCACATCTGTGACTCTGCTTTTGACTCACCCTGCACCCCCCACAGGGCTCCTCGTCGCTGTCTCACTTCCTGCGTGTAATTGCAGGGTTTAAGTCACGCCTGCTCGCCTGCTGTCATTCCACGCGTGGCGCGACACCGGCTCCTTGACAATGGAGGCTCGGGTGTGCTCAACCAGTCAGTCTAGTTGTGCATTCTGCGTACATGTACCCGTCACATTTTGTGGTGGTCTCGTTTGGCACAAGCATATGGAGAAGGAGATGATTGTGCGTGTGTGTTGACCCTTGATCTCCTGAATTACCTTTTTGTGTGTGTGTGTGTGCATGTGCGTGCGTGTGTGTCAGAGAGAAAGGGTAAGAGCTCTGGTCAGGACAGTAACTCGTACCCGGCAATGGCTGCAGATTGGCCGGCCGCCGGGTGTTTATGGACACTATTGCCATCGGTCGGAGTGGCCCTCAATGCAATGCAGTCTGGCCTGCATTGCATTGAGGGCCACAGTGGACAAGAGGTGGGCCAGCATTGTGGGTCTCCAGGGGCCCCTGTGTGTGTGTGTGTGTGTGTGTGTGTGTGTGTGTGTGTGTGCGTGTGCGTCATGTGGTTTCCTGTCGCCGACACCTCTCATCAGATGTTGATGTGCCGGCTCTTTCCTCCACCCGCCCCGCACCTCCTGCTGTGTGGCACGCCTTGCCTCGCCTAGGTGCTTCCAAGCCGGGATGCCTCAACAACAACATTTGTTTTCACTTCCATGGCAAAACTTGATCAGGCAACACCCCCCCCCCCCCTTCTTCCCCTGCAGTGACAAGCATCCATCCATTGTATGGATGCTGTAACATAGTAGATGCTCGCCCTATCTTCTTTGGAATTGACTTTTATCGATTTTTAGTCCATGTCCTTACGTTACACTGTTTAGATCTTGGCCGCTTTTAACCATATATTTTAACTGAACCGGATTTTAGTCATCAGACGTGGGTTTTACATCAGCCAAATAAACACAACCTTGGCCACTATTTTCGGTGAGGACCACATGCTTCTGTGGAAAGCAAACTGCTGACCTTAGAGAGGATACTCGACGACTCTCTGATGAGCTGCAGAAGAAAGACTCCCTCCTGTCAAGTTTCATGGATGTGGCTTCTGAGCAGTCAAAACCGATTGCCCCTCTCGGAGCAGCCATCCAGGACTCAGCACTGTGGGATCCCTCCACTTCTCCACGGCCTTCCTACTGTTCGATACCCAACCATCAGTCATCATGGGCCAAAGTGATTGTCTGTGGCCATAAGAGAGATTCTTTTGTGGCTGCCTCACCACTGCACCTATGCCTCTCCAACCAGTATGCGATCCTGTCCGGTGACACTCCAGTCCACCCAGCTGATGCTCCGGTCCACCCAGCTGATGCTCCAGTCCACCCAGATGAAGCTCCGGTCCACCCGGCTAGTGCTCCTGCGGCTCAGCGACCCTCATCCTGGGTAGAGGCGAAGACCTCCCCCTCCTGCCTTAAGGCCCTGAAGGAGGCTGTGATCAGACTCTGGAGGTCTTCCTTGCCGTAAGCCAGCACAGAAATTCCACTGCAAGTCTGATGCAGCCACCTGGCACAACACCTGCCTGGTCAGACGACCTCAACACTTGGCGTGGAAATGGTCCATGCACTCTCCTGCCATCAGAACCCACAGCCATCATCTCCTCGACCCCTTTTCTCCTCAACCACATATCCAATAGACCGGGATCCCATAACAAGGAACATCCATGTAGCAATGTTCCTTCTTGCCACAATGGTACTTCGTGGCTTGATCAGGTTTGTTGCCGGTAAGGGAGAGACTGGAGTCGGGCTTGATGATCTAGCATTGATCAGGCCTGCCTGTACAAATACAATTGCCACAGTGTCCAGACAAAGATTACATTTGAGAAATGTACACAGACCTTTTGGCACTTCAGAAATCTCGTCTCAGAAATCTTATCACAATCTCTCGCAAGCTGCAATCTGTTCAGGGACATTCCAGTTCAGAGAATGTTTTTAACACACTAAACTTGGCCCTATTAAATGCCAGGTCTTTAGCAGGCAAGTAATTTTTAATAAATGATTTTATAACAGAACGTCAATTAGATTTTTAGTTCCGAACCGAAACTTGATTAGACCAAAATAATAGTGGAGCCGTTCTTATTGAATCAGCCCCTCCTAATTTTAGTTTTATGAATGAAGTCACAACAAAGGAGGTGGCAGCCCTCCAAAATAATGTCTTCCAGTGCAAAGAGATATCAGTTGAAACCAGAGCAGTTGCTCTGGTATTGAAATCATCTTCTTGTGTTTTACTTCTAACAGTCTACAGGCCTCCAAAATAATGACTTGATGCAGCTGCTGTCTATCATTCGTATTGACTTTGACTTGTCTGGCTATCGTTGGTGATTTTAACATTCATGTGGATAACGCTAAGGACAGTCGTGCCAGAGAACTGCAACATACTATAGACCATTTTGGTCTGACCCAGCATGTATCAGGGCCCACCCACTGTAAGGGCCACACACTGGACTTGGTTATGTCAAAAGGTCTTAATATTTCTAAAGTGTTGGTTACTGATTTTGCTCTCTCTGACCACTGCTGTGTTTTCTTTGAGATGACAGGACAGATGTAATCTCAAGACGATATCTCAATGAGAACAGCAGTACGTCATTCATCCAGGCTTTCTCCACATTACCTGCTCTCATATTGACCTCTGTCAGTAATTTTTATTCAAAAATTGCAAATATCATTGATGCCATTGCTCCTGCAAAAGTTAAAGTGCCGGAAAGCTGAACGCAGGTGGCGAAAAACTAAATTCAGGGTTCATCACGACGTACAAAGAAAAACTATGCATCTATTGTGTTCGAAATCCACGGCAACGTTCTGCACTGTAATATTTATCTGTTTAAAATGTCTTGTCTTAAAATGTCTCTCTTTTAAATATGATTTCAATCTCTTGCACTCTTTCAATTTTTTTATCCTGTGACTCTCCTGTTTGTACTTTGTACGTAAAGAACAAAGAGTGACACATGCATAGGCTCAGAAACAGATATGGATAAAAAAGGAGGAGTCCATTTGAGGATTTTCAGGTGCAGCGCAGGTGGCTCAGCCTGCAGAGAGAGAGAGAGAGAGAGAGAGAGAGAGAGAGAGAGAGAGAGCGAGAACGTAAAGGACAATCTGGCGGCAGGAGCTTAAGTGCATTTCGGGGACATTTATTTATTAAATTGTACGTTTTATATATTTTATTTAAATCTTACAAAGGGAATTTTTATAATTCATGTTTTTATTTTGTGAAAAATCCCACTTAAACAAAATTGTGAAATTATTACACCATTAGACCACCATTACATTTTTCCTCTCGCGCACCCCCTAGAGGCAGCCCCCACACTTTGGGAATCCCTGCCTTAGTGTATGAAAGGTGACTTGACTTGACTTTTATGTAACTTCTTGATCCTTTGATTTACACCGACACACTTTCAACCAGTGCTATACAAGACAGGGCTGTGATGATGTGGGTTAATATGTCGACGCTTGACCAGTGCTGTCGGCATGACGTCATGTTGGCTGGGTGTCAACATGTGGTGGGAGAGGGTGTCAGACAGACGGTCACGGGACGTGGCCGGCTCCAACAGATGGACGGTGGGGAAAAAAATTGAATTGTCTTTAGGAAGTCAAAGAAATTGTAGTTTAATGTGTATATCAAGAGACATATTGTCAAATCCCTCTGTCAACAGTATGGACTAGAGCCCGACCAATTCATCGGTTGGTCGATTTTATCGGGCGATCTAAGATAAGATAGAACTTTATTCATCCCGAAGGAAATTCTTGGCCGTTCACTGATATATCTGTATCGGCGTATGTGTTGCCGATAAAGAAAATATGCAAAAACAAATGAGTTTACCATTTCAGTGCACTGATTTTGACAATAAAGTTTATTATTAAACCGTATAGGTATATACTGCTAGACATATAGGACTCAGACCAGTGATTGCGTGTTTAGTTCTGTGCTCCAGACCAATGTAGCCTAATTCAGAGCATGATTATCTGTTGAATATCCAATATCGTTTTTAGTCCCCCCCCCAGACACCCATTTATTTTTACAACTTAGCGATTATGCTGATAGTTGAATTTTTTTTTTTCCATATTCAATATATTTGGATATTCAATAGATATTCAACAGATATTCAACAGATATTCAACAGATATTCAACAGATATTCACCCTCTGAAGTGGCGATGTGGCACAGTGAACTACACCGCTATAGGTCCCATGTGTCTTGCGGTGTATTCCTGCCCAGGAGAAAGGGCTTCCTCTCTATAGAGCTGTGTAGGAAACGATCGCGACAGAAACACATTTTAGGTCAAAATCTAATAATTCTACCAAAACACTAGCACTAGTTTCCGTCCAGCAAGGACATTTAGTCAATCATAGCACCTACAAAATATTCCATGCAGATGGTATAGAAATGTCTTTCACTACTGTAATTGACTCGGCCCTGTTGGGCCTCAAGACTCAGGGGTAGCATAGCTCCCCTCCTTTACCCCCCACCACCTCTCCTCTCTAACCTGCTTCCGCTTACCCTAACCAGGGTTCGGTCCCATCCCCTGTTGGATCCCTCGCACTTACTTGTATTTGTAACCCTGGTTACGCTGTTAATATGTTTACAATATTCGATATGGTACCAGTACCAGAAGATTTTATGAACGCTTAAGAGTCCTAGAGATGAATAACAATATTGAGAGTCACACACACGGGGATGAATTTGAATAAACACTTGTATTGTCATCCAGCAAGAACAAAAATGTGGCTATTGGCCTATAATACAGTAACAATTTAAATCATACCATCAATGAAAATAATAAAACGTGCACGTCAGAAAAAAAACACTTTTGTTCCCTTAGTCAGTCTTTATCGTTGGGGCCCAGTAACTTACCTCCTGGCGCTTACAGTATGTAAAAAGCACTTCATTCAGCATCACGTTCAGCATCATGTAGTTACATTATTGTATCCTTGCTATCTAGCTGTTTACCAGCAATGGGCTGCTCTATTTACAGTAAATCCTACTGAACCTACCAACAGTTCTATATTGTTGTTTCACTTTCTTCAGACAAATGTACTTACAGTATTGTAAATCGCTTTGAATAAAAGCATCTGCGAAATGCCCTAAATGTACATTATTTTCATCTACGTGGCACCTTATTCGCGCGCTATAGGCCTACATCTTTGGAAAAATCTTGTGGTCATGTGGTCAACTAACAAAATCTGAGACAGCCCTGGTTGGTTTTAAAAACATTTTACAGCAGTTGTCAGACTTTTCGAGTACAATACGCCCTGCAGAATCACATTGCAATTCTGCGGTAAAAGTTTGTACCGTAATATCTTAAGTTACACATTCCAAACAACACGTGGTTGCAAATGCAATAAGCACCTCCTGTTCACTACTGTTCACAAGAGGAACGGTCACAAAGACATTATTGACATCAAGGAACGACGTCACCTTGATTAAGCCCAATGTCCCGTTAAAAAGAAAAGAAAAAGCAAATATTTTGACCCTCGCCCAAGAGTGTGGTATTGGCAGCGTAGCGTAAAACTATCCAGCGGAAAGATGCCTCTGACACATGTGGAGCCAGGCACAATGGGCCCAGAGTAAGCAACACTAATCCACTCAAATTGCAACTTTCCAACACCAGAAAAATTAAATTATCCCCGTCTGTGCAACGCTGCAACGCTGCTACTGTAAACCACCGCAGCGTTCCGAGGCAGGCGGGTGCTGGGTCCAGAGGGACAGGGTTGTGGGTGGTGCGGGGTTGGTTGTTGTTGTTATTGTGACCATCTGGGAGTCTGGCACAGAGTTCTCCTGTTGTGGGATGGCTGGCGTACGCTACCCACCAACGTACCTCCAAGTTGACGTGGCCATTGCCTCCCACGACCTTATCACTTTTTGCTCATGTTTTGTTTGTTTTTGTGTTCTCTCTCTCTCTCTTCTCTCTCTCTCTCTCTCTCTCTCTCTCTCTCTCTCTCTCTCCAGGCTGCACTGTATCCCGTGCGCAGGGCTCTGTCCCAAGGTGTGCATGGGCATCAAGACGGTGGATTCGGTGACGGCGGCGCAGGGCCTCAGAGGCTGCACGGTGCTCAATGGCAGCCTAGTGATCAACCTTCGTGGTGGGAGTAAGTATCCATGATAGCACCCCCCCCCCCCCCCAACCCCATATTAGTTACATTTAAGGGCCCGCCTACACAACGTGCCCTATTATTTCAAGAAATGCCCTATTTTAGCAAATAACAACAAACGCTGTCAGCTGAACGTCCCATCATAAAGCCCAGACTAATTTTTAATCCCCAAGCCAAACAGGATGTCCACATGTGATGATTGTGGTGGAGGTGGGTCTCTCTTTAAGGTTGTGTCCTCTCCCCTCCAGACAACATAGCAGCGGAGCTGGAGGCCAACCTGGGGCAGCTAGAGGAGATCACCGGCTACCTGACAGTGCGGCGCTCCTATGCCCTCGTCTCCCTCTCCTTCTTCCGCAAGCTCCGGGTCATCCATGGCGAGGAGCAGGAAGTCGGGTACCTATTTATCTATAAACTTGTTGGGGTTTTTTTCTTTCTCTCCTCCTAAGCACTTTTGCATTGCCACCACGTTGCCGCCCTGTAATTATGAGTTAAAAGCAGGATGACTGACCTTTTAAAAAAAATAAAAAATGTTTTTTTACAGTTGCAACTGCTTTTGACTTTTTGCTTCTTCTTTTTTTTCTCCTTGTCGTCCATCATATCTGAGGCTTTCATTTGGCCTGTGTTTAAGATGCCATCGCGTAAAACGCTGCACTTACCCAAGCAGAAGCTACGGGGTTGTGTTGCTGCCGAAAGTCCTACTTTCCAAAAGTGTACTCGTGGTGTAAAATGATCACCGTGCCCGCCCACAACATCAGCTGAACGTCCCATCATAAAGCCCAGACTAATTTTTAATCCCCAAGCCAAACAGGATGTCCACATGTGATGATTGTGGTGGAGGTGGGTCTCTCTTTAAGGTTGTGTCCTCTCCCCTCCAGACAACATAGCAGCGGAGCTGGAGGCCAACCTGGGGCAGCTAGAGGAGATCACCGGCTACCTGACAGTGCGGCGCTCCTATGCCCTCGTCTCCCTCTCCTTCTTCCGCAAGCTCCGGGTCATCCATGGCGAGGAGCAGGAAGTCGGGTACCTATTTATCTATAAACTTGTTGGGGTTTTTTTCTTTCTCTCCTCCTAAGCACTTTTGCATTGCCACCACGTTGCCGCCCTGTAATTATGAGTTAAAAGCAGGATGACTGACCTTTTAAAAAAAATAAAAAATGTTTTTTTACAGTTGCAACTGCTTTTGACTTTTTGCTTCTTCTTTTTTTTCTCCTTGTCGTCCATCATATCTGAGGCTTTCATTTGGCCTGTGTTTAAGATGCCATCGCGTAAAACGCTGCACTTACCCAAGCAGAAGCTACGGGGTTGTGTTGCTGCCGAAAGTCCTACTTTCCAAAAGTGTACTCGTGGTGTAAAATGATCACCGTGCCCGCCCACGACACATACTGTATGCTAGTGCCTTGCTTTCGCCCAAAAAGATGTCCTTTTCAACTCTCTCTGTGTGTGTGTGTGTGTGTGTGTGTGTGTGTGTGTGTGTGTGTTGTGTGTGTGTGTGTGTGTGTGTGTGTGTGTGTTGTGTGTGTGTTGTGTGTGTGTGTGTGTGTGTGTGTGTGTGTGTGTGTGTGTGTGTGCCACCCATAGGAACTACTCCTTCTACGCCCTGGACAACCAGAACCTCCGGCAGCTGTGGGACTGGTCCAAGCACAACCTGAGCATCCGGCACGGCCGCATGTTCTTCCACTACAACTCCAAGCTGTGCATGTCCGAGATCCGCAAGATGGAGAACGTCACGGGGACCAAGGATCGGCAGATAAAGAACGACATCGCCTCCAAGACCAACGGAGACCAGGCCTCATGTAAGAGACTCCCATCTCCATCCAGACTAGCGGGTCCTAGAACGCAACCGTATGTCTCGAGATACAAGCATTATGTCGTTTAATTCAAATCACTGGTGCACACATATACCGATTGTAGTGTTGATACCAAGTTTTTTACTCATAGTAAAATATTCACAGTTAAGCAATGAAAGCAATAACAGTTCTGTTAAGAATCTATTGTCGTCTCGTCTTTCTACCAAATGAATCAGTATCGATAGTGTTAACGATACACACTCTATAAAATGGGTACTCTATTATCGATCAAATTAACTGGACCGCCCATCCTTATTAATGCCAACTGTAATAGAGTTTAGTAATCCAGCTGGTATAAGGAATGGTTCATTCAATCCAGATAGCGTAGTCTTCTCTGGGTTTGAAACCCAGTGTCCACAGTCTACTGGTAGGCCTCCTTGAGCAAGATGCCATTAATTACACATGTCTGAAAGAAAATCATAGCTGCTCAATGACTCATGGATGTACTAATTACATTCATTATTTATTCAATGCACAGAATTGCCAAGTACACCTTTTTCACATTTCTAGGAGAAACAAACAAAGGCATGCAGATGCTATAGATGCTAGCCTTCCTTAGCTTAGACAAAACACTCCACCTCTGCCTGTTATTGCCTTTTGACAAGGTGTGTGTGTCTGTGTGTGTGTGTATATCTATGCAGGTGAGAACCAGGTGTTGAAGTTCACGCAGATCCGGACTATGAGCGATAAGATCATCATCAAGTGGGAGCCTTTCTGGCCCCCGGACTTCAGGGACCTGCTGGGCTTCATGGTGCTCTACAAGGAGGCGTAAGTAGACGCATGCACACACATGCACACACACACACATGCACACACACACACACATGCACACACACACACATGCACACGCATGCACACACTAGTCTGCTCCATCATTTCCCTTTCCATTTTCTCCTCTATTCTTTTCTTCTGTTCTTTACTTTTCCTCTCTTTTTGAAAATGAATTATTAAAAAACATAATTGGTTAGCTGTCAACATGACGGACGGACCTTCCAGCTGCACAGCCCAAATGAACTCTTATTTGGTTTTTGCATTTTTAATTTGTTAATCTTCCAGTCCGTTCCCAACACTGGAACATGTAGGAGTGTGTTGACACTCGGGGTTGCACGACTTCTGATTTTTTCAAGTCGACTTTTCTATCAATAAAGTCGACGTGTCGTTGATGACGTCATCACATACACACGCACGCAAAAAACACAGAAAGAATGGGCTGTCCAAAAAATAGCAACTTGTATTGACAAGATCTCTGTATACATTAATCACTTACAGTTTAGTGCAGATTCAGGCCTGTCTACAAAAAATACAGTAACATGCCTATTATGTAACGAAAATATATATTGCAACATTCAAATTGGGTGTCAGCAATTACATGCGGAGAAAAAAACAACTGAGAAGAATACATTCGTTTGGCCGTGCATGACGCTTGATTTGCATATTTAGCAGATAACTGTGCTATTTGCTTCATCTTTTGTGAAGTATTTCCACACACTTGATCCGTAAGTCCGTCTTTGCTCCTCCGGCAACTCACCACCTGCTGTCTTTTCTGCAGCCGCCATAATTGTTGTAGTCTTGTGTGTGTCAATGTGAAATCGCTTCATTTTTTCCCCCACCGGCCACCGCATTTGCGCCAAGTCCCACCAAATATCTTAAAGTGTAAAAAAAATTACAAAATAATATATTCTTAAAGTGTGAAATCATGTGGTCAACGACGCGTAGGCATCGACTTGTGGAAGTGACGTCGACGTGTCGACTTTTCTGTGCAAGCCCTAGCTTGACACCACTTGTTTATTCAGCTGCTGTTGTTGTTGTTGTTGTTGTTGTTGTAGTCAAACACCTCAAAGCCCTGTGTAACAACCCCCCCCCATCCGCCACCAGGCCCTTCAGGAACGTGACAGAGTTCGACGGGCAGGACGCGTGCGGCTCCAACAGCTGGGTGATCGCGGACGTGGACCCGCCACCGCGCGCCACGGAGGGCAGCAAGGAGCAGAACGAGCCGGGCCACCTCATCTTGCCGCTGAAGCCCTGGACGCAGTACGCCATCATGGTCAAGACCCAGCTGTCCGCCTCCGACGAGCACCAGGCGCATGGCGCCAAGAGCCACATCATCTACGTGCGCACCAACGCCACCAGTAAGCAGCTCCGCGTAGACGTCGTTAGGTCACAACTCGATCACCTGATCACCGCCGTCAGTAGGACACAGACATGCCGCGCTTAAGCTGTTGGACTGTTTGTGTTTTTCTTGTCAAATGTGGCCTTCTGGAAAATAACCAAGTATTTTGTGTGTGTGCGTGTGTGGTTTGATCTACACAGTTTAAGTTTAATTCCCTGATAAAACCGCATCAAACGTTGCATTGTTCCAAAACGGCCAGACGAGCCCCCTACCCCCCTTCCCCCCCACCTCCTCTCCTTCCCTCCGAACATGTCTGGTGACCAGCCCACGGCGACACCTTTGTTGCCGTGGCCACAAAGCTGTCATTAGAGAACGAGTCATCGATGGCGAGATGTAGTCTGACAATGCGGTCCGATCGGTGTGTGTCTCTGCGCCCGGGCGTCACACGACGACACCATAACAATAATTGCTGTGCAAAGATGGGTGCGTGCATCTCTTTGTTCTCTCGTTAAGGCTAATTATACCGTACACACACACACACACACACACACACACACACACACACACACACACACACACACACACACACACACACACGCTCCTCCCACAAGCTCAGACACACACACTCAGTCACCCCACCAGCAGACTCTTGGAAATTGGTGTCAAGTTTTGGGATGTGTTTCTTTACATCACTGCCTCAACCTTTTGTCCGGGGGGTTTTGTGGAATTTGACATTTTGTTTTATACAAGAATTTTCATGAAACTCTCTCACCTGGAAGATCAATCATTGTTTCCGCCTGAATCTGCACTGACAGGCCGGAGCCACCGGCTAGTGCAGCACTACAGAGAGTAGGCTTCTATCCTGACACAGACGTCCAGCACCCCACTACCCAAGCTTGAAGGTTCACCCACCACACAATGATCATTCTGTAGCCAGAGAACTTAAAATTAATAAATGTACACCTCGCCGTCAGCCGTCGAGTAATTTTACAGATTTTGTTTTGCATATTACCAACTGTCAATTACCTTTTCTTAGCTCAGGCAAATCCATCGACTCTTGTAGCGACGGCAGTAATTGCACGCGAGCGCCCTAATCAGATCACCTTAACGGGCTGGAACAATGCACCCGCCACTGTTTGCTTTACAGCATGTCAAAATTCTGCATGCCCCAAACCACGGCATTCCATGCGATTACTCTCACTCAACGTGTAAGCACCTTAAAGTTGAACTTTAAGGTGTGTGTGTGTGTGTGTGTGTGTGTGTGTGTGTGTGTGTGTGTGTGTGTGTGTGTGTGTGTGTGTGTGTGTGTGTGTGTGTGTGTGTGTGTGTGTGTGTGTGTGTGTGTGTGAGGTACAGGCTAATTATTAAGCTTTTTATTTTGTTTTGTTCTTTAAACACTAATTCCGACAGTAATGAGCCATTCTTGCGTGGAAAAGGTTTAATAATGTTATCGTAAGCAGCGTGCGGTCTGGTTGTTAAGAGCTTAAGAACTTGGTTTGCAAATATCCACCACTGTCTGGAACCAAGAGGTCCCTGAGTTGGGCTGCTGCTAACCACCGAGCTGCTCACCTTATCTTAGTTAGGCTGCTGCCCCCGCTGCTAACCACCGAGCTGCTCACCTTATCTTAGTTAGGCTGCTGCCCCCGCTGCTAACCACCGAGCTGCTCACCTTATCTTAGTTAGGCTGCTGCCCCCGCTGCTAACCAGCCAGCTGCTCACCTTACTTTAGTTGCTGCTGCCCCGCTGCAACCACCAGCTGCTCACCGTTATCTTAGCTAGGCTGCCTGCTGCCCGCTGCTAACACACCGAGCTGCTCACCTTATCGTTAGTTAGGCTGCTCGCCCCCGCTGCTAACCACCGAGCTGCTCACCTTATCTTAGTTAGGCTGCTGCCCCCGCTGCTAACCACCGAGCTGCTCCACCTTTATCATTAGTTTATGGCTTGCTCCCCCAGCTGCTTATACCACCGAGCATGCTCACCTTTCCTTAGTTTAGGCTGCTGGCCCCCGCATGCTAACCACCGAGTGCTCACCTTATCTTAGTTAGGCTGCTGTCCCCGCTGCTAACCACCGAGCTGCTCACCTTATCTTAGTTAGGCTGCTGCCCCCGCTGCTAACCACCGAGCTGCTCACCTTATCTTAGTTAGGCTGCTGCCCCCGCTGCTAACCACCGAGCTGCTCACCTTATCTTAGTTAGGCTGCTGCCCCCGCTGCTAACCACCGAGCTGCTCACCTTATCTTAGTTAGGCTGCTGCCCCCGCTGCTAACCACCGAGCTGCTCACCTTATCTTAGTTAGGCTGCTGCCCCCGCTGCTAACCACCGAGCTGCTCACCTTATCTTAGTTAGGCTGCTGCCCCCGCTGCTAACCACCGAGCTGCTCACCTTATCTTAGTTAGGCTGCTGCCCCCGCTGCTAACCACCGAGCTGCTCACACCTTATCTTAGTTAGGCTGCTGCCCCCGCTGCTAACCACCGAGCTGCTCACCTTATCTTAGTTAGGCTGCTGCCCCCGCTGCTAACCACCGAGCTGCTCACCATTATCTTAGTTAGGCTGCTGCCCCCGCTGCTAACCACCGAGCTGCTCACCTTATCTTAGTTAGGCTGCTGCCCCCGCTGCTAACCACCGAGCTGCTCACCTTATCTTAGTTAGGCTGCTGCCCCCGCTGCTAACCACCGAGCTGCTCACCTTATCTTAGTTAGGCTGCTGCCCCCGCTGCTAACCACCGAGCTGCTCACCTTATCTTAGTTAGGCTGCTGCCCCTGCTGCTAACCACCGAGCTGGTGGTATTCAAATATTATGTAAACATGAAAGCTTATTTCAAATGATTTGCCAATAAGTCCCTTTCACACATGCATGTGTATCCCAGAAATGTTCCAGAACATTTCTTGCCTGGGGTCATGTGTGAATGTGAACAGGGATCCAAAGTCTATACCGTCTATACCCACTTCAAGACCTGCAGGGAGAGGCACGTAAAGAGTTACGTCCGTCTGATGTAACATGCTTTCACATGGAACAAGCCAACCAATCACACGACTCCGCCGATAACTTATTTGAATCTGCAATGCTTTCCGAGTGATTCGATAACTATATCAATGCAGCGTGTTTTGTTTGCAAACAAGCTCCTTTGTTCATTAAGTTTCATAAAGATTCAGAAATAAGGGAGCTTCTCTCAGTCGGGCGGAAGGTGAAATAGATAGGCAGCTGTCCGGATGTGTTGCATTACCGCCATCTGCTGGACTGTCTCTATGGCCCATCTAATTTGACATTGCAGTGCCATGTGTGAAAGGGCGCAAGACGGAAAGGTTCCCGAACCTAGCTGCATGTGTGAAAATCATTAGTAGTAGGTTATCCCAGTCATTTTCAGCAAACTACTGCATGTGTGTAAAAGGTTATAGATGAACAGGGAAGAGTGAACCACCATTCACGGATGTGCTTCCTATTTGACATGGAATAGGCAAGACGGCCGCAATATGAAACCCATAACTGCACTGAGTCCCCGTTGGTTGTTGCAGGCCGACCCGTGAGGCAGGACACTCAACTCATTGACCTGATCCCAGGGGGAGGGGAGGCTGAAAGAAAGGACTTTGTCTCCGGCACGGTCGGAAGAACTGTGTGTGCCAATGTGTTGTTCTGGATGCGTGGTGGTGGTGGTGCGGCGCTGCACACTCTCTAGCCTATTGTCCTGCTCTTATCAGGGCAAATAGAGGAGACTGATTGCACTGGGTCAACCCTCCCACACACACACACACACACACACACACACACACACACACACACACACACACACACACTATACCCGTGTCACGTGGTCAACGTGAGGTCCAAGAAAGAGCAGACATAACAAGACGTAAACAACACTTGTGTGTGTTGTTTGATTACTACCAGCCACTACTCAACTGGGAAGGTAGTGGTGGTGCTAGAGGTGGTGGTGGGCGGGAGGGCCAACAGTCCAGATAAGTGATTCAGCTAACAGTTGTCAGTAAGGCAGTTCCGGTGATTTTTATCGCGATCGGCCGCGACGGGTCCGAGCGATCTGTCGACCACCACCGCCGCTCTCGTCTTCTGAGTGTCTTGAGAAATACCGTCAGTGACTCAGGAACTCCTGGCATGTGTGTGTGTGTGTGTGTGTGTGTGTGTGTGTGTGTGTGTGGAGGGTTGACCCAGTGCAATCAGTCTCCTCTATTTGCCCTGATAAGAGCAGGACAATAGGCTAGAGAGTGTGCAGCGCCGCACCACCACCACCACGCATCCAGAACAACACATTGGCACACACAGTTCTTCCGACCGTGCCGGAGACAAAGTCCTTTCTTTCAGCCTCCCCTCCCCCTGGGATCAGGTCAATGAGTTGAGTGTCCTGCCTCACGGGTCGGCCTGCAACAACCAACGGGGACTCAGTGCAGTTATGGGTTTCATATTGCGGCCGTCTTGCCTATTCCATGTCAAATAGGAAGCACATCCGTGAATGGTGGTTCACTCTTCCCTGTTCATCTATAACCTTTTACACACATGCAGTAGTTTGCTGAAAATGACTGGGATAACCTACTACTAATGATTTTCACACATGCAGCTAGGTTCGGGAACCTTTCCGGCGGTATATACAAGCATAAATAAGAAAAAGAGCTACTAGGCTCACCCCAGTAAGGGTTCCAGATGTACTGCTGTACAGTTAGGTGTGTTGTCCTTGTCGGGCGGTGGGTGTGTGTTGATTTTGATAGTATTGAGTAGCATCAAGAAAGTATACATGTCCTTGACAGTTTTCCGGTACTCTTCCATAATGACGCGAGTAGTGGGTATGTGCATTATTTTGTAATTTTTTATGTGCACATGTTTCAATGTTTGATAATCGTTTGACTATCGCGCCCTCTACCGGTACCTATCTCGCCGCTCTGAGCCTTTTAGTTTATGGTTTCTAGTAGGGTTTCTGTTTCGCGATACGGGTGCGTTGTTGATCTACCATAGCCCCTCAGTAGAGCTGATGTGGTGGTTTATATTATTTATAGATATTATAATTGTGCTCATAAGATAGACAGAATTAGTAGCGATAGTAATGGATGTCCGTCCCTCGGTGGGCCAGGAGCGTTTTTCTACAGTCGAGAGTTCAGGGCAGCCGATGTTAGAAGGGGAAGGTCCACTGGACTAGGCGGACATCTCTCGCTTAGTCATAGTATCGCGGTCTACGGCTAGGACGCTGCCACTCTCTGTCTCTCACGTCTCTTCACTTCTCTCTATTACACCACACACACAATGTACGAGGGCAAACACACACACACACACACTCACGCCAACCCGGGGCTTGCAAACTGGAAGCAGGCCTGCGGGTTGGCGGAGGGGAGGGGTGAGGGTGGACCTGCAGGGATTAGGAAGGGAAGTCTAGAAGTTTCTAGTAGTGTTTTCTCAGTTGTTGCGCTGTGACTGTGTTATACAATAAAGTACCGTGACGTTTGAGACGGCAACTCATGTCTGCGCGTCATCACTTGCGGCAGACATTACATTGGTGTCAGAAGTAAACAAGAAAAATAAAAATATAAAAAGGTTGTGGGGGAAGACGGATAAGTAGTGAAGGGTATAATAGGCGGGTGGAGTGTATCATAAGCTGATTATCCGAGTGGCATCAGCGCCCAGGTATTTTTATTCATTTTATTTTATTTACTCAGGATTACACAATTTATTTTAAAAAAATCATCTCAAGTGATACCTCTATCATCTGGAGATCTTACTATGCAACACTTTACACATAGCCTCGGGGACTTCTAGTGCAGCATAAACACAGTGATATATCGATCTCACACTCAGTGGCCGAGAAACAATGACCCAAATGTCAAGTAAAAATATCGGCTATTAATATGAACATTAATTGACTACTCATATGCAGCTGACAAGTGGGTTTTGGTGAAGGAATTCAGAAAAACGTTTAGTTGGGATTCGGATTCAAAGACAACAAGCGGGTTGCCACATCTAGAATAGGATGCACGCAGAGGAAGATTCGATATTATATCTCGGTTTCCAGATGAAGTCATGTTGACGGCACCCAGTGCCAAGTTTGCCTCCGCCAGACATTGCTGTGTGAGCGCCGACCAACAATGCTTTCGAATTGTTCAAACCCCCCCCTCCCCCCATCGACAAACACACCCAGTTTTATTGGCCCCCGTGAGGTTCGTTCGGAGTGTGCCAAACACCCGGCTGACGTGCACTCGCACAACAACAAGCGTGACCTTTGTTATGAAGGTTGCTGCGCGGGCCGCGATGGCAGCGTAAATATACATAACTGACACACACACACACACACACACACACACACACACACCACACAACACACACCACACACACACACACACACACACACACACACACTATACCCGTGTCACGTGGTCAACGTGAGGTCCAAGAAAGAGCAGACATAACAAGACGTAAACAACACTTGTGTGTGTTGTTTGACTACTACCAGCCACTACTCAACTGGGAAGGTAGTGGTGGTGCTAGAGGTGGTGGTGGGCGGGAGGGCCAACAGTCCAGATAAGTGATTCAGCTAACAGTTGTCAGTAAGGCAGTTCCGGTGATTTTTATCGCGATCGGCCGCGACGGGTCCGAGCGATCTGTCGACCACCACCGCCGCTCTCGTCTTCTGAGTGTCTTGAGAAATACCGTCAGTGACTCAGGAACTCCTGGCATGCTATATTTACGCTGCCATCGCGGCCCGCGCGGCAACCTTCATAACAAAGGTCACGCTTGTTGTTGTGCGAGTGCACGTCAGCCGGGTGTTTGGCACACTCCGAACGAACCTCACGGGGGCCAATAAAACTGGGTGTGTTTGTCGATGGGGGGAGGGGGGGTTTGAACAATTCGAAAGCATTGTTGGTCGGCGCTCACACAGCAATGTCTGGCGGAGGCAAACTTGGCACTGGGTGCCGTCAACATGACTTCATCTGGAAACCGAGATATAATATCGAATCTTCCTCTGCGTGCATCCTATTCTAGATGTGGCAACCCGCTTGTTGTCTTTGAATCCGAATCCCAACTAAACGTTTTTCTGAATTCCTTCACCAAAACCCACTTGTCAGCTGCATATGAGTAGTCAATTAATATTCATATTAATAGCCGATATTTTTACTTGACATTTGGGTCGTTGTTTCTCGGCCACTGAGTGTGCAGAGATCCAGATGATATATCACTGTGATTTTTTTTTATTTGTATTTCAATAAAAAAAAAAAAAACTGGCGTGCCACGAAACGCTAACACTCCCATCCCCCCCCCTCCCTCTCCTGTGTCTGCCCCCACCAGAGCCCTCTGTGCCGCTGGACCCCATCTCCTCGTCCAACTCCTCCTCCCAGATCATCCTCAAGTGGCGTCCGCCCAACGACGCCAATGGCAACATCACTCACTACCTGGTGTTCTGCCAGCGCCAGGCCGAAGCCAGCGAGCTTTACAAGTTTGACTACTGCCAGAAAGGTAGCGTGAGTGTGTGTGTGTGTGTGTTTGCCCTCGTACATTGTGTGTGTGGTGTAATAGAGAGAAGTGAAAGGCTGCTTGCTAGTTCAGGCCATCAGATAGCAGAGATTCCGTCGGTGGACTTCCCCTCCCTGGCTGTGACTCTCAGAAACCCTCACGTCTCTTCTGAAATCTGTATTTTCCATTTTAAATAAACCAACAATTTGCATGAGGTTAGGAGACAAATACCCCGGGAAAACAGAAACTACTAGAAACCATAAACTAAGGCTAGAGGGGTGAAAGGAGTACTGTGTGTCAAATATCAAATGTACAGTGTATATATTATATGCATTTCCTCCTCATGAAATGGGAAACGGAAATATCAGCAGATTACTTCAACCCCCCCCCTCCAGGTACTTACTGGGGTGAGCTAGTAGCTCACATTTAGCTTGAACACCCTTTTACATGGAACATGTCGGTGTGTGCAGCTATACCGTAGCACAATGGCGTCTGCGGATGCAACCATACACCTTGAATATGCCGCCCCTGAGGGTTTCCCACGGGGGGCCGGGGGGGAAGCAGAGAGGGTCTCCATCACATAGATCCCGATAGATCACTGGAGCCGCAAGGCACGGAAAACACCTTCTGAACACAATGACACGTACACACACACACACACACACACACACACACACACACACACACACACACACACACACACACACACACACATACACACATACAACTGCAGGGTGGAGGTCCGACCAACCAGACAAAGGGCCGAGTGGACTCGAAGCATGTCGAGGGTGGGGCGGGGGGGGGGGGGGGTCAGGTGAAGTTCACACGGTGACAGTGATTTAATTGTTCCTGTCACCCCATGGCCTTCACCCACTTTCTTCGTCTTCAAACCGCAGCCGAACTTGCAGACATCCGAGGCGTGGCGGGGGAGAGCGGGGGCGCTGAGGGAGCGTGTAGGTGGTCTAGGGGGAGGTTGTGTCACTGGGAATCTATCTCTGCTGGAGAAGGGTGGCGTCCTGGCAGTGACAGGGTATTGACACCACCCTCTGGCGGTGTCTGTGTGCAGGTGTAAATGAGTGTGGTTGTCTGCACGGTGCACTCGAGCGCTCTTGTGACTGCTAACATTGGCGTGTGTGTGTGTGTGTGTGTGCGCTCGCGCTCGTGTGCGAGCATGTGAGCATGTGTCCGCATAAGCATCTACGTGTGTGACCACGCCCAAGCACATGATTATGTGTTACTCACTGACATGTATTTAAACGGCATCATCGCCCCCTCCCCCGGGTCCCTCCACCCCTCCCAGGCATGAAGCTGCCTTCGCGGGTGCCCACGCAGGTGGACAGCGAGGAGGAGCAGCGGTGGAACCAGACAGAGGAGCAGGGCCCCGGGACCCGCTGCTGCGCCTGCCCCAAGACCGACAAGGAGCTAAAGAAGGAGAAGGAGGACTCTGAGTACCGCAAGACCTTTGAGAACTACCTCCACAATGAGGTGTTTGAGATCAAGTAAGCAGACTCTTCTTCTTCTGTCACTGCCAAAGAGACGGTGCTTTTATGGCTTGAGGTGTTACAGCTTTTTTATTGTATTTTTTTTTTTATGATGTGCCGTTGCTTGACACATATTTCAGCCGGCGCAGTGGAGCTCTGTTCTGTTCATCTCAATTCAAGTTACTTTCAGCACACACACATTCAGGCTGACAGGCGCCCCCTGGTGTACGTGCGGGAGAATGCCCACAGGACTGTGGAAACATGACAAGCTGTCTTGCCCTGTCTGCTTCTCTTTTTCATTCGAAATAAATAATGCATACACATGACATTGTAAGTCTTATTTCCATAAAAGAATCCTGCTTATTTGTCCGATCATAACAAATCAGATTTAATAATGCATTTAAAATTAAAAACCACAGCAACGATTGTGTTCCTACGATCAACAAAATAAACAATTTAAATGACACGAGAAAGTGAAACCAAAAGCCACGGGCAGCTTGTCGTGTCCCAGCTGCTGTTCTTGTTGGTGTGTCTGACAGTAGCGAGCGGTGCTGTCTGGATAACTCCTCCCTTGTTGACTGTAGCGACCTTTGGTTGGCTCCCTCCATTAAAATAGACCACTCCCCCTCAAGGTGCGTTCACTTGAGACACGCTAACGATGGGCAAAGTGGGGGAGAGGGTCTCACAACGTGTTTTCTGCGGAGGAAAGTTGAAATCATTGAAATGCAACACGCAAACCAATAGATTTGCAGTACAGTGCAAAAAGACATTATTTTAAGCTGTGGGTGATTTTGAGTGCGTTTTTAAACCTGCCATGGTCAAGAAAAACGAAGCCCGTCCTGGTGTCTTGACCACGTCTCAAGCGAACGCATCTCTTATCTCTTAGGCTCTGGTTCGTGTATCGTTTAATTTTGACTCCTCTCCCCCCTCCCAGACCCTCCAGACAACGGCGGTCGGTGTCGGCGGTGGGCGTGGCCAACCGGACCTTCCCCTTTCCCTTCTCCTACTCCCCCACGGCGGCCGGCCCCGGCAGCAAGCCCGGGGGTGACGGCGGCAGCGAAGACGACGGCAGCGAGTCCTTCGAGAGCACGAAGACGGAGCTGGTAGTGCGCGGCAAGGAGTCCACGGTCATCTCAGCCCTGCGCCACTTCACCAGCTACCAGATCGAGGTCCACGCCTGCAACCACCCGACAGACCCGGCCCGATGCAGCATGGCTGCCTACGTCAGCGCACGCACCCTGCCTGAGGGTGAGCGAGAGCGGGAGAAACCCCCCTGGGCTGTCGGTCTGCCTTTTGAAATAATATTTATACGTTTGAATTATAAAACATTTAAAAGTCAAAGATAACCTAGTTTGTAATTGTTTTGAATTAATTTTCAAAAAGTATTCCGTGATGTGATATTGATTCATTCATGTGTATAATGTTTTCATATTCTTACAATTTATAAGAAATATTTTAGTTGTAGCAGTATTTAAAAGGTTTGCAAAGAACTTGCAATTGTATTGACCCATTGATGAGTATAATCGATGGACGGATAACTGAGGCTTAAAGTGTACATTGATGAATATAATACAAAGTCTAAAACTACTGTGTGTGGTGTCGTGTGTGTGTGTGTGCGTGTGTGTGTGCGTGTCTCTCCCCAGACAAAGCGGATGACATCCCGGGCCCCATCTCATACGAGGTGGCAGAGTACTCGGTGCACGTCAAGTGGCAGGAGCCCGCCGCCCCCAACGGCATGATTATCCTGTACGAGGTCCACTACAGGCTGGGAGACTCTGAGGTACGCACGCCTGCACGCACACACGCACGCATACATGCATACATACACTATATGGCCAAAAGTCAGTGGACACCCCTACTAATTATTGAGTTCAGGTGTTTCAGCCACACCCATTGCTAACAGGTGCATAAAATCAAGCACATAGCCATGAAATCTCCACAGACAAACATTTACAATTCAGAATGGTTCATAAAGAGCTCAGTGACTTTGAACACGGCACTGTCATAGGATGCCATCTTTGCCCCGCACACACACACACACACACACACACACACGCACACAAACACACAGCAGTTTTAGACTTGGTCATGTTTTTGCTACACCAGGATTTAAGACTCAATTCTCTTTCCCAAGACAACACACACACACACTAGCAGCAACACACACACACACATGAACAACTCACACAAATCCATGCACGTCCCAACACTCCAATGCGCAGACACCATCCTCCCCCCCCTCTGCCTGTGTTCTTTCGCTGATGATAAAATATCCCCCCCCCCCCACCACGTTGATGTTAAGTAAACTCCCAATAATTAGCATCAACATACAGACGAGATGACCCGGCTGTTGCGTGACTGGACAGTTTTTAGCCACAAAAACAACCAGAGCAAACAGGTGTTTAGCGGCCACTGTGTTATTTGTGAGATCACTAATAACTCAGTGGAAATCTAATTTGTTTGTTCCTACATCCTACATCCTTCGGTTACCATGGTGACAGACTGGGCTGGTCTTGACACAAAAACAACACAAAAACAAGCAGTAAGGCACCAATAGTCCATAACTAAAGCAGTTGGGCGTTGCCAGACAGTGTGACCTGAACTCAAGCTAAACAACATATTTCCTCCTCATTCTTCAAGGAGTCCGGGTTTCCCCCCTACCGGACCTCACCCGGCACGGTACTGTGGTGTTTTTCTCGGGCCTCGGCCGCTGGGAGGTGATTTATTTACCCTTGTCTGTGTTTGTGTCTTGGGTCTCCAGGAGGTCCACCAGTGTGTGTCCAGGAACATGTACAAAATGTACAACGGTACCAAGCTCCGCGTGGCGCATCCTGGGAACTACTCGGCCAGGGTGCGCGCCACCTCACTGGCTGGCAACGGCTCCTGGACCCCCCCCACCTACTTCTACGTCCAGGACCTGAGTAAGTCACGTGTGTGTGTGTGTGTGTGTGTGTGTGTGTGTGTGTCTGTGTCTGTCTGTCTGTCTGTCATTCAGTCTGTTATTCTGTCTGTGTGCGCAGCAACGGACCCCAGCAACCTGTTGAAGATCATGATTGGCCCCGTCATCTGCTTCATCCTCCTGCTGTTTGTGGTGGCTGCAGGCTTCGTCGTGTTCAAGAAAAAGTACGTTGCGCTTTCCACACAGTCCTGACATTTACTGCCTTGACAGATTTCAATGATCATTTGTTTATATAGTTTCTGTATTTATTTAACCTTTATTTAACCAGGTTTGTGTCATTGAGATTAAACCTCTCCTGCATACAATCAGATACAATAAATCACACAGGAAACGACCCAGCACAGCGCAAAACAAGAAAAACTTTGTACCATTGTACCGAAATCCTGTATTGATATTTTGCTTTGTTTTTATTGTCTTTGCATGCCTACAAAATCGCTATATAAATAATGTGTTATTATTGTTTTACACATTTGAATCGGAAGAAAAGACAGCTACACAAATGTACTGTACCAAACTAGCCTCTCTACACAACACAATTCTTATATGCTTTCCTATTGGACGTTGTAGTGCCTTGTTGTTAGCGTTGCGTTCTAGACGTGGAATAAAAGGGGGCTATATAACCTCTCTCCCTGCCAGACAAACCCAGGGGCCCAGCGGACCCATCTACGCCTCGTCCAACCCCGAGTACCTCAGTGCTAACGACAGTAAGTCTGGCTGGCATGGCAACTACACGCTTTAGTGCACGGCACGCCTTTCAATTTGATCTGACATGCTGGTCCAATGAGGGACAAGGGAGTTATGGAATGTGAGAAAATGTCATGACAGAAATGTTTTTAGAGATGAGTTTTTTTTTATTGATGAAAACACCCCAAGTCCCAGACAAAAGTCTATTGACTTTTTAGGTTGGACATCATTCATTGTCCAGACATGAATGCCCCCTCTCTCTCTCTCTGTCTCTCTCTGTCTGTCTCTCTCTGTCTCTCTCTGTCTGTCTCTCTCTGTCTGTCTCTCTCTGTCACTCTCTCTGTCTCTGTCTCTCTCTGTAAATCAAACAAGCAATGTTGATATATCACCATGACAAGTGTGTGAGGCATAGGCGTGTAGCGGTGAACATAAGCCACACAAGTGACTGCTTGCTAAACTATTGACAAGGCAAACGTCTCATGCACCAACTTTTGTGCGCACAATCTCTTTAGTACTGACGACTCACAACGGTGATGAGGTGGGGGGAGGAGGGGTCACATTCTTACGGTCCTGTTAACCGCATAAATCGCATAAATGTATTTCACACTCGCTCGGGTGGACATCTCGGCGTGCACGAGACCCAACGTCTAACAATGCTGCGCTGTGTGTGTGTGCGTGTGTGTGTGTGCGTGCGCGCCTTGCAGTGTACGAGCCGGACGACTGGGAGGTGCCACGGGAGAAGATTAACATCATGCGGGAGCTGGGCCAGGGCTCCTTCGGCATGGTGTACGAGGGCATCGCCAAGGACATCGTCAAGGGCGAGGGGGAGATGCGCGTGGCCGTCAAGACGGTCAATGAGTCGGCCAGCCTGCGCGAGAGGATCGAGTTCCTCAATGAGGCCTCCGTCATGAAGGGCTTCTCCTGCCACCACGTGGTGAGGACACCCTGGAAGGGCACTGGGCGTACAGCAGAGGGAAGAGACCCGCTAACTAGTGTGGCCAGAGGGGAGAGGGGGGTCACCAGACAGGCTTGAGTTTAACTACAGGCAGTTATTTGAGCCAATCAGGCCAGACAGAATCTATCAAAACTGCAACAACAAGCAGTAGACACTTTTTTCTTTATATTGTGGCAACTTGTGTCCCTTTTATTAAACCAAGCAGTACAGATTTAGTGCATCCTCTCTGTTGCCGTTCCAGTGCACGTTCCCCCGTGCTGGTGCCTAGTTTTAGATCTCTGCAACCCAAATTCTGACCAAGTTTCTGTTCACAAGATCCACAACAATGAGGCAGCTGCCCGCTTTGTTCATAGTAACGGCAGGCGGAGACCCTAACCATCTCCTAACCTTTTGTGTGTGTGTGTCCGTGTCTGTGCGGCCGCCAGGTGCGTCTGCTGGGTGTGGTCTCCAAAGGCCAGCCCACCCTGGTAGTGATGGAGCTGATGACCCACGGTGATCTCAAGAGCTTCCTGCGCTGCCTGCGCCCCGACTCTGAGGTAACCCCAACACCTCATACAATACCATGATGTCGTCAG
The DNA here is from genome assembly GCA_002895965.2 of Coryphaenoides rupestris. Classification (NCBI taxonomy): domain Eukaryota; kingdom Metazoa; phylum Chordata; class Actinopteri; order Gadiformes; family Macrouridae; genus Coryphaenoides; species Coryphaenoides rupestris. The sequence continues at coordinate 46,728 of PIJE02000190.1, forward strand.
ATATCATCACACACAGTCCTGTCTAAAAAAAAAAAAGATGTTGCGTTGCCCTAATGGTTTTGTTTGTTTGTTGCAGAACAACCCGGGCCGCCCCCCGCCCACGCTGAAGGAGATGATCCAGATGGCGGCGGAGATCGCCGATGGCATGGCCTACCTGATTGGCAAGAAGTTTGTCCACCGAGACCTGGCTGCCAGGAATTGCATGGTGGCTCACGACCTGACCGTCAAAATAGGAGGTGAGCAGGAGCCACATGTTTGATCAGATCAGATCCATGCGTATGTCGAGTTATTAGAAGTCTCCTCCCTCCCTAACTTTCTCCCCATTGAGATGTTTTGCATTTCACACCTTTGACAGGTGTTATTGACAGGCAAGATGGATTCCCTGAAGGAATCGGGGAAGAGATGCCCTGATTGGTCAGAATTGAGCGAGGAGCGGTCCAAAATAGTCTCATACACAATCGGGCACAGTCGACTTGAAACCGATATTTTCACAACACGTCTCACTCACTATTAGCTGACAGACCCCAAAGCACCAAGGTCTGCCATTGTTACATTTAATAAATCTAGTTAATCGGAACTCACGCAATACACTTATAGGATCTTTGCCAGGTGTCTTAAAAATATAACCTGGGTTGTGGGAGAGAGAAGACGAAGCTTTCAGAAGGGGATTTTAATAAGGGGATTTCTACAGTGTCTATTTGAAATCTTTAGAGACAGGTTTTTACTGTTAAGTGCTGGCTGAGTTTGTGCTCATTGTTAATAGCCAATTACGTGCTAACAGATCCCTGCTTCCTGCAACGTGTTGAACGAAACAAAGACAAAGCGACAGTCGCACAGATTTGACATTTTACAAATTAATTCTTTAATAATTTTGTCAATACATATTACATGAGCAACATAGTAGTTTATCAAATTTGATTTGGCATTAGTAAATAAAAATAAACTGACTGATAAGAGTGATAATAAGAGTTGAATTGCACAGACATGAATACATGTGTGCCTTGAGACTTTGGCCCACTGACTGGTTAGCCTTGGGGACAAGAAGTTTGAAGAGCACTCCTCTCGGGGATGTGAAGCATAGCGCAGCACCCATGACCTTAACCGCTGTTCTCCCTGCAGACTTTGGCATGACCAGGGACATCTACGAGACAGACTACTACAGGAAGGGTGGTAAGGGCCTGTTGCCCGTCCGCTGGATGGCCCCCGAGTCCCTGAAGGATGGGGTCTTCACCGCACACTCGGACTGCTGGTCAGTACGCTGTGGGTGGGTGGGTGGGTGTCGGTGTGTGTCTGGGTGTCGGTGTGTGTCTGTGTGTCGGTGTGTGTCTGTGTGTCGGTGTGTGTCTGGGTGTCGGTGTGTGTCTGTGTGTGTGGGGCAATTTGAGGCTCTGCGTAGTTCAGGTAATGTCGGCGACAGCTATGCTGTATGGACATGCATCCATGAGCCAAAGTTGTGCAAGAACCGACCTTTTAGCTTCACTCTATTTACTATTGCTAATGAGTCGTGTAAGAGGCTCTTATTATCTGAAGTCACAGAATTAATACAGACAAGTCATGTGACCGCTCGGCCGACTGCTTGGCCACCGGTATTGTTGCTGCTTCTGGCTTTCCTGAACCGCTCACCCAAAAACTTGGCTGGACACACTGGACACTGCACTTCCTTGGGTCCTCAGCAATACACCAGCCAAGTGTGAAGTCGATCCGATGAACAGTTGTCAAGAAAATGAAAGGACAAGCATGCACACAGTCTCTAATTATAGATATGTTATCTTGCGCAAGGATGCTATAGTGGCTTCTTGTTCCAACAAATAACAAAAAAATAATCCTAAAATAGCCACTGTCCAAGCTGGAGCAGGGTCAATGACACACAAGTCCACAATAGAACAACACGGAGATCCAGAGTGTTAATTCCAACAAAAAGTTGCATTTATTATGCATTAACGATTCAACAAAAATATTCTCTGTCGTTCCTCCAAAAAGCAAACAAAACAAATGATAGTTTTGGAAGGTTTGCAGTCTGTGAGTTTGTGTGTGTGTGTTGTTTGTTTGTGTTTGTGTTTGTGGTCAAAAACTGTTCCGCTTCCCTGTCTAACTAGGATTTTCTCAGGTGCGCGGCATTACACTAATTTATAGACATAGACTTATAGACCTAGAATTGGCCAAAGGGGGCGCCCTCCCCAGGTAGGTCACACATCAATGTTCAGAACTATACTTACACAAACATTCCATAAACCATCAAACATTATAACCACAAATAAACCATAATTCCATTCCACATTTCAAATCATATTTCAATCTTCAGTATACATTTTCCTTTTTCAGGTTAAATCATATTAAACTTAATTGTGGCTCCAACATTCCGGCCCCTAATTGTTAACGCCATAGCAAAACAATTACTTAAATCATAATACAAGGAGCCAATACACCACAAAATGTATATCCCTATCATAAGTTATTAACAAACCATCAACAAACAATCAATGACTGTCTCCAAAGTTCATGAATAGGCCTAAAGTCCTTTGTGTATGTGGGTGTTTAAAGGTGCAATAGTCCAAGATTCCAGGAGTCAGAGGCATGTGCCTTCTCCCCGAGTGTCCAACCTGCTGATGGATGTGTCGTAGGATCAGTTTGGAGTGTTTGGGCAGGATAATCGGATTCTTTAGTTCCATTGGCATAGCCATTTTACTTATCCGTCCTCCTACTCTCAAAATGCCATGGTCCACAATAGGATCCAGTTTACAGATGGGACTGGTTCTTTTGACTGCCCTCCCGGTCGTCCTTTTATTTTCAATATCCAAGCAACAGCTTTCTTTAGCCTGCCCCATGATGAGTAGTGCTCAATTAGTTCCCCCAGATCGGCAATTGATACTCGGTTGGCCATCACTGCAGGTGGTCCAGACACTTCCACAGCGGTGCAAGAATTGAGTGGACCATTGACCACCCATCCTAATACTGTCTTGACCGCGTATGGTCCATTCCCCTGGCTGTTAATTACGCGCCAAGGTTCCATCACCTTAGGAACATTGATTCCTATCAGAAGTCCGATGTCCGCATCAATTTCGTTCAACTGGATCCCGTTGAGATGTGACCACTTTTCCAGATCGTCTTGGGTAGGTATGTTCTCTTTTGAGACTGGGATCTTATCCTGGGTGTAAACCCTTGGTAGGTCGAGGTACGTGTTGCCCTCCTAGATTGCCTACCTCCAGTCCAGTCAGTTCGTAGCTCTTGACAGGTCTCTCCTGCTCCATCGTTCGCAGGAGAATCCCTGTTTTACGTCCTTTAGCGTTTAGCTGCCTCATTAGGTTCTCCGTGCAGAATGTCGCAGAGCTGCCAGGATCGAGGAATGCATACGTTAAGATGAACTTATTCCCCTTTGCCACCTTGACTCGGACAGGCACAATCGCCAGCGTGCAATCTCTACCGGCCCCAGATACTTCACCAGCCGAAACAAGAGCACTGCTGACTGATGTTTCCCTGGTTTCAATGGGACCAACCTTTTGTCGAGGTTCCAAGTTTGAGGTCTCCATATTCTCGATGTGTAGCACGGTTGGGTGCCTCTTTTGACACCTTTGACACGTCAGCTTCCGTTTACAGTCCTTGCTTAGATGTCCCTTCGTTAAGCAACCAAAGCAATGGCCGTTCACCTTAAGAAACTCAACTTTCGACTCGTGTCGATGAGTTTTGAACTGTGAGCAATCAGTCAGTGCATGTTTGCCTTGACAGAACCCACATGTGGCAGTACGAGCACCAGGAGTGTTGTATTGTTGTTGCTGCTGTTGTTTGAATGAATGGCTTGTAGAGTTGCCATCAGCCACTACTGCCACTGTTGTGGCAAAGCTGCTTCCTCTACTCTTTGGTGGGTTTGACTTATGGTCAGTTGTCCTGGTCTTTGGCGCCACCTTTCTGCCGGAGAGGGGATCTTGTATATCCCCAAACAATGGGTCCAAAAGGATTTCGGCTTGTCTCTCCATGAATTCCACGAGGTGTTGGAATCTAGCCCTCCTGTGGGTCCTTTGCAACGTGTCGTAGGCCGCTGCTCTCCATTTATCTCGAAGCTTGTAAGGAAGCCTAGATGTAATCAGCCGTAGATTCGGAGGGAATGTCAAGCTCTTCCATATACTGTAAATCCTGCATGGCGTTATAGCATCCTCTCAAGTAGAGTGCATAAGCCTGCAGTGCTTTTCCATCCTCCGCTTTGATGGCTGTCCAATTCAATGCCTTTTCCAAGTATGCACTTGTCACTTTGATTTCATCTCCAAAATGTTTCTTTAATAGCTGTTTGGCTTCAGCATAGCCACGGCATGCGTCCATGTGCAGGCAGCTGCGAACAAGGTCCCTGGGCTGGCCAGAGGTATATTGCTCTAGAAAGTAGAGTCTGTCCCGACTGCTTCTAGTTTTGTCCTCAACCAAATACTCAAATGCGCGGATAAATGATTGATAAGTTAGTGGATCACCGTCAAACACAGTCATCTCCCTAGCCGGGAGTAAGGCAAGTCTTTGCTGCATGATGATGAGGTCAGCAATGTCACTCCAGTGTTGAGGTCATCCTGGTTGGTGGTTGATTGGGTATCCATATTGTGAGCCCTGGATTGATTGGGCCTTCCTGTATTTGTGGCTGTGTTCCTGTGTTCCTGAGGGCTTCGGCGGTATAAAGCCCTTTGCAATGGTGTTTTGGGAACAGCACCTATTTGAATAAACTCCATCTCTGTCATTTCAGATTCCACATGCTCTGTGGTCTTTGTTTTAAAGTCTTCAAAATAAGAGTTCATGCCATCTCCTGGCAATTGATCATCCATGTCCCCACTTTGAAGGACTTGTATTTTGGCATCTGATGCTGCTATATCCGCTTCCAGCTCCATCCTTTCCATTTTTGTTTTCAGTTCCACCTCCTGAAGTTTCAGGGCATGTTTGTTCGTTAACGCTGCCGCACGGGCCAATAAATATGCTTTCTCAGCTGCTGCCTTCTTGCATGCTGAAGAGACTGAGGAGGCCTTGGATCCTGTTATAGATTGTCTAGATTTGAGTGATTCATTAGAAATGCTGTCCAGAGGTGCTACTTGTGCTTGTGCAAATTGATCCCTTTTCCATGTTTGATTTCCTTAATGAAGTATTGGAAATTGGTCATTCTGGGCTCATACCATTCCACTTGATCATTCTCCCTTTCATCCTCTGATTAGAGCGCCTGCACAGATTGATGCACATCATTAAACTCCTTCACAACCTGATTGAATGTTTCGAGATCTTTGTTTACTCTGTCAACATCTCCTTCCTCCCCAATCAAAATTTTTATTCCGTTAATTTTTTCGGGTACATAGTCCCATTTTCCCCCTGCGGGTTGCAATGAGTACATTCAATAATTTCTCTGCCTCAGCAGCGGTCCCAGGAATGTGACGTTCAGTCATGGTCACTCCAGTATCACTTTAGTCACACTTGTTCCTTTTAAGGGTTTTTAAAAGTAGTTTTTAGTCCCTCTTTGCCTTACACATTAGTGTTCTTTCAACTCTTTAATTAATCCATTACTGTATATGATGTTGTATTCACAGAACTGTTATGACTCCCGTTTCCACATCAAACATTCCATTCCTAGTGCGCAGCGGCACTTCCATATGTTTGATGAACCAATAACGTCACTTCAGCCCATTCATTCCTTGTGGTTACTCACGACTTGTGAATTATCCATTAACTTCGGCGCTGTAAGCCTACTGTCCTTCCGTAGAGTTGTCTGTTAATCCTTCGCGTAGTTTTTGACTTGTTATAGTGGCTTCTTGTTCCAACAAATAACAAAAAAATAATCCTAAAATATCCACTGTCCAAGCTGGAGCGGGGTCGATGACGAACAAGTCCACAATAGAACAACGTGGAGATCCAGAGTGTTAATTCCAACAAAAAGTTGCATTTATTATGCATTAACGATTCAACAAAAATATTATCTGTGGTTCCTCCAAAAAGCAAACAAAACAAATGATAGTTTTGGAAGGTTTGCAGTCTGTGAGTTTGTGTTTGTGGTCAAAAACTGTTCCGCTTCCCCGTCTAACTAGGATTTCCTCAGGTGCGCAGCATTACACTAATTTATAGACATAGACTTGTAGACCTAGAATTGGCCAAAGGGGGCGCCCTCCCCAGGTAGGTCACACATCAATGTTCAGAACTATACTTACACAAACCTTCCATAAACCATCAAACATTATAACCACAAATAAACCATAATTCCATTCCACATTTCAAATCATATTTCAATCTTCAGTATACATTTTCCTTTTTCAGGTTAAATCATATTAAACTTAATTGTGGCTCCAACAGATGCCTAAAGGTAGGCTGTGGCCGTCTAGGAATGGGTGCGTTTGAGCTGTGCGTGAGGTAACCCTCAGCCACCAGTCGCTAGTTGCCTGCCGTTGGTTTGTTTCTCCTCACGGGCGTGTGTACTGGTCTCCCAGGTCGTTTGGCGTTGTATTGTGGGAGGTGAGCACCCTGGCGGAGCAGCCCTACCAGGGCCTGTCCAACGAGCAGGTGCTCAAGTTCGTCATGGACGGGGGTTTCCTGGACCGCCCCGACAACTGTGCTGACAGGCTGTGAGTAAAGATAGAGAGAGACACACACACACACACACACACACACACACACACACACACACACACACACACACACACACACACACACACACACACATACAGCATACATGTTGCATACACGTGGAACTGTTGCCTGTTACTGTTCTATTAATGTTCTGACAGGTGTTCCTGTTACCTAGTACTATTACATACATGTCACATACACGTGTTGCTGTTACATATTACTGCTACATACACGTGACATACATTTTGCTGTTACATATTACTGCTACATACACATGACATACATGTTCCTGTTACATACAGAGAACCGTTGCATGTCATCTTTTGACTAATTGATTAGTATATGTGTGAACACCATGACAAAAGTTATTTGCATTTTTGTTGCAACTGTTATCAGCTTGCATTTTTGTTTCTTTTCTTTACCTAAATGACCTCTTGGCACCCGCTCTCCCCCCCCATAGACACAACTTGATGCAGATGTGCTGGCAGTACAACCCCAAGATGCGGCCCTCCTTCCAGGAGATCATCGAGATGCTGCGGGAGGACCTGCACCCCAGCTTCCAGGATCTGTCTTACTTTTACAGCCAGGACAACAAGCCGGCCGAGAGCGAGGACTTTGACTTGGACATGGACAACATGGAGAGCATCCCCCTGGACCCCTCCTCCTACTCCCAGCGGGGGGGCGGTGGCGGCGGGGGCTCTGAGCGGGACGAGGGCTCCTCGGTGGGGCTGCGGGGCAGCTACGAGGAGCACCACCGTGGGCCCTACACACACATGAACGGCGGCAAGACCAACGGACGCATACTGCCCCGCTCCACACCCTCCTAACACACACACACACACACACACACACACACACACACACACACACACACACACACACACACACACACACGTGTAGATGCTATAGATAGATGTATATATATCTATATATATATATACAGTATATATATACAGTATATATATATATATTTCTTTTGTTCTGTTTCCTTGTCGTTTTATATAGTGCTCACTCGCATCACTCTCAACCCCCCCCCCCTTCCCTCAGTGCATATCTCAGGACCTTATTTTAGTTTTTTCTCTTGGATGCCACAAACTCACTCACTCTCCTCTCAGACCACACACACACTACAGTATGTCTGCACCAGGACGCCAAATGACGCTTTTGTGTTTTTGTATTTAAAAAGAGAAAAACGGACCTCTCACTCTCCTGTTCATGATTGTAGTTATATCATCATATATCATATATATGTATGTGTATATATATGTATAGATATGTATATATGCATATATATGTGTGCGTATATGTGTATATGTATATATATATATGTATATATATGTGTATATATGTATATATATGTGCGTATATGTGTATATATATATATATATATATATATATTATGTATGCGTGTATAAATATAAATATATTGCCAATTTTTTTGTGCTAGACAGGGCGGATGATGGCTTCTACTGTGAAACAAACGCTTTTTTTGTATGATCGTTCTATTTTGACAGACGAGAAGGCTGCTAAACCCTATAGTCCCCATTACCGCCCCCCCCCCAGCCCCGTTGCTTCTGCCCCCCAGATGCTCTGTTTTGGAGGAGAAGAGGGGGAGCGGGTGGATTCAAAAAGTGCCCTTCGGTTTAGTCGGTTGCCTACGGAAAATTAACATGGATTCGTGTTCCAGACCTGTAATCGCGTTTGTCCACAAGTGACAATCTTAACGGACATAACAAGAAGAGTAAAAATACCACAAACTAAACCTTTTGGGAACTTGGTCACAACGGTTGGTGGTGAACAAATTCTTATCCAGCGGAGAGAAAACCGGTTGAGAATGACTTTCCTCACAGTCTGCAGTATTCCACAATGGCACACAGGTTCAACTGATTCATTTTGTGGGTTGTATTTTTTTATTTATTTGCGGGTTTTTTTTGTTTTGTTTTTTTCACATTTACAGCTGAAGGATATTTAAACTGTTCAAAAAACATTTTGACCAATAGCTGCTTCTTTGGTATATTTTAGTGGGTCTAGAAGATATAAATATATATATAAATATATTGATGTTTTTTTGTACATAGATGATATGTTGTTCTTGAGGTATTTGCTGTTGTAGGACACATTTTTACCTATTAGTCTTATTTGTTTGTTTTTTTTCTAATCCAGAAAATCATACTAATTATCATTTTGGACTTTTGATCAACCAACAGCACTTGTTTTGTTTTTTGTTTTTTTCGTCTTCTTTTCTTGTTGTTGTTGTTGTTTTTTTTGCTATACAGTGCACAGGAGCAGTCGAGTTGGCATCTTGTGTTCTGGATGTCGGCCCCTAATATCAAGATCAAATAAAAACTCTGCTGTAAATATAGCAGCCAGATGCATTCATGAAAAGCGGCTGCGGGGGAAATTTTATTTTCTTCTGACGTGTCTCTGTCACTGTAGAAAGACAGCTGTTAGTTATGCTCATACACGTTGAATGGCCACGCGATACCCTTTTGAATGAACAGGGCTTTTGACCTGTAACCTCATTGAGCCGAACAAAGTACTTTATAGGTGTTTACACGGGGTGTAGGCAGTTGTAATGATGTTGACATAATGATGTTGGTAACCATGAAATCATACTGTGTTCATGAATTCACAGCATGGATGATTGCAGCATCAACAGTTGACTGTGTGTTCTCCTGTGTATTGATACAAGGATGATGAGGTTCATTTTTGGCAAAACAAAGTCATGCTGACATGTTTAAAGGGCAGTGGCTTAAGAAAAACGGCAGGCCCAAGTACCCTTCAATAAATGGTGCACTAGCATGCTACGTTTCCAGGAAGACGGAGCCAGGTGTGTTTCTCTAAAGCGGACCTCCCACTACACCAGCGGGCTACCAGAGGAGGCCCAATCTCATTGTAAACCAGCACTTTATCAGTGACCACACACACTGATATTTCTCTGTAAACTAGATGGTGATTTAAGACCATATTTTGCTGAACAGTATGTTGGATCTGGAAGGCTCCGATGTATTATGGAAAATAAATTATTCAAACCACATTAATTTCAGAAAAGAAAGATCTAGACAGAGGAAATTCTCTCCCCATCCGAAGTGACACGGATGTCTTTCAGTATAAAGAACAAAAATAAAATTCAGTTTGTATTCCAGGGAGTCTAGTATAATAAACTGTCTTTAAATGCTTCTAAAAATATATCCGGTGTGTATGATATAGCTTTGTATTCCAGATGTGTTTCCCATTATTATGACGTGAATGATAAGGGACAGATGCAGGTATGTAAATATAGTCCGTTGACTGTTAAGAGTTCAGACTTTACGTTCCACAGGTGGACTGTTCTATAGTTGATAGGACTTGAAGTCGTGGGAGTTTATCTTCACTCATGTATTTTCCTCATTGAAGGAAAATGTACTTTTCCTACTTGCACAAAAACAAGAATATTGTTGCATTAATAATCTTTTTTATTTTTTATTTACCAGTGGTAGGATACTGCTCCAGAAGATCCGGTAAAGCAATTAAGCCAAGACATTATGGTGATCTGACAGATCAATGATGGATGCCATCATTGATACCACTGTGTGTTATCATATACTGATCATTTAATCAATTTTTGATCCCAAATGTGTTTTTGCTCAAAGTGGGCCTTGACGATACTGTGGTGCTGCTAGCCATTGTGGGTGGAGAAGAGACCTCCAGGAATGTCAATGAAGCATTTCCAGAGCTGCTCAAAGCCTGGTTCTGGAACTAGAACATTAAAGTAATTTATATAGCCTATACATGATGGTGGTGGGGCGCTGGTAGGATACCACCTCAGTTAGGATATAATCATTATAATCAGTTAACTGATTCTGTGACAAATAATTCTTCACATCCATATTGTTTGCAGTCTGCTGTTGCCATCCTAAGGTAAACTGCACTAGAATGCAAATGTTTCTTGTAGAATAAACACTAGATACTCAATAGTCTATAATATGACTAGCCTATATGAGTGGTTTGAAGTTGTTGGCGATCACATATCAATTAAAATAGCAATTTAGACATTCACATAAAATCTCTGCCTATGCAGGAGGGACAGATGTTCACTTGACTTTAATCTTTGCTTGTGCTAGTTAGAGGGAGCCATTATCATAGCTTTAGTGAAGCTTTTTACAGTAATAAAATAGAAACTATTATCAACTATCATTTTACCAATAAATAATGGTAAAGAACAATAGATAATTAGGAACAAAATGTATGTCACTTTTAGACAATGTAGTATAACTACTATAAATATGTTGTGCTGCTTGGGGGAATGTGAGCACACTTGGTACTTGGACTTGTGGACAACATGAAGTGGGAAAATTATTTATGAAAATGTATTCATAAAATCTTTATGCTTGCATGCAGTTGCGATTTCTGTTAAACTAATGTATTTAATGTTATCAAATTAAAAACTGTGCCCGTGCACATACTCTTAGCAAAAAATACATATTTGCTAACATTTCAAATAGCAGATAACTAACACTCAACACATAGAACCAAACAATCATTTAATCAATGGGGTTGATGCTTTTTGCTGTTTTTTATCAGGTGCCCAGTTGTGTCAGTAATGGGGCCCCTGCAGTAACAGTTCAACAGTAACAGTCACATCTTACAGCAGAACCTCTCTGCCTTGGTACCTCCTTCATTGTTTTCTCCATTAGTCCCTACCACTGATGACGGACTACTTTCCTCTTTTTTTTTAATAAATTCCTTATGTCCATGTTTATCAAACCAAGAGATGCACTGATTTTCGACATGGTAAGAGTGGGGGCGGGTCCAAACTAATTTTTTAAAAGTATACCTGCGACGCTCATGTGTACATAATTCGTTAAACATAGGCCTGGTTATAGTTCATTTATTTTTCATATGGATTTGATGTAATAATAATAATAATATATAAACTACATGAAATGGGGTCATTCAGCATTCTTCCAGGCATTTATTTTGCACACCCATGCTGTCCCAATCGCAGTAATAAATAAAATACACAAAACATAAAATGAGCCAGGTGCAATACAAAGCATGCTTATAGAGAATCCATGAAACAAATATCTCACAAAATGCACAAAATATATCTGTGTCATAGACATATGGCCCTGGCCCCCCTATTCATCCTCTCGATATATTGTGGTGACCCCGGGGGTACGTTCAGGGGTCCGCTCAGGGGGGCGCTCAGGGGTACGCGCAGGGGGGCGCGAAGACTTATCGGAGTTGGAAAAGTAGGCCTACTGCAGCATCTCTGGCGGTTGCATCGAGTCGCAGCCTTCTAGACCTGCCCCCAGTGCACCGGGGCACCTTCAAGGGTCTCACCGCTGCACTGGAGAGACGCTTCGAGACGCCTGGCGCGCCATCCTGGGGCAGATCATGGAGGTCATGTACCGGGTGCGCATGCCAGGACGGGGGCGTGTGGTGGTGCTGCACCAGTGGTGTGTGGTGGTGCTGCACCAACTTGGCAGACATGTCATGGGGTGATGGGGGGGGGGGTTATGGATTATGGGGGAACATTTATTTATTTCGGGTTATTGTGTGTTATTAAGTGGTAGACATCGGTAGTGTGTGTTTTTGGGTTGTTCATGTGTGGGATGACTACGACTGACTGACCAAACCTGACAAGACCATGACCCAGACCGACGGAGCCAGACATGTTTTACAAAGTGTGCGGCGGACGAATACATGTTGTAGCTGGAGTCGTGTTGTGTATGGGGCTCAGGTCAACCGAAAAATACTCCCGTCGTCCCACTCGTGGTGTTTCTCTTCGCCTCCTCGCTTGCCACAATATTATTTTATTATAACATAAATTATTCTTCTATTTACCTCAAAATTATTAAATGAACTTGAACTGTATAACTGACTCTGATGGAAGCTACACTTTGTGTCCATTTCGTATCATGTCCCAGATGTTTGCAGTGAACGCTTTTAATGCTTTTTTGTTGGTGCAACACTGACGCCTACTGGTGGATTTGCGGATACATGTACATATTATTTTACTGTAACGTGAAGTTTATTCCATACTTTTATTTTAGAAGGGCTTTTTAAAGGGGATATGTTTAGCCACAGCCACGAAAAGGCAGCACAGACCCTCCCCTTGCCACAGTACCACCAAGTCGTACATCTGCAATAGCAGACATAATTTCGCTCTTACTTCTTACTTCTTTTATGGTCCTTGAATAAAGTTTCAGCCACCGCAGTCATCGCCTCTTTTACAATTCTGCCATCAGTGGAAGGCCTTTTGTGCTTAGATAGGATGTGTGCCACGTTAAACAAAGTCTCTGTTGCTGCGTTGGCCTTCTTCGCCGGTTTGGTAAACAGAGACTGTTGTCTTTTAAATGTTGTTTTCAGCTCCTTTACTTTCTCAGTTCAAAGACTGCTACCATCCGCAAAGTCCCGTGAAAAGCTGCTGTGACTTTGGTAAAGTGGCGCTCCACGTTACATCTTTAACCGACTGACACGCTTGCACCGCAGATGAGACACACACACTTGTCATTAACATTCATGAAAAAAACTCTTGCCTTTTATTGGCCAAACATCACCTAATGTTACCATTAGGACGGCATCACTTATCAAACTAGACAGCAGCGTAACTCATAAAAACCTGTTTCTGAGCCACTCAGAAACAGGTAGGGAGCTACTGGTCGGGAGCAAGCGACGTGTTGGAGACCCCTGCTCCAGACTCATCATTGGCCCAGGACATGCTCCGAGGCACACTCCCACTCTTCCTCCCCCGGAAGGGCATGGGGTCCTCGTTGGGCAGGGGGCGCCTGCTGTACCAGCATGCTACTGCCTTAGTACCTTGCCTGTCCTTAGTGAACGAGGTACCAGTCGTCTAGCCAAAGTTGTTGAGCGGAGGGCTCGAGCTGGGGCGTGGGGTCTGACTAATGTTTGGAGGTAGGTAGGAGCAGTTTGGCTGACAGCCTTGTAGGGCAGTACCAGTGTCTTGAATCTAGAATAGAATAGAATAGAATAGAACTTTATTTATCCCGAAGGAAATTCTTGTGCCAGGTTACATAGCGAAACTACAAAACAGAATGATAAAAAATAAACTAACAGTCTTTTTTACAAATTTACAGTTAAAATATACAAGTATGACGGCATGGTAAGATAAGATATTCGACGGCGAAAACAATTTGGCATGACATTAAGAATATTGCACATGATGATGAGAGGAGATGAGAGGCAGTGGTATAGATAGGAGGGAGGGAGGGAGAGGGGGGGGAGAGGGGAAAGTGTCACAGGAGGAGCTGGGGGGAGGGTGGAGAGGAACCATATCGTCAAACCTGTTGAAGAACAGGTGATGATCTAATGTGAGCGATTACCGGAAGCCAGTGGATAAACATGCTTACCTACTCTGCCTGGTTCCCTGTGAATAAACAAAAGTTGCACTTTGAAGTGGTTCCCATGGGTACAGATGACAGGGTATCTTAGTATTATTCTGCTCCGCTTGTAGTTAAAAAGCGGAAAGCAAAAAGACCAGAGCCATGGTTCAAAGAAGACACCCGCACCCTCAAACAAGACTGCAGAAAACTTGAACGCAAATGGCGTTCGACTAAACTGGAAGTCTTTTATCTCACGTGGCACGATAGCCTGCTCTGCTACAAATTTGCATTAACTACTTCCAGAAACGCCTACTTATCCGGTGTCATCAACCTAAACAAGAACAACCTGAAGTTCCTCTTTGACACTGACAGCTGACGCAAAAACAACCTCACAAAACTTCCTCTCAGCAAGCAACTTCCTGGAGTTGTTCTAGCACAAGATCGATTAAATTAGGAAAGACATTGATGCGTCTCCTACTGCTCATCCTGGACATTCAACAGGAGTGGCGCCACATATCCGCCCTGAAGCTACCTTCCAGCAGTTTAGCACAATCTCGCTGGATGAGCTTGATAAGCTAACACTATGCTCAACATCATGAACCTGTCCCTGTCTCCTGGAACAGTTCCCTCTAGCTTCAAGTGTGCTGTAATAAAACCTCTCCTCAAAAAGCCTGGCCTAGACCCAGAAGCTCTTAGCAGCTATCGGCCCATCTCTAACCTTCCTTTCCTTTCTAAAGTACTGGAAAGAATATTAGCTAGCCAAATCATCACCTGACAGCGAACAACTTATTTGAACCCTTTCAGTCTGAGTTCAGGACCCTATACTCCACTGAAACTGCTTTGACCAGAGTGGTAAACGATCTCCTCCTTAACATGGACAGCAATGCAAGCTCCCTGTTGGTGTTGCTTGACCTCAGTGCCGCTTTTGACACAATCGACCATAGTATCCTCTTGGATCGTCTCGAACACTACGTTTGCATCAAAGGCACTGCTCTTCACTGGTTCCTACCTCACACATAGAACACAATTTGTTGTCTGTGAAGATTCAAAATCGAAGCATTGCAACCTAAGCTTTGGTGTCCACCAAGAGTCGGTCCTTGGTCCACTGTTCTTTGCAATCTACATGCTCCCTCTCGGCGATATTGTTCGCAGCTACTGAATTCGATTTCACTGCTATGCCGACGACACCCAAATCTACATTCCTATGGATCAAAAGACCTCCCCCAGATCCAGAAGGTCGAATCCTGCCTGACTGCAATTAAAAGATGGATGTCCCAAAACTATGTGCGGCTAAATACGGGGAAAACTGAGATGATAATCATTGGCCCGAGGCAAAAACAACTTGAAGATGTCACACTGTGCCTTGAAGGATCTACTATCGCCCAAAGCCCCTGCATCAAGAATCTCTGTGTTCTGTTTGACCCTATGATTTCTTTTGATCAGCAAAAACAAAAAACAGTATTACCAGAACTGCATTCTTTCATCTTAGAAATATTGCTAAGTTTAGACCAATGTTAACCGCTGCGGGCGCAGAGACACTCATCCATGCATTTCTATCATCCAGTCCAAGGACTCAAAGGGCCATACAAATAAAATGTACTTGACTTGACAAGTCACTATCTGTCGCCGAACGAGTTAACACAATGGTGACTGAGCCTATGGTCCACTGATGAAAGCTCTTGCATTTACAGTATTTTTTTTATATTAGGACTGGGTGGCAAGTCGCCTTTCTTGCGCAATATTAAAAAATGTCACCCAGACCAATCACCCAGCAGTGATTGGTCCCATGGATATCCGCCAGAGAACATAAGCGGAAGTGACCTAGTGGGTTTTGGATGCAATTACTGATTTTCGCCATAGTGTCACCAAAGAGCACAAAACAGAACTCTCAGAGATTGTCACTTCACAGTAGAATAGAATAGAATAGAACTTTATTAATCCCGAAAGGAAATTCTTGTGCCAGGTTGCATAGCAATACAGTACAATAAAACAATATGGAAAACAACAGAATAATAAAAATAAACTAACGGATTTACACATTTACAGTTAAAATATACAAATATGTAGGCAAGATAAGATATTCCGACGGCGAAAACTATTTGGCATAATTAAAGTGTAATATTATTGGACATGACATTAAGAATATTGCACATGATGATGAGAGGAGATGAGAGGTAGTGTTATAGATAATATATATAATATAGACAACATGATGTTGGACAGTAATATTAATATTGCACGTAATACTGAGGAAAGTGCACATGATGTTGAGAGGTAATATTGCACATTATATTGCTGTGTTCATTGTCTTGTATTTCAACTGTCCCTCCCACAGAGGGGGGAGGAGTTATAGAGTTTGATGGCCACAGGCAGAAAGGACCTCCTGTGGCGTTCTGTGGTGCACCTCGGTAATCTCAGTCTACGGCTGAAGGTGCTCTGATATGACTCCAGTGTGGCGTGCAGGGGATGGGAGGCGTTGTCCATAATACTGAGTGGTTTACTCAGCATCCTCCTCTCCAAGACCTCTAACAAAGACTCCAATTCCACTCCCTGGACAGAACCCACTTTCCTGATGAGCTTATTGAGCCTGTTAGCATCGGCTGCCTTCACCCTGCTGCCCCAGCACACAACAGCGTAGAAGATGACGCTGGCCACCACAGAGTGATAGAACATCTGCAGCATGGTTTTGCAGACGTTGAAAGATCTGAGTCTCTGTAGGAAATACAGGCGACTCTGACCTTTCTTATACAGGGCCTCTGTGTTTTTAGTCCAGTCCATTTTATTGTCGATGTGAACACCAGGTACTTATATTCCTTGACAATGTCCACCTTGGTCCCCCTGATGCTGACCGGTTTCGGGTGAGTCGGTTGCTTCTTGAAATCAACCACCAACTCCTTAGTCTTAGAGATGTTGAGTTGCAGGTGATTTAGCACTCCACGAAACTGTCCACCACACTCCTGTACTCAGATTCCTGCCCCTTTCTGATACAGCCCACAATGGCAGAGTCATCTGAAAACTTCTGCAGGTGGCAGGACTGTGAGCTGTATCTGAAGTCTGAGGTGTAGAGTGTGAACAGGAAGGGGGACAGGACTGTGCCCTGAGGTGCTCCCATGTTGCTCACTATAGTGTCCGAAATGTTGCTCTGCAGCCTCACATGCTGTGGCCGACCTGTGAGGTAGTTAGTAATCCAGGCCACTAGTAGAGCGTCCACCTGCATGTCCAGTAGCTTAGTCCAAAGTAGGGCAGGTTTTAGTGTTGAAAGCGCTTGAGAAGTCGAAGAATGTGACTCTCACAACGCTGCCTGCCTCCTCCAGGTGAGAATAAGCCCTGTGCAGCAGGTAGATGATGGCGCATTTACTTACCTGTATATATTTAGTTCTTTATAAGTATACGTTTTATTTACCACTCGCTTTGGCAATGTAAATGTACGTTTCCCATGCCAATAAAGCTCTTTAAATTGAATTGAATTGAATTGAATTGAATTGAGTAGCCGAGTGAGCAGCGATCAGGTGAGGTAAGCCCCGGCGGACTACTATTCCCACAATGCAGTGCGGCAATGTGCGGGCAGGAGGGCGGGTCACCTGCTGGTTCTGTGCACTTGTTGTTCTTCCCATCTTACAGTCCGCGGTTCTTCCCGACGTGCGACTCGTGGACGGGCGTTGCGTGTGTTTCGTTCTAACGTGGGCGACATTGCCTTGCCGCTGAACAGAAGCCGCCAGTATCGTCTCTACATTCAACTGGGCGTCAACGCGTGGTCGACACTCACTGTGCCGCTGTTAATGACGGGTAAGATCACTTTTTAATGTGCCTTTGATTCGGTTGCGCCGCAGTATAGTAGCAGTATAGTAGCCTCCACAGCCCTGAGTACAATGAGCTTTGAATGTCCGAAAGAAGCAGATGTGTCATATTCATTAGACCATGTAGTTACTTTTTTATTATTATTATTATTTATATTTTAAAGATGGCAGTTTTTAGAGAGTACCGTACAGATAATTAATTCCCTTACATTCTTTTGTGAGTTTGGACACGAGTTAACGTCACACTCATGAATTAACGTGACAATGCTAGTCGGCGTAGGCCTACACATAAAGTTTAGTCACCTATTGAAGAGGACATGTTATGTTATTATAGACTAAATACTTGTTAGCAGCCCGCCCTGGCCTTTTGTGTTGATAATTAAATGTGACACCTGTTGACTGAGATTCAGGGGCAGTGCTCACCTTACTTCTTGGCATTTAACATATTTTCCCAACGTGTATCGGTCTACTTTACTTTCCCTTCTTCCCGAGTTAAAGCCACATATTGTATTTATTCACACTGAGCAGTCAACATGACGCGCGTGCGTGTGTGAGTGAAAGGGCCTGAGGCACAGCAGTCATTAAAAAGACCACAATGGAAAACACACACACACACACACACACACACAACAGGCGATGACATACTTTGGTGTGTGCGCACCTTTTGAATGTCACCCGTGGCATGTGGTCGGTCGGTGTGTCGTTCAGACGGCGGGAAGCGGCCGGCTGTCTTCATTGTGTTGATCAGGTTCTTAATGGCCTCGTGAAGTTAATGGGCAGTTTTCTCCCCACTATTCTCTCTGCTCTGAACTCAACCAAAATGCTTTCTTTCTCAACATGGCGTGGAAGGGCTTTTATTCTGTTTCCTTTTTTCTCTCCCTGCTCTGTGGGATACTTGGCAGACTTGCTTGGCTTGTTTTGCTTCGCAAAGAGAATGATCTCTCTCTGCCCTATGCAGGTAGGGTAAGTTGAGGTGTGGCTCATCACTCAGACAAGCAGCTCAGCTGTTTACCAGTAGCCAGCACACCACTAAACATACTGGTTTGCAAATATGTCTGATCAGACAAATAAGATTACACCACATGAGATGGCAAGTCCAAATAGCCTGTGACTTTTCATCTCATGTCTTATAGGCTAATCTTTAAATAATCACCCTAGAGTTATTGACGTTGAGCTGTCGACATGTTGGAATTTATTTGTTGCTCAAATAAATTGCCTCCTGTGTTTAAGTTTTCAACAACATAGTTGGGTTCAAACCCTGAATTCTGTAACCATTCTCTGGCTAAGATGTTTTCATGATTGATTTAACTTCTATGGACCTTTTTTATAAGAAGAAAATTGCCCACAGGTCCCTCCCAAAAATCCTGGGCTTTTTTGCCAGATGGCCGTTGTGGTAGCTCTGCGTTTTTTTGTATTTATATATTTTTTCTTTTCTGTCTTCTTTTGAACAAATGTATCGGCACTAACAACGTACAAGCGAGATACACTCCTGGAGATTAACTTTGGCCTACAACAAAGGATACTTTTTACATCGATCCTGAGAGGCCGGCAGAGATCATATGAGCGAGGCACAACAACAGTGGAGACACGCCTCCAGGGAAACAAATAAGGAAACCGCAGGGGAAACTTAAGCAAGGATTCGATTCCGACGGGACATAAGGGACTGTAATGTTTTTAGTCTGACGGAAACATGGCTGACCCGCTGGTGCTGGATTGAGGCATTTGTACGACTGAGTCCTTCTCAGTTTCCGAGTGGACAGGATGGAAGAGTCAGGGAAATCCAAGGGTGGAAGGGTTTGCTTCATCACCAACAACAAGTGATGCAACCCTAAGAATATTAACTCTTTCTCGCTCCTTCTCGCTGAACCTGGAGCATCTGACGGTCTCTTACCGTCCATTCTGTCTTCCTCAGGAGTTCAGTACAGTCATCATTACAGCCGTCTACATCCCACCACCAGTGGACACCGATGTGGCACTATCGGACCTACATGATGCTCTATGTCGCCACCAGACCCAACATCCTGATGCAGCTGTAATGGGGCCAGTCTAAATAAAGTCCTGCCGAACTTCCGTCAGTACATTATGCGTGCTTTGGACCACTGCTATACGCCATTCAAGCGAGGCTACAAGGCTGCCTCTCTTCCCCCATTCGGCAAGTCAGACCATGCCCCCATTTTCCTGCTGCCAGAGTATAAACAAAGGATAGTACGGGAAGCAGGAGTGACGAGGAAAATAAGGCAGTGGTCAGACCAAGTTGATGACGATATTCAGCACACCCCGAGCGACGCAGACTGGAACATGTTCCGATCCAGCTCCAGTGACTTCAGCGAGTTTACGGAGGTGGTGATGAGCTTCATAACTAATGCTAGCAACAACACCGCTAGTGGGACCATAGCTGAAGTGAGTTCCATTGCTAGAGACGAGCACACTCTCTCTGTGACTGAGCACGATGTGAGGAGGGCTCTGTGAGGGTGAACACCAGGAAAGCTGCAGGTCCTGACCACAAACACACCTCCAGACCCCTCACCCTGAACACAGAATCCTCTCAGGGTTGCATCCCTCAGCCATATACTATACTTTATACTACATATACTCCCTGTACACACATACTCCCTGTACACACATACTCCGGTAACGGTGAGAAGGTCCTACCTAGAGGAAGTTGCTGAACTGTCACTATGGTGCCAAGACAACAGCCTCATGCTGAATATCTACACAACTAAGGAGCTGATTGTGGACTTTAGGAGGACACAACAACAGAGGACTTACACACCACTGGGGATTTGCCTAATTTACTCATAAAAAAAAAGAAAAGAAAAGCTGCTCCTTTGGCTGTAAAGACTGTAAATAGTGTGGATATTCTAATTCTTTCCCTTCAATTGTGGTCTTTGTGATATTTGTATTGTTCTGTTGCATTCCACTGAGCATCACCACTTTTTAATTTCACTGTATATCCTGGATGTGTATGTGACAATTAAACGCCTGGCGCCGTCTTGAAAATGTAATTTTTCAACCAGAGCACCTGGAATCATGTATGTATATATCATTTTTTATTGTAAGTCCCCCATGAGGATTCAGATTCTGACATCAGTTTGACATGAAATAATTTTGACCCTGAAATCCAAGATGGCCACCATCCACTAGAGTGAAAACGTAACTTTTGAATAGGAAGGTCAGGTTTGCGGTATCTAAGTAAGGAGAATAACAATGGTATATAATAGTATATAATTAAGAAATACTTATAATTAAGAATCCATGCCTAACAAACATGTATGGTTTAGCAATGGCAATTTATGTTTTGGGGGTCATTTCATCATTATGTTCCCTGGAAAGTCAAAACCCATTTTACCTTGATACTACCTACTGAGAACAGGTCAGCAGCTTCAAATACCTTGGACTCACCTTAGACAATAAACTTAGCTTTGATCAACATATCACTGACATCCATAAACATTCTCAACAAAGTCTCCTGCATCATCAGTAAACTCAGTGGACTTTCTGTTTCCCCTCACCTCCTGTTGTTACTCTACAAGAGCATAGTCCAACCCACCCTGTTGTACTCTTCCCCCTTCTTTTACACCATGCTGACCATATCCAACAGAAACAAACTCACCAGGATCTCACACACTGCTTCCGCTACAAAGCTACCATACGTCTTGCACTTACAGTAGTGAATGACCCTGATCACCCCCTTCATCAGTATTTCACACTTCTGCCATCACGTCGGAGGTACAGGTCCCTGAAGTGGAGGAAAGTGCGCTTTTGTGCCCTCTGCCATAGCCCTACTCAACAAAATACCTTGCAAAAAAATATACAAATAAATACTTTGTCTAGATCCAGACTTTCTGATGGTGTGCTTGGGTGTAATATGTGTATATGTGTACTGGGTGATTGATGAGGAATGGGTGTCATGTGGTTATCTGTTAGTATATCTGTATGTCATGTTATCTATGTTTCTATGTATTATTTTATTTTTTTTTTTATTTTTTTTTTTAATGGAAAATAATCCCTACGGGACAGTAAAAGACTATCTACTGCCCCCACCACTGTGTATCATTACAAACGCAGGTTGCACGGCCAAGCTTTGTTCAAACTCACAGAACTTTATTTTAAATTCTTACTAATAGGAAATATAGATTTAGATTTTTTTTCCATTATAGATTCTTTTTTTCCATTTGACGGCAAAACATGGCATCTTGAATTTGAATTTTTCAATCAATGGCTTCAAAAAGGACTTGGAACAGCAAATACAGAAATGAATGATGTACAGTTGAGGGGGAAAAACATTCTAACTTTGAAGCTGCTTAATGGGAAATGTAAGAGTAAAGTCAGGGTACAATGCGTTAAACAAACTACCTCCATAAGGAAAATAATTTAATGTATCAACTATTTTAATTATATTTCAAAATATGCTTTTTAATAGCTGTAACTTGAATAGTTGAACAATGAAACCACTTATGTAATGTAATGTCAGAATCAGAGCAGGTTCTGAATCATCAGATTCCGATGAATCCCCCCTCTTCCTCTGTACATCATCATTTCCCTCCTCAATCTCATCTTCCTCCCTCTCTTCAGCTGGTCCTGGTGCAGGTAGATGTGTCTCGAGAGCAGGTCGTGTGTGGCGGACAGGGCGACAGTGACCACCCACCAGCTCCCAGCCATGTCTAAATGGCAAAGGGCGGTGCTTTAGGGACAGGTGGCGCACTAGATATGCCAAGTAGTTGGCGCGGAGGCAGTGTTGGCGTAGGATATCTGCGTCTAGGGGGGATGGATGAGTGATCTGTTCATTCTCTTCCACTTCATGACACGGGCCTCAGCCATGGTGTTACTCTTTGTCGCCATAGTTAACATATCGTATGAACTCAAAGAGCTGCTCTACCACCTCCTCCTCAGGGTCAAGGTGCTGTCGTGGCACAGGGCTCCTCGCCACCTTGTTGTACACTGACTTACCCTTGCCATAGAAGCCTGAGTTAGCATCACAGCCTGTAATACAGTGTAGTTGTTTTGAATGCTCGGACAGAGGGGAAGGGGACACCCAATTTCATGTAGTGCTTTATCCTGTACTCGCAGGTCTCTCTTGTCAACCTTAAGCCAGGCATACACTGTACGACTTTTGAGTCCCATGACTAGGGCTGGGCGATATGGCTGAAAACTGTATCACGATATAAGTGTTTCATATCGGTCGATATCGATAATTATCGATAATTATCGATAATTTGTATGACCTATTTAAAATAAGGACCACGAGAAAAATATACTGAATTTAAACATTTTTATTTTAAACTTAACCTTCCTGATTGTAGGCAGACAGGGAAAAGGAATGTCAACACAACCATGGAAAACACTCAAAATAATAAAATAAACATGAATGAAAATTAACACATCACAATGAAAACTTAACAATTATCAATAATAAAGTGCCTGAACAAAATAAAGTGTGACAACAAAAATGTGTAAGGCTGTGGTTGTTGCTTCCAAAGGGTGGAGAGCGGCTAAGGTGGTAAAACAAGTTGGTTGTATTACCAGTCTTGGTGGACGACGGTCATAATTTGCAGACAACATTGGTCTGACTACGGTCTGACTTATAAATCCAAAAAGCTGTCATACTGGTGAGCTGATCTTTCCATTTTTGTTGACAATTTCCTCGCTTGTTGCGGCGCTTATCTTTCACTTCTCACTCCGCGCTGTTTCTGTTATTCAAGAAACGAACACGAGACAACGAGACGGCGCAACCAAACTTGATACTGGTACATGATTGGCTGTTAGCGTGTCACTCCATACGTTGCCAGGTACCGGAGGACGAGTGCCTTTGTTCATGCAACCAACCTTGCTTCGCAACCTCTGGTTCAAAGCGGAGCTAGCTCCGCTTTCTTCCAACGAGGAAAAAAAAATATCGAAACGTTCTATCGAACGCATTTTCTATCGATATTGATTACGTGTCTATCGCGATACATATCGTTATCGTTTTATCGCCCAGCCCTACGCATGACTCAATTTAGAGTCGAGCCAATTTTCATCTTCGTCGTTTGTTGTGCAGTGTACAGGGGGGAGCGAGGTCCGGTCCGATCTGGTTGGTTCCGGTCTTATCGGAAGGCCTATGCCGGCGATTCCCCACGTTCAGTGGCTTTTTTTCTCTCACTGCGCCTGCGAGAAGTAGCAAACAGAGTCTGAAAGCGCCATGGCAACGCAATGCGTCGTGTGGACAGAAAATATGGAGGTTGGTCGCACTGTGACAACAGCATACGTGCCTCCTTGATGTTTCCGCCGCCTCCTATCACAACCCATATGAATGAGAGGAACGTTGGCAGGAAATAGCCGCATAGTCCATATGCGCTGGCACTTTTTTTTGAAGGGTTAGAAACAAACAAACTTCTTCAGACTCAAACATGGAACTTTTAAATAAATCTTTATATAATAGGCAGAATGGGGACAGGGTCCGACGGGCCCTTTTATTTACACACACTGGCTTTACATTTACTCATACAGTATGACTTGGAATGAAATATACAACCCACGCACGACTTCAAAAATCATAGTGTATGCCCGGCTTTAGTCGAGTATGCTGCATCATACAACATACGGTGAGCATCACCATGGCAGGCAAGGATGATGGATGGCACATTGTGGATATAGTCTGACAGCTTGTATCGGGTGCCATCTTGCATCTGACGATCTTATGCTGATGGAGTTGCCATCCTCCAGATCATGCCAGATAGAAAGACGTCCATCCATAATGCACCCTTTTTTGGTTCGCTTCCTGTAGTTCCAGCTTCCGGACCGAGACCCCCGTTTTCAAGCGGACCAGAGTTGGTTGTTTGGTCCGCACCACAGTTTGAATGACATCCACACCACCCCAAACAAACATACTATTGGGGGAAACGCTCCAGGGTTTGATTAAAACAGACCAAACAGCTCAGTGTGAAAGTGCCCTAATACATGTCTTACCATGTTTTACTAAATGCATATACCTTCAAAATCAGTGTGCCAACCAAGTTATATTTGTTTAAACCATGGTGTATTATACATAATTTGAAAAGTAATGTCATGATCTAAATCA
The DNA here is from genome assembly GCA_002895965.2 of Coryphaenoides rupestris. Taxonomy (NCBI): domain Eukaryota; kingdom Metazoa; phylum Chordata; class Actinopteri; order Gadiformes; family Macrouridae; genus Coryphaenoides; species Coryphaenoides rupestris. The sequence continues at coordinate 71,483 of PIJE02000190.1, forward strand.
GTGGTTCCCAATCTTTTTGTGAAGGGACCCCTATTTTACCATTGTATATACAATGATGACCCCCACCGACCCCCACCCACATACAATTACAAAAAAGGAGAAATATTCAAAATATTCTTTTGAAATATACTGTATATGTATTTCATTATCATTTCATTGTCTGTCATTTCTTGTAATAGTTTCTCATTATGGAGGGTCAATAATTCCATTATTGTATTTTTAAGTTTCATTTTACATTTACATTTAGGACATTTAGCAGGCGCTTTTTCCAAAGTGACATTTGGTGTACATTTGGTGAAGGAGACCAGCAATATAGCGCTGTGGTACATAAAGATAAGAATAGAGCAGGTTTCAAACATTCATAGTTGCAAGTCTAATAGAACGAGCTCAGATGGACCTACTTGTCACCATTGAGGACATCGAAGCCTCCCCTGCACCGACTGCAAGGAACCTTGGTGTGGTACTGGATGACCAGCTGTGCTGCAACGTCAACATCACCTCTGTGGCCTGATCTTGTAGAATTGCTCTCTACAACATCCACAGGATCTGGCCCTTCCTCACATGTGAAGCACCACAGATCTTGGTCCAAGCACTCTTGGTCATCACTCGCCTGCAACTCTTTCCTGGCTGGACTCCCTGCCTCCGCAATCAAACCCGCACAACGCATCCAGAACGCAGCACCGCGCCTGGTGTTCAACTTACCAAAATTCTCCCATGTAACCCCCTCTTCTGTGGCCTCCACTGGCTCCTGGTAATCGCTCACATTAATCTAAGACACTGCCTACAAGGCTGTCAGCAGAACTGCCCCTACCAACCTCCAAACATTAGTCAGACCCCACACCCCAGCCCGAGCGGTCTGCTCAAACACTAGACGACTGGTACCTCCTTCGCTAAGAACAGGCAAACATTGCTCGGCCAGGTCTCAACTCTTCTCTGTTCAGGCACCGCAGTGGTGGACTCTGCATAACCCCCCCCCACACGCCTTCACTCTCCTGAACCCTAACTAACTTAGCACTAACTTGTTTGTAGGTCTCTGCATCTCGCGTCTACAGGATGTTTTTTAAATGTCTCTTTTTTTTCAAAATAGATTTCAATAAACTTCTAAAATAACCATTAAATTCAGTTTCTTCACAGAAATGAATTAGACATGTATATATTATCCACAAAAATTATTACCCCTTTAAAATAAAGAGGGCTTTGCGACTCCTGCCCCCCGTGGAGTATTGGCATCCCCTAGTGGGGTTCGGGACCCCCAGGTTGGGAACCACTCATCTAAATGATCAAATAGTTTAAAAAGTAAAATGTACCTTAGAATGTCTCTTTTATAGACAATTTTCACTGAAAAACATGTTTTCATTCCACTGGATGGTGGCCATCTTGGATTTCTGGGTCAAAATGATGTCAGAAAGAGAATCCTCATGGTGGACTGACACGAAAAAGTTTCTTCATACATGAAACTGGGTGTTCTGGTTCATAAGTTAAACGGCCATCTTGGATTCGGCCCTCTGGCAAAAAAGCCTGGGATATTTGGGAGGGACCTGGGTGCTTAGGAGGGCCCATAGAAGTCAAATCAATCATCAAAACATCTTGGCCAGAGAATGGTAACAATTTAGGTTTTAGACACAACTAACAATAGCTGAACTTGTAATGGGTTGGTATTGGACCCAATAGCAGCACAACCACTGAATACTTTTGTAAATTACGTGTAATTAAGTCTCTTGCATAGTAGAGGGTAACAAACACAACTGAATAATATATTCCAAAGGTAGGGGGTCCGTGGACACAGGCTTAGGGGGAACCATGGGTCTTGAACAGGGGACGTAGGAATGGGGAATATGTGAGTGTGGCGGGGGGGGAGAAATCAACCACAGACATGAAGGGCTGGGCGATAAAACAATCTTGAACCGGGATCGCGATTAAAATGTGTCAATTATGATCGATAAGCCTTGACATTTTTACTTGATATGGATATATCGAACAGTCTTTCTCGCAGCAGAAACATGCAAGCATGGATGATAAATATATATATTTTACATAGCTTTTTTAAATGTGTACAAGGTTTAATTATGATTAGAACTAACATTAGTTTCTGATTGTTATTGTCTCAACCCACAGAGCTCAGAATGTACTTCTGATTCTTACATATAGTACCTTTTTAAGTGAACCAACTCTGTGAAACTTCAAACCACAACATTTTGAGATGGCACAGCCAATCACAACAAAAACCGATCAGTGTTACGTCACCCCTCTTAAAGGCCCAGGCTCTCTAAACACAGATGGGCAAACCATAACACTGCATGTAGAACACACACACGACCTTAACACTGCATGTAGAACACACACACGACCTTAACACTGCATGTAGAACACACACACGACCTTAACACTGCATGTAGAACACACACACAACCGTAACCCTGCATGTACAATGCACACACAACCCTATTTACAACCCTACATTACTTTATTCTATCTTACAGTTGTACTTAAATATAAAGGGCCTTGATCCACATGCTTGCTCTTGTCTTGATTGTACCTCTACAAACATTTGTTTGTTTTAGTTTTATTTGCATTATTTTAATAATTTACATGCCAAGTGAACTTGTTTTGTTAAGGCAGATACAGCATGTTTGCAAATGTTTACATTGTATCATGCTATTTTGTTAATGAACTATGTTCTAAAGTTTAACTAATGTTGTGAGAGCACCATCAGTGGTGAAACCGGTCATTACTGCAGCTTATTCTGACCAGTAAGTGTTGATGACATCGCAGATACATTGAGTACATTGAGTTGGTCACGGTAGCTGCTAGGGAGTTAGGTTTTTGGTCTGAGAGGTGCAGGTCAATGTTTTACCACCAGGTGCAAGATTAACAAGCCCTTTTCACACAGTCCCACCTTCCAACTGCCGACCATATGGACTGTACAAACTGGTAGGCAACGTGTCACAATCCCAGCTTTGCACGTGACGATGACGACAAGTCACCACTGACTAGTTTCTAACTGACCTTGTGCTTTGGTGATTGTGGCGTGTTGTCTGAGGTGGGAGAAAATATATACATTGGACTGGGATTTGATCCTCAAATGAATGTTCTCACAGGGTAGCCAGCTGTGTGCATTAGTAGAAGCCTGTTATATATGAAGGAGAGGGAACGAGATATTGTTGGTTGAAATCTGTTGCCTGCCTGCAACAATTGGACAACATGTTTGAGATACTTTTGTTGTACAGGTGAAAGGTACAGGTGAAAGGTGAAATGATGAAATGAGCTAACAATGTAAAGAAGCACATTTTCAACATCATGGTGTCATTTAGCATTTGGTCCCTGGGGGCAGTGCAAAAAAAAACCCCAAATGATAAACCGTAAAAATTTGTCAAAGACAAGTATTCAGAAGTCACAAGTGTTTTGGGGGTAAAACTCAAGGCAGCAGGTTAAGCCTATTCTTGTGATGCACTCGTGAACAACAGGTGTCATGGTGTCTCTCGCCTTGCTTGCTCTGCAGGAAGTCTCTCTGTGTGTGTGTGTGTGTGTGTGTGTGTGTGTGTGTGTGTGTGTGTGTGTGTGTGTGTGTGTGTGTGTGTGTGTGTGTGTGTGTGTGTGTGTGTGTGTGTGTGTGACGTGGTGTGTGTGTGTGTGTGTGTGTCTAGCTGGTGAGGTTGTGTGTGTGTGTGCTCTTCCAGTCAAACAGTAATGTGTACCTTAGGCGTGACTGGCGATATAGAATAGTTCCTTGTCCAAACACTTTGTCGCGTTTGTCAGCCATCCTGATGTGAAACCAATTATTAAAGTTGATACTTTTTCGTCAGTCTTTGTCAAAAACTACAATTAACATGACATGTTTATTGTAGGCTTTCAGACTGTATAAACCTTATGTTTACCCATGCTTCTTGTTCAAAATGTTTAATATGTTTAATAAAGTACAGATTAGCAGATGGCGATTAGCAGAGAAACATGACTAATTGACGATAACTAATAAGCGGGGAGTCAATAGAGAAGTGTACCAGGTAGAAATGTTTGCATTGAAAATTACGAAATTTGAAACACAACAAATACAACATACTCTGTGGTCCCCAGGGTTTTTGTCCAAACCTGTTCTATTTAATCTCGGTCAACACTCTAACATATGGGTCATCCTCTCCCAGAGGATGCGCTGCTAGGAGACAGAATAGCAAATGAACCACTCCCCACTATGTGTGTGCAATCAGTACCCATATACTGTATATATATATATATATATACAGGTGTGTGCACGCTGGCGATTTCTCTTTTTTTCCTCCTGAAGACTGTAGCGAAGAGATGTGTGTGTGTGTGTGTGTGCTGTTGCTTGCAGCACACCTAAAATTAGTTTAATTATGATTAGAACTAACATTAGTTTCTGATTGTTATTGTCTCAACCCACAGAGCTCAGAATGTACTTCTGATTCTTACATATAGTACCTTTTTAAGTGAACCAACTCTGTGAAACTTCAAACCACAACATTTTGAGATGGCACAGCCAATCACAACAAAAACCGATCAGTGTTACGTCACCCCTCTTAAAGGCCCAGGCTCTCTAAACACAGATGGGCACAACCATAACACTGCATGTAGAACACACACACAACCATAACACTGCATGTAGAACACACACACACCATAACACTGCATGTAGAACACACACACAACCATAACACTGCATGTAGAACACACACACAACCATAACACTGCATGTAGAATGCACACACAACCCTATTTACAACCCTACATTACTTTATTCTATCTTACAGTTGTACTTAAATGTAAAGGCCTTGATCCACATGCTTGCTCTTGTCTTGATTGTACCTCTACAAACATTTGTTTGTTTTAGTTTATTTGCATTATTTTAATTAATTTACATGCCAAGTGAACTTGTTTTGTTAAGGCAGATACAGCATGTTTGCAAATGTTTACATTGGATCATGCATATTTTGTTAATAACTATGTTCTAAAGTTTAACTAATGTTGTGAGAGAGCACCATCAGTGGTGAAACCGGTCATTACTGCCAGCTTATTCTGACCCAGTAGTGTTTGATGACATCGCAGATACATTGAGTACATTGAGTTGGTCACGGGTAGCTGCTAGGAGTTAGGTTTTTGGTCTGAGAGGTGCAGGTCAATGTGTTTACCACCAGGTGCAAGATTAACAAGCCCTTTTCCACACAGTCCCACCTTCCAACTGCCGACCATATGGACTGTACAAAACTGGTAGGGCAACGTGTCACAAATCCCAGCTTTGCAGTGTGACGACGACGACGAGACGACGACAAGTCACCACTGACTAGTTTCTAACTGACCTTGTGCTTTGGTGATTGTGGCGTGTTGTCTGAGGTGGGACAAAATATATACATTGGACTGGGATTTGATCCTCAAATGAATGTTCTCACATGGTAGCCAGCTGTGTGCATTAGTAGAAAGCCTGTTATATATGAAGGAGAGGGAACGAGATATTGTTGGTTGAAATCTGTTGCCTGCCTGCAACAATTGGACAACATGTTTGAGATACTTTTGTTGTACAGGTGAAAGGTACAGGTGAAAGGTGAAATGATGAAATGAGCTAACAATGTAAAGAAGCACATTTTCAACATCATGTGTCATTTAGCATTTGGTCCCTGGGGGCAGTGCAAAAAAAACCCAAATGATAAACCGTAAAATTTGTCAAAGACAAGTATTCAGAAGTCACAAGTGTTTTGGGGGTAAAACTCAAGGCAGCAGGTTAAGCCTATTCTTGTGATGCACTCGTGAACAACAGGTGTCATGGTGTCTCTCGCCTTGCTTGCTCTGCAGGAAGTCTCTCTCTGTGTGTGTGTGTGTGTGTGTGTGTGTGTGGTGTGTGTGTGTGTGTGTGTGTGTGTGTGTGTGTGTGTGGTGTGTGTGTGTGTGTGTGTGTGTGTGTGTGTGTGTGTGTGTGTGTGTGTGTGGTGTGTGTCTAAGAACATGGAGCCAAGAGATGCGGGGGGGTGTGTGTGTGATGTGTTGCTCTTCCGAGTCAAACAGTTAATGTGTTACCTTAGGCGCTGATGGCGGATATAGAAATAGTTCCTTGTCCAAAACACATTTGGTCGCGTTTGTTCAGCCATCCTGATGTGAAAACCATTATTTAAAGTTGATACTTATTTCGTCAGTCTTGTTCAAAAGTACAATAACATGACATGTTTATTGTAGGCTTTCAGACTGTATAAACCTTAATGTATTACCCAATGTCTTCTTGTTCAAAATGTTTAATATGTTTAATAAAGTACAGATTAGCAGATGGCGATTAGCAGAGAAACATGACTAATTGACGGATAACTAATAAGCGGGGAGTCAATAGAGAAGTGTACCAGGTAGAAATGTTTGCATTGAAAATTACGAAATTTGAAACACAACAAATACAACATACTCTGTGGTCCCCAGGGTTTTTGTCCAACCTGTTCTATTAATCTCGTCAACACTCTAACATATGGGTCATCCTCTCCCAGAGGATGCGCTGCTAGGAGACAGAATAGCAAATGAACCACTCCCCACTATGTGTGTGCAATCAGTACCATATACTGTATATATATATATACAGGTGTGTGCACGCCGGCGATTTCTCTTTTTTTCCTCCTGAAGACTGTAGCGAAGAGGTGTTGTGTGTGTGTGTGTGTGTTGCGTGTGTGTGTGTGCGTGTGCGTGTTTGCTATGGCAGGCACACCTACAAATAGTAAGTTGGATTGATTGCGTGGCTTGCTGAGTGGAACCTCTTCCCTCGTGAGGGAGTAAGCTTCGGCACTCCACACAAAGTGGAGGACAGTAAGCACCCTTTCAGATGGTGTTGTTTGTCAGCCTTTTCTAATATAATAATAATAATAATAATAGAATATAATATTTTTGTGAATCTGTTTCCACACACATAATTCTTACCTAATTAGCATCTGCCTGTAATATAATGTCCCGGTGATGCTCATAGTGCCACACAAAGTGGTTGGTAGTAGTTCATGCTAAGCATTCAGCTTTTGTCTTCCGTGACCCCATGGTCACGGAAGAGAGACAGAGATGACCCCATGGTTGGGAACCACTACAATAGCTGTTCGGCTTGCTCTGCTAGGCATGTTACGATGTTATGGCAACGTCGACATAGAAACACACACACGTGTACCATATGTACACTTACATGCATGCACACATAGAGGCAGGGTGTGCTGATGTGTGATACTGGTGAAACTGGGGCACACTGGTGTGGTTTACTGGCAAGAGTGTGTGCCAAGTTCTTCCAGTGTTATAGACGACACCGATTTTAGTCTTGAGTCTCTGGTTTATTATTATACTTTTTTTTTTTATTATACAGAATTGTGCAAGTCGATTTAATAAATAAATAAAATGAAAAAGTCTGACTCGTGACTAGTCTAAAAAGAAAACCTGGTCAAGTTGGACTCTTGACTTCAATTAACCACTTACAAGAGCAGCCAAGGAACATCAAATGCAGAGTTGAAGCATGCTCTCATTTAGATGAAGTCGTTGATCAGCTGGTTGCTTCTGTTCCAAAGAGGTCCTCAGTGTCCGCCTGTCAACTCTGCGTATATAAGAGGCTGCTGACATGCAAGTATGCTCAGCTGATTTGACGTACAACAAACGCGCAGAGCCGTCGGCGTTGCACACCGCAACGAATCAACATTCCCTCATCAGCCAATGATGCCATGGGAGGATCGGTGTGACGGCCTGCTCGGGCTGGCTTGTTAGGGAGACTACTTCTCTCTGTAATGAGTCTTTGCCTTAGAGCTGGTCTGACTGGAGCTGGGTCAAACCTTTTGCGGTTATGTATGTACTACATGGGTTGATTTAGTTTGCTTTGCTTGTGTCTTTTTTATGGCCATTTTAAGGGATTATACAATGATGACTTGCCGGAGGAAACGGAGGTAAGCTTGCGATTGCATTTCCTGATGGCTAAATTACCTTTTGTCCCTGAAATACCATTTTCACTGTAATGGGATATACGTTTTCTTCCTGTGTGATCCGGTCTTTACAACTCATTCTCTGCCTTTACCAAGTCTAAAATCCCCAACTGTCGATGGTATGTAGGCTACCCATTTACTGTAAAGATCTCTTTTGCACTGCAGCTTTTTCCACAATAGCTGAGCTTAAATGTTAATTATACATTGCGCTCTCGGTGGATTCATAACATTACAACAATGCTATGTCAACGGGTAGTTTAATTTGCACATATGAAACACCTGCTGTAGGAGCACTTAAGCCATTGTTTATGTGCAGTTATCGTTCTATATTTGCCACAAATTCAATGGTTGGCTTAGCGCTAGTGACAGCTTGTCTCATATTTAATGTTGGCCTAACTGTCTATTGCATGTTTTTACATTTTGTCTGCTCAGAAATCTTGTCTCGTCAAGACTTTATTACCGTTTCCTGGGAGTCTGCAGCTTTTCATACAACGTGACGTTTCACTGTCCGTGTCATCGTTTGCCGATACACACCCCTGAAAAACGCGATGGTAGTAGAGCAATTAAGTGAAACTATAAGAGACAACGAGGTCTATACCACATGAACTACATGAAAACTGGTAAAAGACCTGAGCGGGCACAGATAATTATTCATGAGATGGAGAATGACCCTTTTCTCTCACACTCGCTCTCTGTCTCTCTGTCTCTCCCCCGCTCTGTCTCTCTCTCCTGCTGTGTCTCTCTGTCTCTCTCCCACTCTCTCTGTCTCTCCCACTCTGTCTTTCAGATCCGGGGATAGACTCTCTCCCTGGGATCTCCATGGCCTCCCTCCTGCCTAACCGGTCGGTCCAGGAATGACTGTCACCCCAAAGAGTCCCAGTGTTCACCCTGCGACACCCGCCTCACAAGCCTCAGGTGTGTGTGTTTAGCTTCTGGCATGTGTCTACAACCTGACTACAACCTGAGAGCGTCATCCATGACTTGGACATGGCTGGGATCTGAATTCTCTTCGTCAAATGACGTCATTTTATACTTTCTAACAACTTCTTTTAGTCCCTGGAAGGAGGGATCCCTCTTTTTGTGTTCCTTCTCAAGGGTTCTTCCTTAATAATTAAGGGAGTTTTACATTGAAGCCCTTTTAGAGGCCTTGGGGTGTCGTCTAATAACATCTCCTTTTAAGACTAACTATAACTAAGGGCTACACACAATAATAATGGACGTGACTTGACTTCAATTGCAGCACCCCCACCCACACCCAAACCCTACCCTCTCGCCACCCACACCCGACCCTCACAGATCCAGCCAGGAACTCATGGACGAGTTGGATTCCCTGCGCTCCAGGTTCCTCCATGAGGACTCTCTGTCCGTGGTCTCCTCAGAGCCCATCAACATAGAAGGTCAGCCTGTCTGTCTGTGTCTGTCTCTCTCTCTCTCTGTCTGTCTGTCTCTGACTGGCTCTGTCTCTCGGCCTCAGTATCTCTCTCTGTGTCTCTGACACTCTCCCTTTCAATGTCTCTCTCTCTCCTTCTGTGTCTCCCTCTATTTAGTGTCTATCTGACTATCTGTCTCTCTCTGGCTCTGTGGTCGTCGCTCTCTCTCACGTGTGTGTGTGTGGGTGTGGTGGTAATAATGAGGATTCGGGATGAGGGCCTGTTGAAAGGTTCCTGGTACCACAACAGCGTGTCCTAACACATTAGAGCTCTGGATAGCTTTATGGACTTTATTAACAATTTGACTTTGACTGGCCTTGTGCCCAGATCTTTGTCCAAATGATGTACATATTAAATCACATTTTTACCCTAGATGTGCATGTAAAAATGTAGACTGCAGCGTAGTATATATGAAAATGATTTGACAAAGAAAATGTGACATGTGTTACCTGAGTAAATTTTTTTTAATCTGTACTATTATGAGGAATGGATCAATGTGTTGCATCGTTATAGATCCCACTAGCGCCACCTAGTGGGATTTATGTTGATGTTCTCATGTCTTCTCCAGAAAGCCAATATGCATCACTGCAAGGAGATCTGGAGGCCGATGCCCGGCATCTGGAAGGGGAGTCCTGGAGCTTGGTGGTGGACCAGGACTACCTCAAGCCCATGAGCAAAGAGGCCATCAAGAGGCAGGACGTCATCTATGGTAGGCAGCACTGCTCGCCACTCTGAACACACAGTGTACTGCTATGCACGTACCCAACACAGAGATGCGGTTTTAGCATGACTAGAACGCAATGATAGTCCATTGATTAACACAGACTTTATTGTAGACGCAAAGAATTACGGTTGCTGGCAATGAACTTTACCTCTCGTCGCTAGCTATACACAATGTTATCAAAGGATGACAACACTACCATATTTAGTTGATGATCTACAGTTCATCACACCATATCGTTGTCATTTTCAGAAATCCAAGATCAATGTATTTTCAGAACACTGGAAACTGAAAGTAATATTGTTCATGTTGTTTTTTTGTCGTTTGTTCAGGTGTGTTCAATGGCAGGCAAACAATTGTCTTTGAAACATACTGCTTTTCTGCTCAAATACAGCTGGAGTCTAGACAATTGCATTTAGTGATTTATAAAGTCTAAGAGCCCCCTATTATTAGCCTACCAGTTGGTAAGTCCGATGTGTAGGCTGGTAGGTTTTATCTTGTCTATCATACATCTGGGTGGACACTACAACATGTGATGTCACTATTGGGTGGATTTTGACTTGATCTTTGGGTCGTATGTCAATGTTGTGGCGTCTATGTATATACGCCAATGCTTTAAACTCTTCTGACAGTACCACAATCTTTCTTCGTTCTCCGTCATCATGACAAGGAGCTGTACTGTTGCCATCTAAACCAAACATTCTCCCTCCTAGAGCTGATCCAGACAGAGGTGCACCACGTGCGCACCCTGAAGATCCTGCTGAGTGTGTATGCCAACGAGCTGAGAGAGTCCCTGCAGGTGGACGAGGCCCGCATGAAGCAGATCTTCCTCGGCGTGGACGGCCTCCTGCCCCTCCACTGCGACTTCCTCCGCTGCCTCAAGCTGCTCCGGGTGGAGAGCATGGAGACGGGCAGCCAGAACAACTACCAGATCACGCAGCTGGCGGACATACTCGTGGCCCAGGTATAGCCTACACCCCTGCTAGGAACACAGCGCCGGGTTGACATTGGACCTTTCACAGGGTTCAGCTAGATAACGCGCCATGATAACTCATTGGACCTTATCACAAATGTATATTCTCACAAATGTATTTTGACCAAATGTTTTTAGTACTTCTTTGCTTTTTCCAGATTTTATATACATAATTGGATGCATTTTTTATTTGGATTGATTTTTTTCATTACAAAGAAATTATTGTATAACTTTACAGCCATTGCACTGTTTGGAGCTTGTAATAATAAGTAATAATAATAAGCATAAGTGTGCTAAATTACACCCTTCGCTGAAGGGTTAGGAAAGGGTGTGTTACTCTGTGACCTCACCAGTCAGGAACGATGCCTTGTCACGTTCTAGGGAAACAAATACAGCACCTGTTTGTCTTGCCTACTGTCCCTGATGGGGAATTTACTGTGCATTCTAACTATGATATATACATCATATTTTCTCAGTTGTTAGAATGAGTAATTAAAGTGTAACAAAATAGTGTACTTGATTAGGCAAGCATTATATTTAATAATTATATTTCAGGAGAAAGCACTTTTCTGGTCAGGTTGTGGTGATCAAGTGAAGAAGTAAGAATGCAAACGGTGAATCGTGTAGATTAGCTGATAAACTATTTACTGGACGAGGTGACTCAGAAACCAACTAGTCCACAATAGCATTTTATTTCAAGTGAGGAACAACAGAAATCCATAATTTACTTCTATTATTGTAATTAAAGGATAGCTTTGTGGTGGTTTTCACCACCTTATCTCCTATCCGCCTTTGGGATATAGTGTGAGAAAAAAAACTGGCTGCAGTTGTTGCCGATGCTCTCTGTGGCCCAGGTCAGATTTTGTGATCTGGGCGATCTGATCGCAATTGGACGGCTCTCGTAGGTGGATTGATCTTTCCATTAAGAATGTGGTTTGAATGATCACTTGTAAGATCTCCCTTCCCCACTCTATATGCATCATTTCCGCATTTCAGCATTCTTCATGTGCTTGATCTTGTGTCGGCATTGCTGCCATGATCGACTTTAACCATTCTCATCCATTTTCTTGGAAATATCTTCAAAAATCATGCGGTTGCGATGTGAATCTCCACCAGTTTCTGCTGAACTGACTCTTCAGCCCAAATGGTGATCAGACGGTGTGTCTCCAGAGTAGACCATCTGCGAGGATCCATTCTGCCTGTTCTTGTTGTTCTTATTTAATATGTCTTTAGTATTTTGCAGGCTGAGCACAGTAATGTTTTGTTGTTGCCTGTTGTCGCAGTTTAATATGTGTCGTTGGGGTACTACTACTTGCACAGATGACGTCAGTCGTAGTCTTTCATGTGGCCAAGGACGCGGTTGAGGCGGCGGCCCTTCATGTGGCCAAGGACATATACGCTGTACATACACTGCTAAAACAATGTGGTCACATGTGGTCCAGGCCACCTCCGAATGTGGTCTGAGTGATTGCATCACAATGCGGCTTCAATGGTCCTTGAAGGTGTTCGCAATTGATATTAACATGTGCTCAGATCAGATTGGCCAGACCAACATTTTAATACCAAATCTGAACAGGGCCTGTGTCTCATTGCAAAAATCTTACCACGACTATGTCATTTAATGACTGAATAGCAGGGAGATTTGTGCGTAGGCAACATGGAGGAAAGTTAAACATTGTTTATTTGCCTATACTACACACTGTAGGTCTACGGTCGGTTATTAGCTCATAATTAACAATTATCAAAGATAGTTATGAATTATTAAATAAATACAAATGTTCATCTAAACTAATAATAACGGGGCACCACCCTGAGATCAGGGACCAATAACCGGACAGTAGATTAAGTCTCCAAGGTAACCAATGACCGTACGCTCGCATGGCCAAGTCAGGCCACTTGCACTACAACAGTGGTGCCTATCTGCGTCGTTTCAGACTTTGAGGAAGTGACAGCAGGGATTAACTAAGCCCAAATCTTTCCAAGACTGTGTTCATTCACAGAGTTTGTTTCCAATGCATATTAACATACTGTTTGAATTTTTTTGACAAGATATTCAGTATTCTGGTGTGTAGTGGGTACATGCCTCTGTGATACGTTATGGTTATTTTACGTTTTTACATCCCGTTCATCTGAAGTTTTACCATATTTTATTTCATGTAGTTTTCAGGTGAGCGGGGAGAGAGAATGAAGGACTTCTACGGGGCCTTCTGCTGTTACCATAGCGATGCGGTCAGCTCCTATAAGGACCTGCTCCAGAGCAACAAGAAGATTCTGGCCCACATGAGGGTGAGGAGACATCCACACTAGTACTACCAGTGGTTTCAGAAGAAACATGCGCAGATAGCCTTTGTCAAGACACTGCCCTCTATAGGTAATTAAAGGATGCTTTAGCGCAGAAATAACTTTATGTCAAGGGAGTAAGATGCACTCAGAATGCTGTTTCAGGTTGGCTTAACAGTAGCTGCTGAGCTACTGTTAAAGTGTTTTGTTTTCAGAATAAGGGTACGGATCAGACTTGTTTGGTTTTTTCTTTTTAACTGCCACATATTCATCTTAATGGAACAACCGCTATGTATCAACTGATACTTGAAATATCCATCCCGGTCTGTTCCTTGTTTCCAGGGAATAAAATCATACATTAAAAATGTTTACCAAGGCAAATAGGCATACGATCACGGTTCATGGTTGTTGGTTTCTTTTATCTTAAAGCTTTATTTAGGGGAAATTATACTTACCGTTGAACCCATCAGTCGAATGTCCAATAAATTGACATCGCTGAAAAAGAGGCCATTGGTTTACCGTGATATTTAGAACAGCCAAGGGCCATTGTTTAGACCCTGTTCTAAAAACCCCTTAGCTGTTAAAAAATCACAGTAAACCACAGCCTTGCGGGGCTTATTGCTTTTATAAAACGGATACTACATTAAACTACACTAAGTTTTCATATATTAACCACATAGAAACAAAAAATGCAATAGTTTATTGCTAACAAATAATCATTCTTCTGCCAAACAATGTAGTTCTTCAGCAACATAGCTGAAAGTTTGCAGAGCAACACAGACGCAGGCACACAGAAACACGGTGGAGACATACTGACATGCACAAAATATATTTTTTTTTGCCTTTATTCCAGAAAAGGCAATATTCCTACTAGGCTGTTTACTTGGCTAGTGAAAACAAATATTTCACTAATATTCCCGTTTACATGCAGCCGTGCATACTCAACATAAAACGCCCCCATGACATAGTCCTATAGCGAGAATATCCAAACAGAATATGTTATATACAATATATATACGATATATCATATAGTAGAATGGTTGCAATTGACTCTTTGAAACAGTTTGTTTGGCGCAGTAGTACTGATTCGGTCACAGGTGCAAGGTTACAGAGTATTTTACTACAGCGTCGAACGTGGCACAGTATCATAATCAAGGACCAGAATTATCCGTTTTATCAGTGCATTTTTACGATGTGACTAAAGTGAATATCATGTCTTGTTTCAGAAAGTAGGTCAATTGTCAATAGTGCGGCGGCTGGGGATTCCCGAGTGCTTCCTGTTGGTGACTCAACGCATAACCAAATACCCCGTCCTGGTGGAACGCATCATACAGAACACAGAGGGTAAAGCAACACACACTTCTCTGTAGACTTGCACATGTACTGTACCCTAGACCTGTGGACCTGGACTGTACTGGTATCTTGGCCTATCTTGTCTTAATGTTCTCCAGAACTCTGCACTGTGTTGTTGTGAAACCTTGAGATGAACCCAGTAGTGGACCGACGGCATGCTGAGAGTCCCCATGGCACACATGGACTAGATTGTGATAGAAAGGGACCCAAAAAAAAAGCTTTGCTGCTGATTAGTTTATCAGTTAGTGCAGTCCACTGGGTCGGCTGGTCGTCTGATCTAGTTAGTATATATCTAGGTGGACACTCCCACTTAATGTGATGTCACTTTGTCACAATGACAATTTTCTAAACCGGTTGTTACAATGACAAATTTAGAAACTGGTTTTGAAACGGGTTGTAATGGCTCATCACACTCACACCTGGTGGTATTATAGGGCCCCTTTAAATGTATATGTCTCTATATATCTCTATAACTAACTTTGATTTAACTTTGACCTCCAGCTGAGACAGAGGAGCACGGCTCGCTGGTGCGGGCCCTGGCCCTGATCCGGGAAGGCATCTCACAGGTGGACACCCAGGTCAGCGAGTACGAGAAGGCCACCCGGCGAAGAGACATCGCACAGCGTCTGGAGCCCAAGTCCCAGGGCCGACTCAAGGACGGCCGTCTGTTCAGTCGGGAGGACCTGCTGGACACCACCCGGACCCTGCTTCGCGACACCACCGTCACACTCAAGGCGAACTCCGGCAGACTCAAAGGTTACAGCCTCATCTGGTTTATATGTTGTGGGATGTGGGTTTTTTGTTGAAATGCAGACAATGTTTAAAGGGTAAGTAAGTAAAGCCCCAAATCCCTCTCTTCATTTTTGTTAAAATGGGTCTCACAAAGTGTTGGTGGACATGCTGTTATTTTGACTACAGTGTATAAAGTTGTAAACCGGGGGAGATTCTATGTAAATACAAGGCCCGGGGTCCGATGCTTCCTGCTACAGACACTTTTCTACCGACTATTCTGACAACACCTCTCGCGTTGTTGTTCTAGGAAGTTATTTTTTCCTTTGCCAAATATTGTGTATGATATATACTCTATTTTCCCAGGTCTTTATTTTTATTTTGTTTGTAAATTTGGTTTCAGTCATCAGTCAAAACTTTTGTGATTAAATCCATGGGACGACTGAGGGTGTTTTTACATGATGTTATTTTGCTGCTATTAACACTCGTTAATGTAATCACATCTCTTCCACAAGTGAGGGCCCTTTAATGGTAGTGGTAGGTCAGCCAAAAAAACGTGGAAAAACTGCATTCACATTATTATTGGTATTTACAGTCTGGGTGAGCAAACATCACTTTGCTACTACTTGTGTCACCCAAATAGCTTGAATAATATACAAAATTACAACTATAGCAAGACAGTCATTGGCAGCATCAAACCCTGCTGCCGGTGTGTTATTTAGAACTGAGATCCCACCCAAAAACATTGCCTTTACCGGGAAATAAACGTCAGTTATTGTTCTTGTTTGATCACGGGTTTTCTGTGTTTTGTGTATTCAAAGCGTGTCTCTGTTGTGTGTGTGTGTGTGTGTGTGTGTGTGGTTTTTGTTTTGACTGCTGACATTGATGACCGTCTCCCTCCTCCCATAGATATCCATGCTGTGCTGCTGACAGATGTTCTCTTCCTGCTGCAGGAGAAGGACCAGAAGCTGGTCTTCAGCACCGTGGTGAGCCACACATTCTGACGAACTCAGACGCTGTCTGAGTTAAAAGCTGTTTTGGTGTCAACTTTTGGCAATGCATGCCTGCAAGTCTGTGGTAAACTAGTTTGACTTTAGAATTGACCATCTTTTATTTTATTTTGGTTTGTACTCACTTTGACACTGATATTTCTGTTCGTATTCATATTGATAGATATGATGGCAGGATCATCAGAAATTTCCCACAGGTTATATAAAAAATACACAATTGAAATGTGTCAGGACATCTATACAAGACCGCTCCTGTAGCTTTCAGTCGGAGTTGGAGTTTTTTATTGTAACAAACTAAAAGCAACGGCAAAATAAGTCCAAGCGATGCGGGTTACTGGCAGTCTTGGGTGTGGAACAAACATGTCGGGACATTTATTTTCCCATATCCCGGGATTGTCCATGACCTGGGACCTTTTCTTTATGTCTTTATTTACATTTACATTTAGGGCATTTGACCAGATCTTGCGGATGTTGTAAAGAGCAATTCTACAAGATCGGGCCTCAGAGGTGATGCTGGCATTGTAGCACGACTGGTCATCAAATACCATGCCAAGGTTCCTTGCAGTCGGTGGAGGGGAGACTTCAATGTCCTCAATGTTGACAAGTAGGGCTGGGCGATAAAACAATCTCGAACCGGGATCGCGATGTATGTCGATTACGATCGACAAGCCTTGACATATTTACTCTATGGATAGATCTAACAGCCTTTCGGGCAGCAGAAATAAACACGACAACAGCCAATCAGTCTACAGTTTTTGGCTCGCACATGCCCATTTCCTACCACGGGGCATTGTTTACTACCAAAGCTCTGGAGGAAAGAAAATGTATGAAACCGGCGCGATTCGAAAGCGACGTTGAAAGTGCACTGGCATCCTCCAAAGATGAGGAAATTGTGAACAAAAAAGGGCCATGCGACGTCCATTGGAACTGGTTTGGTTACTATACTATAAGTAAGAATCAGTGCACTCTGAGCTCCGTGGGTTGAGACAATAACAATCAGAAACTAATGTTAGTTCTAGCAGGTTGTAGCAGGTTGTGGTTGAAGTTAAAACATGAGAGCTTCCCTGACTCTCTGTTGCGTAGAACAGCTTTTGGGCTGATTTCTCTTATATTTGAGTCGGGTCGGATTTCGCAGGAAAAATGAACGAAGTGACATGTAAGTGCGGATAATAAAAAAATAGATATATTTCATAGCTTTTTTAAATGTGTACAAGGTTTAATTATGATTAGAACTAACATTAGTTTCTGATTGTTATTGTCTCAAGCCATGGAGCTCAGAATGCACTGATTCTTACTTATAGTACCTTTTAAAAACGACGAGGCACAGATAACGACGGTCTGCAAAACATGTCGTCGGTCGGCGCCAACTATGTCGGGGAAACACCAATCTGTTCAACCACCTAAGAAGATACCACCCCAGCGACCACACTGAGAGCAAAAATCAATTGTTGTCTTTTGCGGCCATTGCCCCATATGAAAGGCGATCGAAAAAGAAGCACGGATATCACATTATCTGCTCGTTCTATTAACCTTACAATTATGAATTCTTGAAACATGCTCTACATGCTTACAGGATGGTCCAGGTCTCTGTGAGCCATGAAGTGGAGAGACTGGAGGGCGACGTAGGCCAGAATGGTCTCGGGTTTCTTGACTGACAATTGGCAATTTCAGTGTCCCCCTCTCACATCAAGGTCTATGTAGGTTGAGATCGTTGGGTAGAGGAGATTGAAGGGGTTGCGGCAGCGAGTGGAGGGCCTTCAGCGACATCTGCTATGGTAGGATGTCCTGACTATCCTGGAGTCTAGGCACATGGCAAGGACAGGAGAAAGGAAGGACGAAGCTGTAGCTGTCGGACTCCCTGGACGAACCCCCGCAGAAAGACTCTTGTCTTTGTTCGACCAAGTCTTGACTCCCGTAGAAAGACTCCCTTATCTTTGTTGTTCTCTTGATAGCCTGGTGACAATTGGCAATGACAATTAGCGACATTTGTGGTAGCTGTGTTCGTATGTGTCTATGTATGTATGTGTATATTGTATGTACACTGTAAGGTTTTTATTTTTGTATGATTATTTATTACCGTCTGCTGTCTGTGAGACAAATTGCCCCTCGGGGACATTAAAGCTTAAAGCTACTACCGGGCTACTACCGGGTCTTGACTCCTGCAGAAAGACTCCCTTGTCTTTGTTTGGCTGGGTCTTCATTTGCGGGGCCTAATGCTACAGCTGACACTGAAATGCTGGCTCTGTATTAATAGCTAAATGTGCAAGGGATGCTCATACAGGGTTAATCTCCTCCTCGCAATCAAGTCAATTGACTAAAGCTGAATGCCCAAAACTGGCTGATTGTCCCACTCAGCACAACCATATTGGGCCATTTAGATCACTATTACTTTGAAAAGTGCTTTGGTAAAGTTAAAGTTCAATTTAGCTCCATCAACTCTGCAAAAACAATACCAACCCTGCAATAGATTAGTTTGAGAATAACTACTACTACCAACAGTACTATGACTTAGCTTTAAGAAAATAGCACTACCAACTACAACAAGAATAGCTAAGAAATACAGCACTGACCAACAGCAGAATACTATGCAGCCCTCTTATTGTTCTTTGTTTCAGGACGGCAAGGCTCCGGTCATCCCCCTGCAGAGGCTGATCGTCAGGGAGGTGGCCCAAGAGGACAAGGCCATGTTCCTTATAGCTGCCTCCTCCAACAAGCCTGAGATGTACGAGATCCACACCAGCTCCAAGGCAGAGCGTAACACCTGGATGGCCCTCATACGGCAAGCTGTGGAAAGGTCAGATAACCCCCCCCCTTCCCCCCCGTAGCTCCAGCACATCAAGCGTGCAAAAAAATGTTTGACGCTTAAAGCAGCATTCATTGATCTCTGACCACCAGAGGGCAGTCGTGACACTCCGAAGCAGTCTACTTTATTAATGAATATCGCCTTGCCTCTCTTCCAAAATATGCAAAATAACTGCTGTAACTTCCGGTGCACCGTAAGATGGTTGCACTGACAATGGCTCTGCATACAGTACGTACTTATTTGTTTATTACATTTACATTTACATTTGGGGCATTTGGCCAACGCTTTTATCCAAAGTGACTTACAAAAAGTATTTTATTAGTAAGTTATTCTTGTTTTTATTGTTTCTTCTTTGCACATGCTGCCACGTCGCATATCCAGTATGATCGACAAGCACTTTTGGATGTTTGTGCACAGACTTTTTTCGGACTATTTTTCTGATTACGAGTACGAGCTGTAAACCCTTTGTCGTTGGGCCGGGCAGCTGCTTACCAACACGCCACCGGAGGAAGAAGAGAAGCAAACGTGTGGAACTCTATGACGATCCCGGATGAGATGCCAAAACCTGCTGCTACCAAGCATTTTGCTCGCAAATGTTCAACTCTTGGACAATTTAATGGACGAACTACACACACGGCTTAACTTCCAGCAAGATACTTTGAACTGCTATGTGATGCCGTTCACGGAGACATGGCTGGACCCTGCAATACCTGACTCGGTCATTGCCCCTGCTGGTTTTTCTATCTACTGGCAGGACAGAACAAGGATGTCAGGTAAACGCAGGGGCAGAGGGGTATGCTTTATGGTTAATTATCGTTTGGTAAGTGTGTTCGGATTTAGCAGTACTCACAACACATTGCTCACCGGACCCTGAGCTCTTATCGATAAAAGTATGGCCCTTCTACCTTCCTCGGGAATTCAGCTGCGTAATAATCACAGTAGTCTACATCCCCCCGTTAGCAGATAAAACATGCACGCTTGATGACCTGTATGGAGTAATTGGTAGACTAACTAGAGAATGCTCACCCTGAGGCAGCATCTGTTGTTGTGGGCGACATTAATAGCGCTAATATGAGGAACGTTTTGCCTAAATATCACCAGCACATTAACTTTCCTGCCTGTGGTGATCAGACTCTTGACCATTGTTATTCACAACTACGGAACAGCTACAAACCCCTCCTCCCAGCCTACAGACAACCACTGAAACTGGAAAAACCGGTCTATCGGGCAGTTCAATGCTTGAGGGAGGAACACAAACCCCCTCAAAACTGTTTTGAAACCTCAGACTGGCAGATGTTCTGTGTTCCAGCGAATGGAGACATTGATGAAAACGCAGACTATATCACAGCCGACATCTCAAAGTGCTTCGATGATGTCATCCTGAGGGTCAATGTTAAGACTTTCCCCAACCAAAAGCCCTGTGTTAAAGGTGGTGTCTGTGCAAAACTAAAAGCACGGTCCTCTGCCTATAGCTCTGGGGACCCGGAGACCTTGAGGAGGTCCAAATATGATCAGAGGGCCATCAGAGATGCCAAAAGAGCCTACAGGGACAAGTTGGAGTCTAACTATCATAGCTTTGACCTTAGATGCATGTGGTGTGGATTTCAAGCCATCACAGTCTTTAAAGTTAAAAATAGCAGTGATGCCCAGCCCGTCGCCTCTCTCCTCGATGAGCTCAACACCTTCTACGCACAGTTTGAGGAGAGCAACACCACTCCTACGGCAAGGCTAGCTGAGGACCAGGACTACTGCACTCTGTCACTAACCACGGCAGATGTGAGGAGAGCTCTTAAAAGAATAAATCTATGGAAGTCTCCAGGGCCAGACGGCATTCCAGGCCGTGTCCTCAGAGTGCGCTGACCGGCTAGCGGAGTTATTCACTTCTATATTCAACCTCTCCCTGTACCAGTCTGCAGTCCCCACCTGCTTCAAACAGACCACCATTGTCCCCGTACTGAAGAAACCTTCCATCACCTGCCTGAATGACTACTGCCCTGTAGCACTGACCCCCATCATCATGAAGTGCTTAGAGTTGTAGAACACACCAGCTCCACCCTTCCTGACACCTGGGACCACCTTCAATTTGCTTACTGTACCAATAGATGGAATAGAATAGAATAGAACTTTATTTATCCCGAAGGAAATTCTTGTGCCAGGTTACATAGCGATACAGTATAAAACAGAATGATACAAAATAAACTAAAGGATTTACAAATTTACAGTTAAAATATACAAGTATGAAGGCATGATAAGATGTTCGAAAAACAATTTGGCATGATTGAAGTGAAATATAGTTGGACATGACATTAAGAATTAAGAATATTGCACGTGATGATGAGAATATTGCACATGATGATGAGAGGTAGTGTTAGTGTTATAGATAGTATTTACACAGAAGGATAATAATAATATAGCACATGATAAAGTATTGCACATGGCGTTATATTGCACGTTATATTGCATGTAAAACTGGGGAAATTGCACATGTAGAGAGATAATATTGCACATTATATTGCTGTGTTCATTGTCTTGTAGGGGGAGTTATAGGGAGGAGTTATAGAGTTTGATGGCCACAGGCAGAAAGGACCTCTTGTGGCGTTCTGTGGTGCACCTCGGTAATCTCAGTCTACGGCTGAAGGTGCTCTGGTATGACACCAGTGTGGCGTGCAGGGGATGGTCCATAATACTGAGTAGTTTACCCAGCATCCTCCTCTCCGAGACCTCTACCACAGACTCCAATTCCACTCCCAGGACAGAACCTGCTTTCCTGATGAGCTTATTGAGTCTGTTGGCGCCGGCTGCCTTCACCCTGCTGCCCCAGCACACAACAGCGTAGAAGATGACGCTGGCCACCACAGAGTGATAGAACATCTGCAGCATGGTTTTGCTGACGTTGAAAGATCTGAGTCTCCGTAGGAAATACAGGCGACTCTGACCTTTCTTATACAGGGCCTCTGTGTTTTTAGTCCAGTCCATTTTCAATCAATGTCAATGTGAACCCCCAGGTACTTATATTCCTCGACAATGTCCACCTCGGTCCCCCTGATGCTGACTGGTTTTGGGTGAGTCAGTTGCTTCCTGAAATCCACCACCAACCCTTCGTCTTAGAGATGTTGAGTTGCAGGTGATTCAGTCCACACCACTCCACGAAACCGTCCACCACACTCCTGTACTCGGACTCCTGCCCCTTTCTGATACAGCCCACAATGGCAGAGTCGTCCGAAAACTTCTGCAGGTGGCAGGACTGTGAGCTGTATCTGAAGTCTGATGTGTAGAGTGTGAACAGGAAGGGAGACAGGACTGTCCCCTGAGGTGCTCCCGTGTTGCTCACAATAGTGTCCGACGTGTTGCTCTGCAGCCTCACATACTATGGCCGACCAGTGAGGTAGTTGGTAATCCAGGCCACTAGTGGAGCGTCCACCTGCATGTCCAGTAGCTTAGTCCCAAGCAGGGCAGGCTTAATGGTGTTGAAAGCGCTCGAGAAGTCGAAGAATGTGACACTCACAATGCTGCCCGCCTCCTCCAGGTGAGAATAAGCCCTGTGCAGCAGGTCGATGATGGCATCTTCCACTCCAATATGGGGCTGGTAGGCGAACTGCAGAGGGTCCAGTGATGGTTCGAACTACTGACGACAGCATTGCAGTTCACACCGCCTCTCCCACCTGGAGAAGGGTAACACACATGTGAGGATGCTACTCATTGACTACACCTATTGTGCCCGTCAAGCTTGTTCTCAAGCTGAGGAGCCTGGGGTTAAACTACTCCCTTTGCAACTGGATCCTGAACTTCCTGACGGGCTGACCCCAGGTGGTGAGGATGGGCAGTCCCACCTCCTCTGTACTGACCCTGAGCACCGGAGCCCCTCAGGGCTGCGTACTCCACTCCACTCCTGTACATGCATGACTGTGTAGCCACACACAGCTCCAACGCCATCCTTAAGTTTGTGGACGATACCACATCCCTGGGTTCTTCATCACCAACAATGATGAGCGAGTTTGTTTGCCAGTCTTCCTGGCTACGACCCGCTACGGGGCAGGCCCAGCAGAGTGGTTATCTCCTGTGACACAGACTTCGGGAGCAGCCTTGACCGAAGTGTCTTTTCATCTCGGTGGACAACAGACTCTGGTGGAGATTTCTTTCTCTCTCTTGTGGGGGGCGTTTGATTGGGTTCTTCTGATCTTCAGTCGAGATCAGACTTTGCGGCGCCTCCGTCAGTAAGGAAGCATATGGTCCCAACCACCACCTTGGATGGCTGATGCCCTACAACATATATGTATGATGTATGTGTGTATATGGGTGTATATTTCCATGTGTGTGTGTGTGTATATATATATATATTATATATATAATCTCCTTGCTATTTTTTCATTTTATCTTTTATTTTTATCTTTTATATTTTGTCTTTGTGACTACTCTTTTGCGTACTGTCACCTGCCATGTCACTGTTCAGAATGGCCCTGTGTTATGATGTGACAATAAAACATGTGACAATAAAACACTTTGACTTGAAAATATATGTGCAGACTGATAGCCAGAAAATGATGTGATATATTGACCCAATGGAGGATTTATAAAAGTGTGTGTGTGTGTTGCAGCTGCCCAGAAGGAGAGGTGAAGGTCAAGGGTCAAGAGGAGGGGCAGGGAGCCAGGGCTGTCAAGCTAAAACAGTTCCAGGGTAATAAAAACACAGACAATGCACCCATGCGCCATCATCCGACATTGTCCATGTGAAGGTTTTAATGGGGGATTCTGTTTTTTAATGCATTGTTGCCATTGGACAGCAGCATGTCAGTTTGATACTTTGATTGTTACGACTTTATTATTTATATCATTCATGACTCAAGACTTTTAACTTGCTTTATATAAACTGTATATATGTACATTCATTTTTTGTTTTTGTGTTTTGTAAATATATTTGGATCTATAACATACCTACTTAATCTATAACGTACTTGCGTGTCGATTAGATTCGATGAAACTTTATTGATCCCAAAAGGGGAAATTAAGGTGTTAGAGCAGCAGGCCACATGCAAGACTTGACATGACAACATCAACAACATAAGATCATAACATACAGAGGCACAAATATCAATATAGACAGTGTACATAAAGAAATAAATATATAGCAGCCACAGGTGTATGACCTTGGATGCAAGTGCCTCAAAGTGACAAGTGCAAGGATATGTATGCACAGACCCTGATGATGGGTGGCTTCAGTATGACTAGACTGTCCAAAATCTAAAGAAACAAGTGAATGAGTATGTAGCCTAAGCACTTCAGTGTGTGATACTAATTGCTAATTTGTCACGTGGTGCAGAGCATCTGACACGGAGGGATGCGCTGATAGAGCAGAATCTGACTGAGAAGCTCCAGATCTTCGCCTTCTTCTTGGACGACCTCACGGGTGTGAAGACCCCCCATACTAGACTGCTGCTCCGGGGCGATGCCAGCGGCAACCTTCCGCAGGGGGAGAAGTTGCTCAAGGGAGCCATCACTGACGGTACGTGGCTTAAAGGGGTCCACCTAGACATGTCCACCTAGATATATGCTAACTAGATCAGTTTAATAACATACATCAGGGTGGACACTCCCACTTGTGATGTCACTCCGTCGCAATGACAATTTTAGTCCCATGACAATTTTGAAACGGCTTGTAATGGTTACTGACGCTCACACCTGGTTGTATAATAGCATATGTTAACATGTGCCACTTAATATATATTGGATCTATAATGATGAGTAAAACATATTCACTATTATGATTTAGTCATTTAGCAGAAACTTTTGTCCAAAGCAACACACAGAGAAAAGAGAAACTCTTTAATACACTTATCAGAATCAGCTGATTCCGAGCTTTATTGCCTTTGTTTGCAAACAAGGAATATGCTTTGTGGAATTGGTGCATAACATTGAACATTAAACATTTTCAATACATTTTTTTTTTATCTATATAGAAAATATTTAAAAAAATAAGCAGTAAAAAGGTGCAATCTAAGAAAAGATGAATGCATTAATGTAACGCAATAGTGTCCATGGGTGGTGGGAGTCAGTGGGGTTAAACGTTAATATAACATGTAGTATAGTGTCCATAGGGGGTGGGAATCGGTGGGTATCAGTGGGGGTCCTGGGTAGGGATGGGCACCGAAACCCGGTACCACTATGGCACCGGTTCCCGTACGACCGGTACCTACCGTACCGAATCAAAACGCATATTTCGGTGCCTCATTTCCGTGCCACGACGGAAGGGAGCGGCGGCGCTCCCATTACTCGTTTTCTTTTTTCAAACTACCGTAACTCCTGGACCGTTTGTGCGATCGAAGAAATTCCAATGGTTTCTGAAAGCAGAGAAGCTGCGCTTTCCAACCATATAGGGGTATTACGGTAAACCCGAAGGGGTTGCGCGGAAGAGTTGCGCAGAGGAGACAGGATTCAAGCTTGTTTACATCGTGTTTAGCGGGTTTTGATCGTGTTTAGCGGGTTTTGATCGTGTTTAGCGGGTTTTGATCGTGTTTAGCGGGTTTTGATCGTGTTTAGCGGGTTCTGATCGTGTTTAGCGGGTTCTGATCGTGTTTAGCGGGTTTTGATCGTGTTTAGCGGGTTCTGATCGTGTTTAGCGGGTTCTGATCGTGTTTAGCGGGTTCTGATCGTGTTTAGCGGGTTCTGATCGTGTTTAGCGGGTTCTGATCGTGTTTAGCGGGTTCTGATCGTGTTTAGTGGGTTTTGATCGTGTTTAGCGGGTTCTGATCGTGTTTAGCGGGTTTTGATCGTGTTTAGCGGGTTCTGATCGTGTTTAGCGGGTTCTGATCGTGTTTAGCGGGTTTTCATCGAAATATTGTTGATTGTGTGCACAGGTGGATGTAGAATATGCAGAGTAGAGTAGTTTTCACTTGCTTTGTTTGCTGTTATTTATTATTAGTAGTAGTACTGTAACTTATTTATTGTTAAATTCTTATTTGTTGATATTGTTAATTTAATATTTATTAGTAATGTTTAATAGTGTTTTGTATTTAATTGTAATTCTAATTTAAACAGTGTTACTTTAAGAGTTAATATATTGTTCAATGGTTTTGCCTTAGAAATAAAAAAAAGACATTCTTTAACGTTATTGTTTGCTCTTTATTTTAAAGAATGTATCGGTTCAGGCACCGTTTAGGAACCGGTACCGTTTTAAAAGTATCGTTTTGGCACCGGTATCGGAAAAATCTAAACTATACCCAACCCTAGTCCTGGGTCTTGTTGATAAGGCCAGTTGCCGTGGGGAAGAAGTGGTTCTTGTGGCGTGAGGTTTTGGTTCTGATGGACCGCAACCTCCTGCTGGAGGGGAGAGACTCAAAAAGTTTATGTCTGGGGTGGGAGGGGTCGACCACAATCTTACCTGCACACCTCAGGGTCCTGGAGGCGTGCAGGTCCTGGAGAGATGGCAGATTGCAGCCAATCACCTTCTCAGCAGAGCCAATGACACGCTGCAGTCTGCCCTTGTCCTTGGCAGTGGCAGCAGCGTACCAGATGGTGATGGAGGAGGGGAGGATGGACTCAATGATGACAGTGTAGAAGTGCACCATCATTGTCTTTGGCAGGTTGAACTTCTTTAGCTGCCGCAGGAAGTACATCCTCTGCTGGGCCTTTTTGGTGATGGAGCTGATGTTCAGCTCACACTTGAGGTCCTGGGTGATGGTGGTGCACAGAAAACGAAAGGAGTCCACAGTGTCAGCTGGGGAGTCACATGGTGATGGGGGCGGGTGGGGCTGGGTTCTTCTGGAAGTCTACTATAATCTCCACTGTCTTAAGAGTGTTGAGCTCCAAGTTGTTCTGATCGCAACAGGTCACCAGATGGTCAATCTCCCACCTGCACTCACCACGGACTCATCCCCACCAGAGATGAGCCCAATGAGGGTGGTGTCGTCCGCGAACTTCAGGAGCTTGACAGACTGACTGCAGCTGCAGGTGTTCGTGTACAGGGATAAGAATAGAGGGGAAAGGACGCAGCCTTGAGGGGAACCGGTGCTGATGGTTCCGCAGTCAGAGACATGTTTCCCCAGCCTCACGTGCTGCTTCCTGTTGGACAGGACGTGTGTCCTGCAGCTGTAGTCCGGCACACTCAGCTGGGAGAGCTTATCCTGCAGTAGAGCCGGGATGATTGTGTTGAAAGCAGCGATGAAATCCAGAAACAGGATCCTGAGGAGTCAAGGTGCTGGAGAATGAAGTGGAGGGCCAAGTTGACGGCATCATCTACAGACCTGTTGGCTCTTTAGGCAAACTGCTGGGGGCCCAGGAGTGGGTCTGTTCTGGCATTGAGGTGGGACAGCACAAGGTGCTCAAATGACTTCATTACCACAGAGGTCAAGGCGACGGGTCTGTAGTCATTAAGTCCTGTGCCCTTGGCTTTTTGGGGACAGGGATGATGGTGGAAGTTTTAAAGCAGGCTGGTACATGGCATGTCTCCAGTGAGGTGTTGAAGATGCCTTATTTGTGTACTTTTTGTACTTTTTTAAATATTTTTTGATCTTCTCTTTCTAACCCAAGATCATTCACTAGCCCCTTACTCTCAATCATCGACTATTTTAGTTAATTTCTATCTTCTTAAATTCTCTCCTGCTACACAGTGGAGTGCTTGCAGAACCTACTGCTGACCCGGATGAAAGCCTGTGGTCCGGCTCTCGAGGACGTCCAAGCAGAGAGTCTGCAGCTCCACAGAGCCCAGACTTTTGGGGGGTTTGACACAAGACCTCCCATCAGCCCTCTGAATGGTAAGTACTGCCGCGTGTGTGTGTCTGATCCTACTAGTAGATCCTATAGTGATTGCCCTCATTCTTATGCTAACCCATATGTAAAACAAAGCATGCTAATGGCATGCAGAAGAATATCTGCCATATGAGTTGACTTTCATGTTGTTGTTGTTGTTGTTGTTGTTCCTTCCTAGGTGGAGAGGGGGATGAGAGCCAAGCCCAGGCCGAGGAAGAACTCTTGGAGAGCAGCCGTCTATCCACCAGCTTGGAGCCCGGGTACCGGGACCCGGAGATGTACCGTGAGAGCCCGGAGCTGTCTGTAAGTGGAGAGGAGGAGCAGGCCTGGGGATGCTGAAGTATAATCAAGCAGCCTGTTTTAGTTAGGCCCCGCCCACTATCGCTTTCAATAACATTTAAGATGGACACGTTCCTTTTCATTTAGTGGGCAGGGCTATTTTGCTGTTCAGGCTAGTGCCATCTCTTACATAAGACACTCCTACTCACTCCAACCAGATTTGGGTGGGGGGGGGGCAATACTAATCAATGTTTTAATTGGCGCTAGTAAACCGAAACTAGCCAAGAAATAGTAACTCATGAAATAGCATGCGTTTAACCTATAGTCCATTTGAGTATCTTATCCTTTGTTTTTAAAACTGTGCATTGAAGTGGAGGGGTTTTTTTTATAGTGTGGCTTTCCTTTTCAAATAATTTCCCACTTAGAAATTTTTATTAAAATTGTATTTGACATTTATTTTTTTTTCAGGCTGATGAGACGCAGATGTCAAGCTCTGACTCCAGTGGTTTGTCTTTCACTGAAACAGAGGTAAACGCATCTGGACACCAGTCATACTATACAGTTGTGGTCAAAAGTTTACATACACTTGTAAAGAACATGTATGTCATGGCAGTCCAGAGTTTCCAATAATTTCTACAACTCTTGTTTTTCTGTGATAGAGTGATTGGAGCACATACATACTTCTTTGTCACAAAAAACATTCATGAAGTTTGGTTCTTTCATGAATTTGTTATGGGTCTACTGAAAATGTGACCAAATCTGCTGGGTCAAAAATATACATACAGGTGATGTACAAAGTTGTGTCAATCAAATGAGCTTTGTGGCCTCTTAACTTCTTGTGAGTGATTATGATTGACTACAGCTGGTGACTTCTCTGAGCCCATTTAAATATGACTCATTTGATACAATCATTAGACTCAGACACAAACACTACAATGGAAAAGTCAAAGGAGCTCAGCATGGATCTGAAAAAGCGGATCATTGACTTGAACAAGTCAGGAAAGTCACTTGCCGCAATTTCAAACTTTTCCTTGAAGTTATGCTTTTTTGAATTGATTTTTATTGACAAATAAGATAATTACACAACAAGACTCTTGCGTCAAACAAACCAGTCAATGGACTTGGCTTGTCTAGACTCCATGCGCACAACACCCAGGTTGCTTAATATTTCATCATCAACCCGGTACATCGGATATATGCAGTCTCAGTATGTCGGAGAACACGTTCACTAGAGCAAACGAGTGAATGGGCTGTGGTAAATACAAAGTATTTCCCCAAAGTCTGCTTAAAGAGTGGGCTGCTTTTGACATGGACATACTGGATGCGATGTGTGACTTTGAGCATAGGGTAAATTATGTGACCAGACTGACGGAGAAGTTCAAATCGCTTATGATAGAAACAGGTGGAAACACGATGCACATCTGCCAACAGTACAGCGATACAGTCTCATGAATCAAGACAAAATCACGGAACCGACTTGAGGTCAACCACTTGGACCAACTGATGAGAATCAAGTCAAGACAAGTAGATGGCCCTATAAACCTTCACGTCTACGACTACTGGGAAGGAGACAAAGACACAGGAGATGATTTAAGGTTGGATATTTCCAACAATTAAGTATTAATGTATTTGACAGTAAAAATGTTGACTTTAACACAATTTTCATAATACTTAATAGTCAGTGACCAGAAGTCCTACAAACTGAATGTTAATTTGAGCTAGCAGGCCCCGTGCTTCAACTGTCCTATCACCACACTTTTCGTCATCTATATCTTCAGGTACACCTATAACAGCAGGCAGGCTATCAAGAATAATGTGACACGCCTTGTGTTGACAGGCCGATCTTGTGTCACTTGGCTTTTGCAATTCTCTTGGCGCCGCATCATATTTGTCTTTTTGCTTGTTGAGCCACTTTGTATGAACATAAGACCCAGACAAAGTTTTTGCACAAGAGAAAAAAAGCATTAAACTTCTGGGACTACTCTGACAGTGTCAACAATAACCAGATTAAGGCAATGAGCCTTGCAGTGGACATAAAAGGCCTGCTTTGCCACGTCTTTAACACAAGCCTGAATGAGTGCTTGCCACTCAATACGTATGATCCGTCAGAGGTTTGTCCTACCTAAATGTGCCAGTCCGTATCTCTCTCTAGGATACGTATTATTTTTTCTACCAACCCTGCAGCATTAAGATGCTCTACAGCTACAAAGTGCAAGAAGCTCTCATCTTTGGTTTAATCTGCCGTAAATGCAAAAACTTGGTTTTCCTGGATCTCACTGATAATGGTGGAGCGCGCCATTTCTGCTAATGTGTCCAACATTTCATTTTGGATGTGGGGGCTTGTGTATTTAGCGTATTGTATTTAGTGCATTACGACCTCTTAACGTTCTCATTTGCATATTTACTGGGTTATTGAAAATGATTCGTAGCAGGGTTTGTTAACCCAGGGTTAAAAGCGGTGCTAACCCACTTTCAAAAATGCAAGTGTGAAACGCTGCTTAATCCCGGGTTAAATGCGGGGTTAAGTGTAGTGTGAAAAGCATATATGACTCCTTTGCGCCAAGTTTTGTGTAGCAGTTAACTGTAAAACTTCAGATACACTTTTAATGTAATCACGGTTTTCCTGCATCAGTTTTGTGTTGCGCTCTTGTGACAGTGTATTCATCAAAGATGTCTTGTTTTTTCCTTCCATCTTAAAATTCTTCCATGCTAACATGGCATTGATGTGTGCTTCAGATTTGGCACAGGAAGCAAAGCCTCCATCTTTGAACGTAGCCTTTTTCCAGTTTCTATATCCTATACCTTAAGTGAACTGATTCAGTGTATGAAGTGCCTGCAGGCATAACAATAAACATTATCCTTGCACTGAGAGTATTCAATCCACTTGTAATGTGAATACCATGAAACCTTGAAGTTTCTTTGCCTGTCCCCCATGACTGTCCTTGCAAATACTGTAAGCTGTGGCTGGACTGGTGCTTTGGCTCTGAAACTGGAGATGTCTAAAACAAGAAAAATATATACAAGTCATTTCAATTATGCTGCTCAATATATCTATGTACCGTCTGATGATGAGGCACCGTCCACAGACAAAACTCTAGACCGGTATAGGGCAGAGCCCAGTGTCAGCATAGAGGCATGTCCACTACAGTGGTGGTCGGCACACAAAGGTGCCCAATTATATTGCTGATTAACTCTATTGACAGTATAAACATATACTCGTCTCTGTCCCTTCAGTTCTTTGACCGGGTGCTCCAGCTCTCCCAGCGGCTCTACAGCTTGCAGGTGAGACCAGACTCTACTCTGGAACCTTTTTCATGCGTGAAAGCTTCTTTTCCCGTACATATAATAGTAGGCCAACCATTATCTTATAATGTGAAGTACCAAGACATTGATATTAATTGGAATTAATATAGTCTATGAATATGAATTCATATTAATATTGGCTATTAGTATGAATCCATATCCATATGAAAATGAACTATGTTGAAGCACAGGGACAGTTTCTCTGTTTCATTTGGTTTATTCTCCCTCCCCACCAGGCCGTCATCGCCCAGCAGGACAGCCGCACAGATCAGCAGGAGCTGCAGTGGCCCGGCATGGCACGCCGCAACAGCAGCGACCTGCTGGAGCAGGAGAGGCAGCGTAACCAGGAGAAGTGGAGGGAGGAGCAGACGGGCTTCCGTCGGCAGCAGGTGCAGCACCAGCAGGAGCTGCAGCGCTGGGAGAAGGAGCGGGAGAAGGAGTGCACACTGGCGGAGCAGCAGGAGGCGCGGCTAGCAGAGCGGGAGGAGGCCTGCGCCCGGCTGGAGGAGCGGCTGGCCACCGAGCGGGTGGAGCTGGAGGACCAGCGGGCCGACTACCAGGGAGACCTGGTGAGGCTGAGGGAGAGCACCCAGAAGGTGGAGCGAGACGGTGTGCTGCTGAAGAACCAACTGGAGAAGCTGCAGAAGCAGAGCGAGCAGGCACAGGTGGTGGTCGGCACACAAAGGTGCCCATACTAAGCTGGCCCATATTGAACAAAGGTACTTAGCTACACCTGCTTCAACAGAGCCATGTGAGAGACTGTTTTCTCTGTCAGGTCACATTGTGCAGAAGAAGAGGTCAACTCTGTCACCTGAAAATATCAACAAGCTAGTCTGCCTGAGCAACTGGTTAAAAGAAGAGTAGACTTTAGGTTGACTGGAGTCATGTCATGAGATGTTATAATAAAGTAAAAAAATACCTCTTTCTCTTACCAGTTTGTGATGCATTTCTGTATTACACCACACATGTATTTGTTTTATCTCCCTCCAAAATACAAAATAAAAGTGAAAACTAGTATTTGAAAGTTGTGATTAATCATGATTGAACACAGATTATTATTGTGATTAACTCGATTGACAGTATAAACATATAACTGCGTCTCTTGTCCCTCAGCTTCTTTTGACCGGGGTGCTCCAGCTCTCCCAGCGGCTCTACAGCTTGCAGGTGAGACCAGACTCTACTCTGGAACCTTTTTCATGCGTGAAAGCTTCTTTTCCCGTACATATAATAGTAGGCCAACCATTATCTTATAATGTGAAGTACCAAGACATTGATATTAATTGGAATTAATATAGTCTATGAATATGAATTCATATTAATATTGGCTATTAGTATGAATCCATATCCATATGAAAATGAACTATGTTGAAGCACAGGGACAGTTTCTCTGTTTCATTT
Organism: Coryphaenoides rupestris; assembly: GCA_002895965.2. Classification (NCBI taxonomy): domain Eukaryota; kingdom Metazoa; phylum Chordata; class Actinopteri; order Gadiformes; family Macrouridae; genus Coryphaenoides; species Coryphaenoides rupestris. The sequence goes on from PIJE02000190.1 coordinate 104,429, forward strand.
GGTTTATTCTCCCTCCCCACCAGGCCGTCATCGCCCAGCAGGACAGCCGCACAGATCAGCAGGAGCTGCAGTGGCCCGGCATGGCACGCCGCAACAGCAGCGACCTGCTGGAGCAGGAGAGGCAGCGTAACCAGGAGAAGTGGAGGGAGGAGCAGACGGGCTTCCGTCGGCAGCAGGTGCAGCACCAGCAGGAGCTGCAGCGCTGGGAGAAGGAGCGGGAGAAGGAGCGCACACTGGCGGAGCAGCAGGAGGCGCGGCTAGCAGAGCGGGAGGAGGCCTGCGCCCGGCTGGAGGAGCGGCTGGCCACCGAGCGGGTGGAGCTGGAGGACCAGCGGGCCGACTACCAGGGAGACCTGGTGAGGCTGAGGGAGAGCACCCAGAAGGTGGAGCGAGACGGTGTGCTGCTGAAGAACCAACTGGAGAAGCTGCAGAAGCAGAGCGAGCAGGCACAGGTGGGGGCACACACACACACACACACACACACACCAACACACACACACAACAGATGGCAGCCTCCCCCCTCTAACCCCGCCTCCCCTGCCCCTCCACATCCTCTCCCAGTATCTGCAGGTGTCTCAGTCGTTCCGCATAGACAAGAGGAGACTCAGCCCTGAGCTCCGTGCCGAACCCACCGCCACCTCCAACGCCAACTCCTCCCCCAACACCAACCACAAACACATCAGCGGTGAAGGCGGCGGCGGTGGGTGCGAGGTGCCCCCGACAGTCCCCCCGCGTAAGGAGAGTATGAGCCCTGCTCAGGCGGTGAAGGCGGAGGTGCCCATCCAGCTGGTCAGCACCACCAACCAGCCCCACAAGGCGGGCGGGGTGCAGCAGCAGATCCCCACCAAGCTGGCCGCGCACAGCAAGGGCTCCAAGAGCTCCAGGAGCCACCACCGGAGCTCACACCAGAGAGCAGGTCAGCACACCATCAGGATATTATCAGTATTATCATTACTTATAGTACCACATGGTCCTTTGTTTTCCTTTAATTAAACTGTTTTTATGTATATAGTAATATTTACATATGTTATATATATATGCTCATATTTGATATATGTCATAAAGCACAACTATCATAAATGTTATGGAAAGTGTTACATTTACATTTACACTTTTATCCAAAGCAACTTACAAAGAGTACATTTTTTGAAAGAGCAATATATCGCTGTGGTACATAAAGATAAGAATAGAGCAGGTTTCAAGCATTCATAATTACAAGGTTAATGGAATAGAGTTTCAGAATTGCTAGGTTGCCTGCATAATAGCTGGGATAAGAGCAGAAGTTCCATTCTGAGCACATTACCAACATCTGCATAACCCCCCACCCTCCTCTGATAATCCTAGCACTAACCTGTGTGTTTGGATGTCTTGGCATTATTAATAGTACTGAGCATTGCTTTGCATATTGTATGTTCTTAGACGTTGGCAGCATGCTCAGAATTGCACGCCTGCCCAGCTACCTATGCAGGCAACTTAGCAATTACGAAACTTGTTCTATTCGTCTTGTAACTATGAATGCTTGAAAACAAAAAAAAAGCTTTATGGACCACAGCAATATATTGTACTCTTTGTAAGTCGCTTTGGATAAAAGCGTCTGCCAAATGCCCTAAATGTAATCTAAGAACATACAATATGTTAAACAATGCTAAGTACTACTAAAAATGCCAAGACGTACAAACACAAGTTAGTGCTTGGGTTAGGAGAGGGTAGGTGTGAGGGGGTTATGCAGAGTCCAGGTGAACTCTGAGCAGGTGGGTCTTGAGTCTCATGCAGAAGCTGGTGAGCAACTCTGCTCTAGAGGGCTGCATTGGGATTGGGTCCCACCGGGTCCCGCGGGACCCAACGCAAATCTCGCGGGAGCGGGCGGTTTGAACTTTGCTGCGGGCGGGAACGGGCGGCTAAAAAAAACACTGCGGGATCGGGATAGTCTAGGCTAGCCGACAATGGAGATCACTGTTAATTAATTACGTAGGGCTTTGACGAAATAGAAGCGCTTTCCCTAACAGCGCGTCAAAATACATGCAGGCCAGGGAAACGAAACAAACAACCCCATGAATCTCTTTATTAATAGCCTATAAAATTACGTGTTTTCTCCTGCGGGGACGGGACGAAGACACAAAATCAATGCATCTCTATTATTGTGCGGGCAGAAATTCTCAGAGTTTTGCGGTCGCGGGCGGGAGTGGACATACACACTGCGGGAGCGGGCGGGAGTGTAACACGCACCCTGCGGTCGCGGGCGGTAATGGTCAGAAATTCAAGTGGGAGGGCGGGCGGAGGCGGGATGAGAAAACAGTCCCGGCGCAGGGCTCTACTCTGCAGTCCTGTTGTCAGCCGGGAGCTCATTCCACCACTGCGGTGATACTGACACCTATTGGCTGTAACCCCCAATTAGGGCACTGGCCGGAGTCTTAACGCCAACCATAGCAGTACACACTGATGAATGAAGCTCATTGGATGACTGTGAACATGTCCCTCCCCCTTCCCCCTCATCAGCATCTATTGACATGAGTCAGGTAGTGCCCATCAAGACGACCGGTAAGGAGGGGGGCAGTCTGAGGGCTAAGAAGGGTGCCAGCCCCCAGAGGATCCAATCAGGTGAGATGCACGCACGCAAGACTCTTTATTTATAAATTTTTTTGTTTATTTGTTCATTTATTTATTTATTTAACTCGGTAGTTTCAGTTCAGTAAATAGTTTGAAATACATTTGACTTTATATGTATGTATGTATGTTTGGTTTTTAAGTGTTCACCCAACACACCGTAGAGCGCCTCACCCAGCGACCGACCGCCAACATGAAGCCATCCCAGTCGTTCAGCGTGCACAACAGGAGCCACAACACCCCACCTCCAGAGCCTCCGCCGTTCCCCAAAGACGTGCTCAAGAAGAAGGAGCGCGTCGTATTCCTTTAATCTGCCTTTACAATTATTTTTACAAGCAGAGCTCACAGATTGCACCCATTCCGCTAATGGATTTGTCCGTTATGGACGACTGGAATCAGCTGTTACAAAAAGCTCTGAATTGTGTTCAATTTGAGAACACAAAAGTCTTGGCATTAATGGATGCTTTATAGAGTGTTTCTTTGTGAAATTGAAAGTGCACTAAAGTCAAATATTTTAAGATATCTGTTTATGACAGATATCAGATGGATACCAAGTGATTGTTTTAGGCTTTTAGGATTTTGTTCTTGCTCTTTTCTCCAAAGACTTTGCCAGAGAAAAAGCTTTTATAATTTTTAAGTTAAAATAAGCCTGTGCCTATAATTGTTGAAGAACTCTGTGGGAAAACTGAGCAGTTTTCTTTATTCTCATATGAAGACAAGACAACTTGGAGTGTGTCCGTCCTCGTTCCCCGACTGCTCGGCCGTGGCAGGCAACTGATGTCAGAAGAAGTATCTGTTGTAATCGGCACAGCAGACCATCCGGGTTGCCAGGGAGCGAAACCTGCATGGAAGTTATTCCAATGGGTTTAGTCTTATTTAAAGCTCACCACTGTCCTGGACTACAAGAACATAAAACTCTGTTCACTCAAAAACTACAAAGTGCTTTGGATAAAAGCCTTTACAGAATTTGCACAGCTCGCTAAATGGACCGATATCCTGTTAGGGAGAGCTTTTTGTCGACCATTCTGCCTCACTGTGGTTCTGTTGGCAGATAGAGGGCTGGGCTGTAACGAAAGATTCAAAATGTACGATTAAATGTATCCCCTTTTATTATAAGGCTCCAATATGACAATAGGTCCGCACAATGAGATTACATGAATGTGCTTTTAGAAGGGTTTTTGCTGAGTAAAGGATTCAGAGATGTCTAGAGTAACACATTAACTATTGCAAACTTTTTCTTTTCCACAAATACACACAATGTTTAATCCAATGTACCTTTATTTTTTGATAATGTATGCATTGAAACCATAAGAGGTCTCAAAAAGATGCCTGCTTGTCACATATTTAAGGTGAATGAATACTCGGTACTCAAGCTGTTTGTCTTTTCTTGCCTTTGAATCAAAAGCCAATTTGTTTTATAACCAATGTTTGAATTTAACTAGGCCAGAAATATCAATTTATAGACCGATGTGTCTGCTTGCAGTCTATAATCTGGGAGAACCTTTTGAAACGAAGCCTAGGCAAAGCCTTGGAATGGAATATTGGGTTATCCCACAATCTCATGAGTCATATTTATCTAAGGAGTAAACCAGTTACATTTTTCCTTGACCACTCAATAATACAAAACTAAGAACATGTGCAAAGTAAGTACAGGACGATATCTGCGTAGAGCCTTAACACGCGACACATACTACCAACACAGGAGGCCAACAGTGGGCACCCTTTTAATATTTAGAAAATATTCAAAACAAAAAGCATGCAAAATGAAACTAATACAAAAACTCATTAACTACAAAATATAATACAACTACTCAGGACAGAACAATTACATTGGGTGCTATGGTTTAATAAACCATAGTAACACCATTACTTGAAGTAATAAATCCCTTCAGCCACTTTTTTTTTACTGTGATAGTAAATACTGGGCCGAAGTACAAAACAAAGATACAATTACTTATTTAGAATCCTTCATTGGTTGTGTATAATTCCTGTACATCAGATGGAGGCACTAGGTTAGTTTCTAGAGCTTCCTTCCCTTTGTTGCTGAAAGACAGCACAGTGCACGGCAGAGGGAGGGGCTTGGTAGTGAAGATCTGATCCAAGATCAGATCTTCAACACCGGCCCCCATACTGTGTCCAGCTGTTCCCTTTTCTGATTGTAGTCGTTTACTTTGCACGTGATGTCAACAGTAAAATTGTCCATTTACAACTTAATATAGGTTGCTCAGTCTGAGAAATAAACAAAAACAAACCATGTGAGTATATTTATATGTATATATATATATATATATATATATATATATATAAAATGCCGTACTCAATCTTTTTTTCTAACTTTTTTTTGTTTGTTTCATTCCAATTTGTGCTCCTCTTTCTTGGTGGTAGGGGATGTTTCCTGAGTGTCCTCGCTCTGATTGGTGGGCTCTGGGCTGTGAGGCTCGGGATTGGTCAAGGACTCCTCTGTGGGTGGAGCCGGGGTTTGTGTACAGTTTATCGGCGTGAGCACTATGGCAGGCTGCAGGAGGGAAAACACAGTGTTGGGCATGAGAGGACTGTAGGGCGGCCGGGCACACAACACAATGTAATAGATTGATCAGGGGTGTCGGGGGCCGGATGCAGCCCGTGAGCTGATCCAATCCGGCCCGGGAAGCAATTTGATAAAAATTGCTTGATTTCTTCACTTTATCCATAATACTCTCCTCTCCAAAAAAATATGTTGTAGTTCCTACAAATGACCACTAAGCTACATGAGTTTCATATGTGTTTGTGAGTATTATTTATTTTAAGACAAAATAAATAATAAATCTGAACTCAGAGAGAAATCAAAAGTTGGCTTATATTGGCCATATCTCACTTATCTCACTCATTCCTCTAGTTTTAAGGAGACAATTTAATAGCGCACAGAGTATATTTTAAATCATATCAGAAGTAAGGAGCATTTGGTTTATTATGGCCCTCAAATGAATTTGACACCCCTGATTTAGATGATCAACAACATCATATCCAATTTTAGTTCGGTTTTCCACTTGATCAGCGGGTTTAACGTTGCACGGCTGTCGCCATCACACTCCACTTGTTCCTGTCTAAGGCATCCTGAGCTGACAGACCGCTCGCCCCTAAGTCTTCAACAGCTACCTCACGCCACGTCTTTCGGAGTCTTCCCCTCCTGGTCTGGCCGTCGACCTGCATACTTTGGATCTTATTGATCCAGGAGGCAGTAAGCTGCACACGGCTGAACCACCATAGGCCTCGGTCTCGTAGTGCTGACGCAAGGTTGATGATCCCAAGCCTCAGACAGAGGGCATCGGAGCTCACCCGGTCCTCAGGCTTTACTCCGCACATTCATCTCAACATACTTCTCTCACCTCTAATGGGACCGATCGTTTTTCTTAATTAGCCAGCGCTCACTAGCATAGGAGCAGCCCACTTCACACAAGTACTTTCCTCGAGTACCCAGCGACAGGCTCTTGCTTGTTAGCATAGGTAGTAGTTCCCTAAACCTCCCCCAGGCATTTCTTGTTCTCGTAATAGTGGCGAGGTCACAGCCACCACCGGGACAGATAGTGTCCCCAAGATAACAAAAGGAGTCAACAATTCCCTGCTCCTGCTTTCCGACAAACACATGGTCACAGGTTCTACCATCAATGGGTCGTGCCGTACCAAGACACCTACTACATCTAAAAGCAGGATCAGAAGTCAGTTTGCCCCGATTGTTGCTGCACTTCTTGTGGGTCCAGCGTGAACAACCGTTGCAAAAGGTGGCATTACTTCCAACCCCTTTTTCTGCAAACACCACACGAGTGCTTACCAGAGTCTTCCAGATGGTTAGTTTCTCCTGTAGTCCATCCAGTGACTCAGATGTGATAGCAAGGTCATCACCGTACAACATTTCCCCGGGGCAGCCGGTACGAAATTCACGAGATAGGGCCTCAAGGACAATGATGAACAGTAGCGGACTCAACAGAGCCTTGATGGACTTCAACTTGGACCTTGAATTCATCATTAAATGAATTGTTAACCCAGACTCGGCTCTTACCGTCAACATACATCGATTGGACTGTTCCCACTATCCATTCAGGCAAGCCTAGACACCTCATTGCCCATCACAGAACCTTACGTGGAACACGGTCAAAGACTTTTTGTAGATCCACAAAGGCGAGATACAAGTTCCTTTCCTGGGCAATATCTTTTTCTTGCAAGTGCCGTACGATGAAGATTGCCTCTTCCCGGAACAAATCCAAATTGCATATCACTGATTTATTATTTGATTTATTTACATATTAGGGGTTGACCGAGTATTGGCCTGGCCGATAATCGGATCCGAGATTCATCATTTTTCCAATTATCGGAATCGTTATTTTGTATGATCTGATTGCAGATTAAATGAAAAAAAAATTAAATGCACTCCTTGCAGGCGGCTCTGATGCAGTCGCCTCTCTCTGGCTCAATGTCCCGCCAGCAGCATTATTGGATTGGCTATACATCACTACATACAAACATCACTACATACATCACTACATACATCACGGGTAAAAAATGGCCAATCTGTACTCTGTATTTGTGGGAGACACGTGGGAAAGAGGTCACCAATCGGTCTGCAGTGTTTTGGCTCGACACGCCCATTTATAGTATAAATGGCACAAGCCAAAATGATTGGCTTTTTTTTTTTTTTTACCCGTTTTGATGCAAGGAGCGCAATTTTTCTTCATTTAATCGGCAATCAGATAATATAAAATAACGATTACAATAATAGGAAAAATTATGAATATCAGATCCGATTATCGGCCGATTATCGACCCCTAATTACTAATAATCAGTATCGTATCAGCCCAGAAAAAACCATATCGGTCGTGACTTCATGGACAGAATCTCAAGGCGCAGCCGAGGTGAGGAGTGTCCGGTTTGGGGACCTCAGAATTGCATCTCTGCTCTTTGCAGATGATGTGGCTCTGTTGGCTACATCAGACCGTGACCTCCAGCATGCACTGGGGCGGTTTGCAGCCAAGTGTGAAGCAGTCGGGATAAGAGTCAGTACCTCCAAGTCTGAGGCCATGGTTCTCTGCCGGAAAACGGTGGAGTGTTCCCTCCGGGTTGGGAATGAGTTGCTGCCTCAAGCGAAGGAGTTCAAGTATCTCGGGGTCTTGTTCACGAGTGAGGGCAAAATGGAGCGGGAGATGGACAGACGGATCGGTGCAGCGTCTGCAGTGATGCGGGCGCTGTACCGGTCCGTTGTGGTGAAGAGGGAGCTGAGCCGGAAGGCGAAGCTTTCGATTTACTGGTCCATCTACGTTCCAACCCTCACCTATGGTCACGAGCTTTGGGTAGTGACCGAAAGAATTAGATCGCGGATACAAGCGGCCGAAATGAGTTTCCTCCGCAGTGTGGCTGGGCTCAGCCTTAGAGATAGGGTGAGGAGCTCAGACATCCGGAGGGAGCTCGGAGTAGAGCCGCTGCTCCTCCGCATCGAAAGGAGTCAGCTGAGGTGGTTCGGGCATCTGATTAGGATGTCCCCCGGGCGCCTCCCTTTGGAGGTTTTCCGGGCACGTCCAACTGGGAGGAGACCCCGGGGCAGACCCAGAACTCGCTGGAGGGATTACATATCTCGCCTGGCCTGGGAACGCCTCGGGATCCCCCAGGAGGAACTAGAGAGTGTGGCTGGGGAGAAGGAAGCCTGGGGGGCCCTGCTTAGCCGGCTGCCACCGCGACCCGACCCCGGATAAGCGGACGATAATGGATGGATGGATGGATCACACACACTCTTTCATACCAAAGTGCAACAACTTTGGTCTATTCGTAAACACCGTTCATACTGGAAACATGTCGGTTATTGTTGTCTGTAGTGTGCTTGCTGTGTTATTATTGTGTTGCATTTATTACATTTTCACTGTGATGCCTTTTAAAGGGAACATGTCACGCCACCAGGTGTGAGTGTGATTAGCCATCGCAAGCCGTTTCACAATTGCCATGTGACTGCCGTCTAGTGACATCACAAGTGGGAATGTCCACCTAGATGTATGACTACTACATCAGTCTACATGCTGTAGTGGAAAAATGACCATATACATACAGTTAAAGGTGCTACATGCCTGTATGTTTCTTTGTACTGCACACCATATCCTGATATAGACATGTTCTGCTTAGTTTCTGTCTTTCGTGAACTAATGCTCCAGTACAACGGCACCATTGTCCAGTTAAGGTTGTATCCCCTTGTTAGCGAAAAGTAAAACCTTATCTGTGGAGTCGAGGCCCTCTCAGCCGGGGAAGATACATCTCAACTCACTGGTTGACCGGAGAACGTAGGATCTATAGGTCCCCGCGTCCCCAGGCAGGCGTTTGTGTCTCTCCGCCACCGGGACTGTGTATGTGAGTGAGTTGAGTGGAGCCCTAGGACTTGTGGATGTCATGGTGTTAACCTAGGGTGTGTGGGGCTGACTGGGCATAAACTCACTACCAACCCGTTCCTGCCCACCTCAACCACCTGACCAGGTCACTAAAACACCCCCCACACCCAGTGAGTCTGATACACAAGACAGAACTTTAAAGAATAAAACCCAATTTGCCAATTTGCCTATCAGAACAGCAGGGGCACTGATGATGCTCTAAACACAACTACTCATCTTGTACTAAAACATACTGAAAACCCCAAGGCTTATGCCAGACTATTGTTCATGGATTTTAGTTCAGCTTTTAACACGATTCTCCCCCAGATACTTTTAAAAAAGCTCTAACGAATGGTGGTGAACCCCTTCGTTATTAGCAACAGGTGAGGGTCAATTCTACTCTCTCTAGTATAAAGGATATTAACATGGGAGCTCCACAGGGGTGTGTAAGTTCTCCAATTCTCTTTACGCTATATACTAATAGCTGTAGAAGTAAGCACAGTGGGCATTATGTAATTAAGTTTTCTGATGATACGGCTCTATTGAGCCTTCTGTATGCTCATTCAGACACAACTGTGTATCATACAGAGGTGCAGCGCATAGTGTCATGGTGTGACGGTCACAACCTTATTTTAAATGCGACAAAGACAAAAGAGATGGTCTTTGATCCCAGGGGCGTGGGTGATCATAAGCCTGTGTCCATTAAAGGACAGGTAGTCAAGCAAGTCACTCAGTTCAAATACTTGGGTATTACTTTGGATTGTAAGCTACAGTGGAGCTCTCATGTGGAGTATGTTTGTTCAAAGATCTGTCACCGGCTACATTTTTTGCGTAGACTAAGGGTCCATGGTGTGGATAAGTATATTATGTTGTTGTTTTACATAGGGATGCACCGATCCGATATTGATATCGGATATCGGCCCCGATATGACTAAAATAGCTAGATCGGGTATCGGAGACAATGGGGCCGATCCATGGGACCGATCTATTCACTTCAATTCTATGTGTGCGACGCGTACTACGTCATGCGTCAGCAGCACGCGCAGCGCGCAGTGTTGCCAACTTAGCGACTTCGTCTCTATATTTAGCGAGTATTCAGACCCTCTAGCGACTCTTTTAAAAAAAAAAAAAGAGACTAGCGACTTTTTCTGGTGTTATTGGAGACTTTTGGCGACTTTGACGTGAAAGCTCGTATCGTTCTTACTCTTGTCAACGAGCAGCGGGCGGGTGCTGCCCGCGGGTGTTGTCTTTTGCCTTTTTTTTGTGTTTGCGGGCATTTTCCTTCTTTTCTCTTTTCATATTCCAGCCCCTCCACCCCCACGCCGCCGCCGCCCGGCCTCCTGTCATCTTTTTTTCCCTTTGTCGCTGCTGCTACGTCTATGCCCCACGAGAATTCGCTCACTTTTTTCCCTTTATTTTTTTTTTTCCGACAGTCTGTCGAGGGATCTCTTAGGTAACTTGAGATGTATTATGCTCGAGGCGATAAGCCACCAGTACTCGACAGCGACAGTGTATTACAGTCAAGCCGAGAGACCAGTGTGTACATGCAGTAATGTATAGAGAGAGAATTTCCTATTTGCAGGCTATACTGATATCTACTTTCTTCCATTATAGGCACAATATTTTGTTCCTTCGCTTTTGTTCTTGAGAGTGTGTCAGCGTAGCAACACAGGTTTTAATATGTATTACATGTTGGGTGAATTCTCACAAGCTAAGACACATAAATTGAAACTAGGAATACATTTGTATAGTCTCGCTCATAGTTTAATATTGTTGTTATCTGTTTTACTACCGAGCTTGTTGCTGTGGAATAATTCGTTAAAGCTACAGACGCATGCTGCACTGTTGACTCATCCTTCAGTGTGAGCTCACTATCAAACACAGAATGTGACTTCCGCGATCTTTTCCTTTTTTTTCAATCAGCACATGCAGATGAAGGCCACAAGGAACTACGTCTTATCTCTTCCCTTATCGGAACATTCTTAACACATATCTGGTATCTGCTTCTGGATCGTTGTATTGGTGATAAACACTGCACATTGCTGGCGTTTCAGTCTCCAAGGTAGTCTGCTTACTGCTATCACGCCTTTCCTCCACAGTCTGCGCGACAGTGCGACTATTCCTCAGCGTATGAAATCTGCCTTGAGCTTAATCGCTCGGCTCACTGATCACTCTTTTGTTCCTCCTTGAGAGAGACGTTTCTGTGTATGCGTGAAGTGCATCCCTAGTTTTTACAAGCGAGCTAAAATACCCTGAGTCCATTAGACTTATTCCGAGTAGCGTTGATCTCTGTCATATACACATGGTTCTGAGTATAAGTAGATATGAACATCCACGATAAACAACTTGCTGGCCATAGTCTAAAGTCACTTTTCACATTCTATCTTCTGGCTGCTATACTTGTCTCATACTGTTCAAGTGTAAGCGTTAAGAAATTGGGACTATACAACGCCGTATATTATTCCTCCATTAGATAGGCGAGAGAATCTAAGGATAGAACACAGAGTTACAAGAGGCACAGTTGCTAGTAGTGGTGAGATTATAGAGACTCTTCACTAGCGAGGAGGACTCTTCACATTATGACGCACAGTAATAGAGGTCATAGATGTCTGAGAATTAATGAGTTGAGTGCTTCTCTCCTACTGTAATAGTCGGGTCGACAATAGAGAATTTAGTAGAAGAGAGGTGGTTTATAGACTCTCCCCAATTGTTCAAATAAGTGAGAGCCTTACAGATTAATAGGTTATTGGTCCTGCCAAAAATCCAAGAATACTCTCGCCTCGCTATCAATATAAGTTGCCTACTACTCACGAAGCGATAAAGACCAGCGACCTGCAACACTTATGATTAAGGGGTCGTTACATTTCTATTTTGAAGTCACAAGTTGAAGCACATTTGTACACTGCCAAAGCCTACACGTGTAACAGGACGATTCTCAGAGTCCTCAAGTCACACGTCTGGCCCATAAGTGATACAAGTACGTGGTCACAGACAAGAGATAGAAAAGTCAAACAAAAGTCCACAAAAGAACTGAAACAAGTATCTCAAGTCCACTCAAGTCCCAAGTCAAGTCCCAAGTCAAGACAGGCAAGTCCCGAGTCAAGTCCCAAGTCAAGACTGACAAGTCCCAAGTCAAGTCCCAAAACTTTGAGTTTCGAGTCCTAAACAAGTCATAATGCGCTCTTCACCAAATGTAATGCCATTTTAACAACAGAGTAATAATATATAAATTTACACAAATCATGAATGCTTTTTAAAATGTGTATTTATTACTTTCCAAATAAACGTTATAATTCCATGGAAATACATGGGTTGCCATGAGAAAGACATCAATATGACAACAAAAACAAAATGGCTGTGACTTTGTACTTGAGTTGTTTCCACTAATCATTCAGGCTGATCCACCGCTCCACCTTCTGTCTCCTCTAGACAGCACAAATCAATCTTACTTGATGGTTTCAACCACCTCACTACATCTTCCCCTCATAATACCAACATTCAAGGTTGAAATACAAAATTCTTGACGTGATCTAGGGATGACGATCTGGTGGTGCCCACGTCTGACACCCACCCTACCGATAACAACACTTCTCTAGGAGTCCTGTTGTCACTTCCATTATTAGAAAACAGCCATGACTTTTATGAAGCAGGTTTTTAGAGCTGGATGCCCTTCCTAACACTAATCTAGAGATTACAGCATCGAGGGGGCTGGGTTTCAAAGGTTGCCATCAACCGGGAGCCACACATTGTGACAGATAAGGAGACGAGATGACAAAGATGACAAAAGCGATGAAGACAGCAGCAACAACTGGTTATGGTGCCAGTGACCCACCTTCGCCCCTTCTCCTTTTTGGTGAAAATGGTTTCTGCCATGAGAAGGCCAGGAGCTGGGTTATGGTTGTCAGAGGCTATATTTTGCATGAGCCATTTGGAGCATTTTCTAAGCTGAGAGAGCAAGAACCTCACCAACCCCCCCAGCAATAACAACCATTAGAAACCAAGGGTAACGCGCCATAAATAGTAAGGAGGAGCAGGGCGAGGGTGGGAATGAACAGATAGTCTGTCCACATGTTGATTTAAGTAATTCAACCAGCCAATGAAACAAGCGTGAATTGTCGGATCACAGTATTGGTGGTGGTGGTGGGGGGGGGTCAGAGGCATTACTGTATGTCGAGTGGGCGTCGCTACAGCTGTGAGTTGCCCTTTTAACCTGACGACACTGTGCCTAGCTTCCAGGGCATTGGGTGGACAGCACCTTAAATTAATTAATAGTTCAGCGTAGTGGGAAAAGGGATCGCTCCTCTTCAGAGTGGTGGACGGTGGGGGGGGGGGAATAAGAGGAATTTGAAGGCCAGACAGGATACCTGCAGTGACATTCCTAGGACAGGCGTGGCTGCAGCACCGCACTGCAGCAGACAGAATGGAGAATAGTTGGTTAGAGGGTTGATTTGGGGGCAGGGGTTACAGAAAGCGTCCGTTGGTTACGGCGGAATCATTTAAAATAAAATGTGACTACTTTATTGCACACAGTATCGATATTTTTGTGTCCTGGTGATTTGGGTTTTTGGTCTCATTTTTAAGAAGGGGAGGGGGATTCTTTCCGTCAGTGGTCACTCATATCAAACTGGTATTCACCACAAATCACTTCCAGACCAGAACTGGGGCAGCTCCCTGGCGCCACAGCGCCACCGCCAAGCTGGTGAGTAAAGTGCAAGGCACCAGGTAGAGCAGGGCTGGCTTGGCCATCTTCATCACTGCCAGCGCCACAAAGGTGAGCAGCAGGCCAATGCCATAGGCTGAGGGAGAGACAGAGAGTCCTTGTCAAACAGGCCACAGTTACAAATGCTACTATACCAGTTGACAAAATATAACATGAACAAATTAGCTGAAATCCTGGAATTCAAATGTAATGTTTATCCCAAACAATAACAAAGGCACAATGATGATACTTAATGGCACTTTTTCCACTGCATAGTACTGGCTGGACTCGACTGGTACCTGCTCCATTTCCACTACAGATTTAGTAACCCCCTCCATGTAGCAGGACGTCACAGCGACGCTGCCGTTTAGCTGGCTGTTTGAAATCACAACCCTGTATTTTCAGTGGGTTGCAGACTCAGTCTCTCGGTATCGCAGTCTCACAATTGAATTTTGGTAAATGTACATTGGCTCCGGAGTGTACCTATAACACACAGCTAATTTTTACATTTAGGCTGCAGCTTAGGTCATTAACAGCCAGGATAGCCAAAATAATGTGATGTTTTTAATGCTTGTTGAAGGCCAGTGTTTCCATACTTAAACCTGTTTGTCTCTTTTGATTGTGAATGACGTGGGTTTAAGCTACCGGTTGCTCTCATTTCCCCTGAGCCCAAAGTGTAGTTGGACGTCAAACCAAACTTTGTTTACTAGCCCCTCCGGAGCAACCTTCTTTATCACTTGGAAGTCATCTTCTGATATTGAGGCATAATGCACTGTTGTGCGAGTCCCTTCTTTCTAAGGGTTTTCACAACGGCGGTGAATACATTGTTGCACGTTCTAAACGCCGTCTCTTTGAGGAGACACCAGGACCGACTGAGCGGTGGGTCATTAATGTATCAATTAAGTCTAGCATGGGAGATCGACATAGCCACTCAGGCCATAGAGCTCGCCTTTACCATTTCTGACAGTGGCATAGAAATCTTGCACAAAAAAAAAAAAAAAAAAAAAAAAGGTATTGACACGCTCCTTGACACTGTCTTAAAGTCTAAAACTATACCTTTCGATGTATACGAGTCCATTTTGTATTGCTTAACGATGTTCATTTCATTTGTTTTATTTATTTTTTTTCCAGTTCGCCAACCTCACTTTTAAATATCTCTGCATGTCGTCTTTTAGGTTCAGCTGGTAATTTATCCCCCGAAGTACTCCTCAATCCACTCCTCCATAGTTAGGCCACAACGGAGACCAAAGTTAGCCTGAAATGTTTCCATTTTGTAGCAGTTTCTTCGTTTGCTAACTAGTTTGTTAGTGGGTGTTCACCAGTTTCGGTTAAGCAACCGAAAGTTTTTTTTTCCCTCACAGGCAGAGTGATATCAATTGTGAAAAGGAATTAGAATCATAGCTATGGTATATGGTTATTATATCACAGCTATTAACCAATCAGATTGCTTGATTTCAGGTACCCGTTTTATAATATTGTACCAGGCTCAAGAGTGTTGGGTTTCCACGGCACCAGGTTGAACAACAAAACACACTCAAAACTCAATTGAAAATAATTGGGAAATATATTGGCCGTATTACAATCAGGAGAGAGAAGGAAGGGAAAATAATAGTTCAGACATAAGTCTGCTATATTTACTCTCCAAGTCCTTCTTCTGTGTTTCTAGGGGTTCCGTTTGTGTCTTCAGCCCACCAACAGATATAACAATAATTATTCTATGAATGTAGTTTAGTACCACTGAGAGGACATAATAAGCTATTAAGTGCCTCCACCATAGCACGCAATTAACATGCGTTAATTTTTTAAGCTGTTATTTATTTTAGAAGTTAATAGGTCAACATTAACGCATTATTATGGACAACCCCCGTTTGCACCTTAGCCTTTGGTACCACCAGCCTTTGATACCAGTTTTAGACTAGTACAAAAGCCTAGTAGTCAAGTCGAACCGGTACTATGCAGTGGAAAAGCGTCATAAATGTCCATTTCAGGGCTAGTATAGCAAATTAGTGAACGTCAAAGTAACAGCTGATCCGCACCACTCCAAGGCTGACAGTTACGTACCGATAGTGCAGGCCACAAAGTAGATCCTGGAGGAATGGGTTAAAATGTCAAACCTGTGACAATACGCCACCAGGAGCCCTGGATAGACGACAACATAATGTTCACTTTTGTCCAGAGATACAAAAAGTTCAGCATCTTGACCACAACACAGTGAGTGGTTAGCTGTTAGCTGTGTAGTTACCTGGTACCAAGACATCTCCAAAGCCCAGCAGGGAGAAGGGTCGGTCGCACAGGGCCAGGGGGGAGGAGTTTAACCTGGGTACCTTCAGCACCATAGGAAGCTGCATGCAAAAGGACAAGACAGGTAGTTAGGTGAACCTGTTCTGATTGGGTCTCACATTCCTGTTGTTTTTCACAAAAAATGTATAGAGTTGTTAAACAGGGGAAATGCTGTGTAAAATACGAGGGGTCTGCTACTTCCGGCTGAAGATGCTTTTAGCAGAAGTTTTCTATTGACCGTGCACCCTCGCACCAGCGAGTATGACGGGCGTTTTCCCACACCCCCTCAGACACACTCATACGGAACACAATGTGTTTTTGCCATGGATCACGTTTTTTTAAATCTCCTGGTCTAAGGTTCTCCTTAGACCTTCATATATTATTCATAATATATTATTAATTCAGCTTTA
Source organism: Coryphaenoides rupestris (assembly GCA_002895965.2). Taxonomy (NCBI): domain Eukaryota; kingdom Metazoa; phylum Chordata; class Actinopteri; order Gadiformes; family Macrouridae; genus Coryphaenoides; species Coryphaenoides rupestris. Next base: position 120,802 of record PIJE02000190.1, read on the forward strand.
AAAAGGTGCAATTTAAAGAAAAGAACATTCAGTGCACCATCATTGTCTTTGGCAGGTTGAACTTATTTAGCTGCCGCAGGCAGTACATCCTCTGCTGGGCCTTTTTGGTGATGGAGCTGATGTTCAGCTCCCACTTGAGGTCCTGGGTGATGGTGGTGCCCAGGAAACGAAAGGACTCCACAGTGTCAACTGGGGAGTCACACAGGGTGATGGGGGTGGGTGGGGCTGGATTCTTCAGGAAGTCTACTACCAACTCCACTGAGCTCCAAGTTGGAGCAGCAGCCTTGAGGAGGACGCAGCCTTGAGGGGAACTGGTGCTGATGGTCATGGAGTCAGAGTCATGTTTCCCCAGCCTCACGTGCTTGCTTCCTGTTGGACAGGAAGTCTGTGATCCACCCGCAGGTGGAGTCAGGCACACTCAGCTGGGAGAGCTTGTCCAGCAACAGAACCGGGATGATTGTGTTGAAAGCAGAGCTGAAATCGAGAAACAGGATCCTGGCATAGGTTCTTGAGGAGTCCAGTTGTTGGAGGATGAACTGGGGGGCCAAGTTGATGGCATCATCTACAGACCTGTTGGCTCTGTAGGCAAACTGCAGGGGGTCCAGGAGTGGGTCAGTTATGGCTTTGAGTTGGGACAGCACAAGGCGCTCAAATGACTTAATTGCCACAGAGGTCAGGGTGACAGGTCTGTAGGCATTAATTCCTGTGATCGTTGGATTCATGATTCAAGATTCAAGAAAAAATTGTCACATGCACCTACAGGCTATGCAGTGAAATTACTTTTTGGGGACGGGGAGGATGTTTTCAAAGCAGGCTGGTACATGGCATGTCTGCAGTGAGGGGTTGAAGAGGCCCGTGAACACCGGCAACAGCTGATTAACACAGTGCTTCAGGGTGGAGGGAGAGAGAGTCTGGTCTGGCTGCTTTGCTGGGGTTCTGTCTCTTGAACTCCCTGGTTACATCCCTCTCCTGTATGGAAAGTGTTGTTGTGGGGGGTGAGTGGGAAAACATCCCAGTCTGTACAGTCCAAGCACGCCTGAAGGTCCTCACTAGTCCATTTCTTAGATGTCCAGGAATCAGGTGGACCATGCCCGTATTTTTATGCCCGACACGCATTGCACTCCAAACCATCCCTGGAAGGAGGGATCCCCACTCTGCATTCCTTCTCGTTTCTTGCCCTTAGGTGGGCTAGGGCTAGGGGTTGTCATAATCACGCCAAAAATAATCTGGCCTGTAAAGCCCTTTGAGACTGTACTGTGATTAAGGGCTATACAAATAAAATTGACTTGACTTGACAAAACAAGACAAAACAGTGTGCACAGAGGCAGCCATCCGCGGCACCATCTTAGGTCGATCATGGTTGAGGCCCAGGGAACAAAACCACCAACACAACAAAACAAGCTCACCTTTTCATGGGAGGCGGAGTCAGAGGGGCCAGCCGCCACCTCCACCATTATACTCTCTCGGCTCTGACATGGAGAGACAAGGAGGTTCAAATTAGTTCCCACTGATGATTTCTTATAGCCGCCAATATTAACATACAATGACATTAGAAAAAACATATGCTGTGTGTGTGGTTGGTGGCTGGTTTAAGCAGCCTCACCTGGCCCAGAGAGTCTGGGGCTGGGTAAGGCTGAACACCTGTGGTGCATTGGCTAATCAAAGCCAACAGGATAAACCAGACATCACCACAAACACACTCAGAGAGCGCTAGCATGTGCCACCTGCTCTGTTGTCATTCATTCTACAAAATAAATAATAAACGGGATTATTCAACTGCTTGTGTCCTTGGACTTGGAGTCCCTGTAAAGCCACTTAGGTGGCAGTAGCAGCAGAATTTGCTACATAAAGGTTTTGCTTACCTTTGTGAGGAAGGGAGTAATAAATACAAAGAAAATATCGTAGACAAAGAGCACCACCAAAAGTAATGTGCAGGCCTGCAAAGAAGAAGAGAAAGAGGAGACAGGGGTGACACACAACACCCACTGAAATTAGTTTTACTTTTCAGAATGGAGTTGCATTCATGCGATGCCACCGCCACCAACGCACCTTAAAAGTGGGCAGTCGGACTGTTTTCAGCATGTAGAGGCAGAAGGCGATCCCCATGGCATCCTGTAGCACCCAGGCCCACCTGGAGGGCCAAACAAGTGCACACCATATGGAGAAACAAAGCGGAGACGTACTCTTGTACCAAGACCCTGCCACGGGCATCCCAAAATAAACATATCCATACAACAACAAGACTTCAGTCACACCAAAAACCTGGAAACATTTGCATGTTCCGGGCCGTCACACATAGGGCTGGGTATCAAACTTCGATACCTTTAAGGCACCGAAGAAAATACTTCGATACCATCAAGTACCAAAAAAGGCCTTGTCGTTCGGTTCCAAATTTCGATACCTCAAAAAAAAGTAAATCTCACCCATGCCAGTGAGCCAATAATCATACAGCATGCTTGTACCGAGGGAGACACACATTCACTTTCACAACTCAGCAATCATGTCTATAGTTTTTACATCGAAAGATATTGGAAATTCAAAAGATATTCACGCTCTGAAAATTGGTCTGGTGTGGGGAACTAAAGACACGATTACCAGTCTGAATCCCGAGTGTCTAGCGGTGTCTACCTGCCCAGGTGATGGGGCTTCTGAGAGAAGCCGTCACGGCAGCAGGATTCCTCTCTATTGTTTGGTCAATATTTCTACACAATAGGCAAATTAGTAAGTACCCTGCCCTGAACTAGTCAGCTGTGCCTTAAGTTTCAAAATGTCTCGAATCGATGTGGCATTAAAATAGTTGTTTAGAAGTGTATCCCGCTAGCTCTGCAAGAGTAAAAATCCAGTAGAAAATCCGATGTGACAGGTTAAACAGAGTTTCGATGTGGGTACATGTGGACTTTTATTTGTATTATTTATTAAAAAAAAATGTATACATGTGGTGGACTTTTTATTACGAACATACAAAACGAGTACAGCAGTAGTTTGATGACGTGGAGCCAGGTATGCTATGCCATGTTGTGCTATGACGTTGTATTAGTATGTCTTCTTCAGACCACTATACCCACAGCATTGCTATACTGACCCCATGCGGGGTAGTATATTATACTGCCCCAATAAGGGAAGTAGTTGCATACACTATTAGATGTTTTATAACAAAACTTAATCTCGTAATCTGAAGGTTCCCAGTTAGATTTTTGGCTTTTATACATTTTTATTTATTGATATGTTAACTTAATGCTGGTAAATTTGTGACAAATGTTAATATTTTTATTTTATGAAACTGAGTGTGCCAAGAAGCTGAACAATAAAACCAAAGATTTGTACTGTAGCGTGTAATGTAATTTATTTTTTGTTCAAATAGATTATTATTTTTTTAAATGGTATCGAAAAAAGTAGCATTTAGGAACCGGTCAAGACATCGGTACCGGCACCGGTATCAAAGAATTTTGAATGATACCCAGCCCTAGAACACAGCAGGGGTCATCTGCAGAGGGCATCGCTCACTTCTCCACATAACACTGGAAAGACTCAGGCATTTCCGTGGTGTTCCCCCCCCACTCTATGTATTCCTGTGTTGTATAATATGTTATAAAAATGTTGATGTGCACGGCGATATCCCTTCCTCCAATAACAAGAGTTATTATTAGAATGGGAGCCCTGCTGTTGGACATCTTAATGAAGATCTTAATGTGCAGCCCAGCGGGTATCTACACTACACCACCCCTTCTCATGCATTGGGTCATGTTATCTTCATTTCCATTTGATTGACAGAGAGACAGAGACAGAGAAACAGACAGAAAGAGAGAGAGAGACAACTCTATACTCACTGGTCCTCATTGCGGAACACAGCCCAGGTGACGCTGACTCCAATGCAGAAGGCTGACAGCAGCAGACCGCGGATCTGCGGCCGCTTGTGGAGGTACGGCAGGTTGTTCTCCGGGACCCTACCACCGCCACGTCAGAAAATTAAGTATGTTGGCAAAGAACACAGCATGTCATATGTGTGTGTGTGTGACAAATAGTAAATGGAGACACTGAATATTTTTTGTTAAACAACACATTTCATGACAGACGGCTGGTCTATAATGTGACACATTTAAGGTGCAACGTGTAAGATTTGGCCAACTGTCAAATTAGTCCTCCACAAAATAGGGGGCAGCATATTAGCAGAATGTTGCGGTGTCCACCCTTTATGTACCCCGAGTGTCAGAAACAAGGAAATGCAGTCCCAGTTACTCTTAAGTGAAAAGAAATGGACACTTGGACACTGACTTGACTATTTATCTATTATGTTGAATAACGTTTTTTGATTGCACTACAAGTAGGCTACCGATCTATACTCTCGTTATTGACTTATTATTATTATTTATTATATATTTGTGTTGTTTGTATTCTTGTTGTTTGTATTATTCTTGTGCAAACACCACTTTTCATTTCCCTGCATATGCTGTATGTGTATGCATTGTGATGGTTAAACATCTTGAATCTTGAATCTATTAACGGAGAACATATTGATATTTGCGCTAGGCTGATGAAGTATTCTATTATTTTGATGTTAAAACTTGTTTGTGAGAAATAAAAACAATGCACGTCACTCGGTTGTCTTAATGCCGCAACAGTCTTCTCATGTGCGGTTACGTGTAAACCAAAAGATACATTTGACCTGTGGGCTCTCTGGCGGCTGACTGCTGGCTGGCTACCATCGTTCAGCCAGCGATGCGGACGCCATGTTCGGTTATGCCCAATGTTAAGTTTGTTGTAGAACTCTGAGCAGCCCAGAAAGCATGATCAAACAAACTATTTTATATGTTCCACTAGTTTATTTATTTAGTCAGCAAATCATATTTCTGAATAATTAACTTTCGGCTGTTGTATGATGGCAACATAAATTGAATAAAGGTTTAATCTAATCTATTAATGGAATAAGAAACACATGGTTTGCCCAGTATATTTCCACACACAAGGAATTTGACCAGGTTCTTTGTTCTCAGTACGCAACACAACAAACAGAAATGATGATCTTGGTTGTGTTGTGTCTATGTTTGTGTCCCAGTCAACAAACTGACTGATTATACCTCCGGGACAGAAGACATGAACAAATAGTTGTTTCTCCTCCATGTTTGCTAGTTGGAGAAAATACATTCCAGCACTGCTATTGGTTGTGCTGCTTTTTGGTGTGATGGCAGGTTAACTTGGTTAACCACTTGTCAGCAGCTGCATCGCCATCTGGTGGTGAAGATCGATATACCGGTAAAATTCTGTGTTTGACCATTATCAAAGTTGGGAGTCATGTGACCTCATGTTATCCACATATAATTCACACATGAGTCTGAATGACTCACATGCAGATGCAGTTATCACACCACCTGGTGTTTCCTCCTCCTCTGATCTGGGAACACAATGAATAGCCGCTTGTATATGTTTCTGATCACACCATGGGCGTGATAATTAACTCCAATGTACCCCTACTAATGACATCACAACATAAGAACTACATGTTGATGATTTCCAATTTTATCCATTGGTAAATCCCAAATCTTTGGAAGCAAATGACTGAATGGACACCATTTGAACTCAATTTGGGAGGGCTCACCTGCACTTGCAGAAGGGCAGTCTTCTGACAAAAGGCCACAGACAGCTGTATAAGCCGACGGAAGATGCTATGCAGAAGATGCCGATCACCCAGATGGCTAAACACATAGGGAGAAAATGTATGCATCAATCGCACGGTCGCATTTGTAGATGCTAGGGGTACAACGGTACATGGTGTATTGTCACAACGTTCGCCCCCCTACGGTCCAATACGCACACCGCAATATTATAGTATGCTATCATTTTCCCAGAATTTCCAAAACGTTCTTACTGCACTGCAAACTACACACACGTTGTACATTCAGAGGCACAGAACATCTCTAGAGCCAATCAGAATTTCCCTGGAGTCTATCAGAATTTCCCTGGAGACTATTAGCACTCTGCATGTAAATTTCTAGCTGGAGAAGAAGTGAAACTACAAACAAACATTATCTCAGCTCTAACGTGACAATGGCGAACGATACAGAGAAAATACATTTTGAAGAGGCACCATCGTCTTTTAAGTCCACTGTGTGGGAACACTTGGATTCAACGTGCAGTATGATGACGAGGGTAAGAAGACCATCAACAAACAAACTACAGTCTGCAAACAGACAGTTTTACCACCGTCGGCTACATGAATGGAAACACATCTAACATTTTTACAGTGAGTCTAAGCCTAAGAAAATATAAAAATATAGCTATTCAGTCATCAAAACAAGTTGGCAAATAATTCCAAGTTCCTGTTTATTATTATTAGATAAGCGTGTTGAATGTGAAGTGATCCAGAGTTGCCAGAGTTATTATTCCAATGTGTTTGCCATGATTATGGCAAGGACTGTGTGCTCCTGCCCCCTATGCCCAATAATCTTCCTGTTTACCTGTGACCTTAAAAACACCCGACTCATATCACCTGAACAGTATTAGCTAAATAAACATGCTAAATGGCTCCTACGGGTGATGTGTTCTTCTTCTTCTTATTTTTAAATATAAAAAGCTACCGAAACTGTACCGTTACCGTGGCCCAAAAAACGTGATGCATACCGAACTGTACCGTTGCATCCCGAGTAGATGCTTAGCTAGCTGGCCTAGCACGCTTGTTTTTTATGCTCAAGTATGTGTCTATAGCTGTGTAGCTAAATGGAGACACCTTTGCTTGTAATTTTATTTTGTTATTTGTTATTATTTTTTGTTTAGTTAATGATTGCATGATTATTCGAGTTTAAGGTTGTTAAAACATGATTATAATAATATTGGTAAAAGGGATGGGTCACATGATTAGTGTTCAGAGTTCATCACGAGTTGTGGGTAGTGATGCATTATGGGTAATTTGGGTCAAGGAGCAGGAGACGAAGAGTTTGCGTTGATTCTGCACATGTCCAGAGGCGCACATGGTAATTTTCTTTATTTGTTCTTTGTTTTCTATATTTGTTGTTGTGTATCTTTGAACGAGTAATACTAAGCTTTGTTATGTCTATTTCTTATAGTTTTCACGGTGTCTTATGAGAGAGAAAGAAAAATAAAGCGACAAAGACATCAGTACGAAGCGTGGCCTGTGGTTACTTGGACTTGTGTAGTTACAAGCTGTGTGTGTGTGTGTGTGTGTGTGTGTGTGTGTGTGTGTGTGTGTGTGTGTGTGTGTGTGTGTGTGTGTGTGTGTGTGTGTGTGTGTGTGTGTGTGTGTACGTGCCTACGTACCCAGGTAGTCGTAGAAGTAGTAGAGCAGCAGCAGCATGGTGCAGCATGTGACCACGAACACAGAGATCATGATGGGTGTGACGTCAACCGTCTCATCATCCTGCTTCTCACCGCTATCGTCCCGCTTGTGTTTCATGAATCGCCTGCGGGGGGAGGGCATATGACTGTTATTTTTGTTCCCATTTTCACACAGGATGGTTATTCACCAAGATAACATGCCCAGTGGCATTGCCCTTGGTCACTATGGTAATGGTAGAGAAGAGAGAAATCCAGGTGGATTTAAACTCTTGAGTCACTCCACTCAAGAGTCATCGCTGTCCCTTCAGCTGGGTCACCAACGGTAACCACGGAGCGGACCACTCTGTTATTACTACATGGGCGGAGAGCCCATGACGACAACTTTTACCAGTTCAACAGAGGCAAAAAATACAGGTCCTGGCCAATGACTCGCCTTTGGTTTAAACGTAGCCGCCGAGACTAAAAAGCATTGCATTCATTCGAAACATCAAGTAAGTAAGTACGTAGTCACAAAGTGCTTCACAGTTAAAACAAATAAATCAGTTAAAAAACAAAAGTGAATTAAAACAAAGAACACCAGATAAGATATACAAGGGGAAACAGACATAAGAGACAAGTTAAGACATAAAATACCACACACTACCTGAATTGTATTGTGTTATTAGTTGCTTTTTAAAAGCGTCCACAGAGTTGTTCATTAATTTCAGTTAAATTACGACCTCAAAATGCTCTTAAATAAAACTGCACAAAATGAGTATATCTTTTGTAATTCGACCGAAAGTCCTCAGATGTCCTCCTAGAGGTCAGCAATTTTTTTGTTCGCTCGCTTTAGATCATTCTCACAGGGCAGAGCTGGCATGGTTGTATTGGTTACCTTAGCTACCAGGCAAAAAAATTAACCACCGCTAAGAAAGTTCACAAAACAACAAGAATCCACATCCAATAACTAAAAAAGAGTGGCAAGTTGCAGTGTCTTCAGGTAAAACAAAGTCCACAGTTGAAATCCAGATTAAAATCCATGTCCGATGACTAAAAACCTTTATTTATAGAGATCTAGTTAAGAACGAGCAAGAACTAAAAGGTGTATTGTAAAAATATAGTTTAACTGGATAAAAATGTCGAATTATGAAAGAGGCTCCGGCAGGTAGACAAGTGGACAGAAACGCAGAGACATGCACAGACACCGATCAAGGAACTTTGTAGTTTGTAATTGCATGAAATTGTTAAATTATGCTCTAGGCCCCTTAATTCCAGCTGAATGTTTAAAAAAGAAATGCTCTTTCCAAACCCCCACTCCACTCTAATCCAGAACGTACTTTTTGGTGTCTCTGCTGCCAGCCAAGTAACCTCCCATGGCGACCGTTCCCACGGCCATGATGAAGATGATGACCATGTTGTAGTCCAACAGAGGCTCCTTGGGCGCATACATGGCCACCTGTCTTCCATCCCCAAAGGTCTGCGGGCATCCAAGCAACACATGCATTAGAGAACGGCTAGTGGGATCACACTGAATCCACTTGCTCCCCAGCGAACATGAGCTCTTTTAAATGGACCTCATAAGTTAATTACTTTCATCATTAGTTATATCATCTAATATAAATGGTAAATTGTTTGCATTTATATAGCGCTTTTATCCAAAGCACTTTGCAGTATTGCCTCACATTCACCCACCGACGGTGGTGTCAACCATGCAAGGCAACAACCAACACGTCAGGAGCAGTTAGGGTTAGGTGGTGTATTGCTCAGGGACACCTCAACACTTAGCTAGGCGGAGGCCGGGGATCAAACCAGCAACCTTCCTGTTGCCAGACAACCGCTCTTACCTCCTGAGCTACTGCCGCCCAATATATATAATAATCGTATTGAATACAATACTTTATACAACCAATGAAAATGGAATAGCAAGAGGCATCAAGATACAATTAAAGATGAGACTGTACCAGCCAAGGAAGTTGCATTCTGGAAATGTTGAGTTGAATTTTGAAATTCAATATTATTATACATTGCCTTCTATGTGGGGATTGCATGAAATTGCTCTGAGTTTTAGTCTGTTACAAGGATTCCAATTACCTTTTAGTTCAGTTTGATTTTGTTTTTTTGTGCAAATTACATATTGAATTTAGCATAACATGATCAATAAGAGTGTAAACAGCATTTCATTCTTGCCCCCTGTGGCCTGGTGTGTACACCATCTCTTACCTTGCTAATATCCAGCATGTCTGTGTAGCTGAGCAGCGCTACAGGGATATCAATCTCCTCATACTGGGTCTTGTTCCCAGCTGGTGGCGTCTGTAATAAACAGAGTGTTTAGCATCTTGAATGAACATTATACAGTGACTCAATAGTCTTTTTAAGAATCAACTCAACTTCCAAGTCGCTGAAATGTCTGTGTGCCCTTAAAAAAGATCTGGGGTCCTTTACAGTAAACCAATATCTAGGCCTACTTACTACATCTGGTCTTATGTTAACAAAACCTTGTGCTATGATTTTATCATTGTTGGGAGTTGTGTCATGGATCTATGCCATAGCCATATAGTATCGTCACATATATTGATCACTTTGGTTATATTATCAAGAGTCTGAGCTGGATTCATAACATATTTACCTCATACAACCCATTTGCTCATTCAGTACTCTTTGTGTGAATATATCCACTTGTACTGTGTCATCCCCAGATGTCTCCGGGCCCCAACCCCCCCCCCCGCTTCTCTCCTCCCTTCTTACCTCCTCACCCTCTCACTCTCACTCTCTGTCTCGCTCCTTAGTCTAGCTGTATAATTAATGGCATATTTGCCATTGAAGCCAAACAGGCTAATAGGAAGGTAGTAGTATATCAAGGAGCCTCAGTGCATCTGGGATGAGTGTTAATATGTTCCTAACCAGGCCCTTACACTGGTAGAACCGTTTCATTCTTCCTTACCCAACAGGCGACAATGCTGTTGTCCTTGACCATAAATAACACCCATCTGCTGTTCTACTTTTTGGGCTGAGGCCAGGGGCGAGATTAGCTACTTTCTCTGGGATATAAGGGCTGTGTATCTGTAACAAATGTTGAATCTCTCTGGGTGACGCTGCCCTGTGTCACATTGATTCCCGAGCTTGCTGCGTTGCGACAGAAGACGAAGCAGAAAACTTCACACATTTAGATGGCAGCTAGAACATGTGCATAACAATGGTCCTCTGTGATATACTAGTGATCCAGTTTTGACAGAATGCACATTAATCACATTGCCTTTATTAGATGCATAAAGCTGTATCCATCCTATTCCTGCACACAAGCCAAAAATAAATGATAAAACAGAGGCGTCCTCACCAGCCGGTCCTTGCTGACAATGAGCAGGCCCCTGGCTCCATTGATCTGGGCCAGCCGCACCTTCTCATAGAAGGTGCAGTTGCCTCTCATCACCATGGGAATGCAGTTAGGGAACCCCCCTTTGGGCACATCAGAGGCCGAGCACAGGACTGACGCTGAGAGGTCATGGATCTGGAGACGGGACTAGGCGACCACAGAGGAAATGTATTTATTACACAAGGCCATTTGACAAAAACCATTGTGGATTAAAGTTTCCAGTGAAGACGTGCCATTTGACTTGACTTGTGTACTTAACGTACTTGACTGTTAACTTACTGCTTTGTTGAGGTCCTGGGGCAGACGTGCCCATTGGGATTTGAACAATATGCAGTAATCTTTTCCTTTGCTGTTGTCTTTGTCGATGAAATGAGCCATGCCATACTCACCTACGACCTACATATAAAACACAATACATTTACATTTAGGGCATTTGGTAGATGCTTTTATTCAAAGCGACTGACAAAGAGTACATTTGTTGAGACAGCAATATATAGCTGTGGTACATAATACAGCAACGATAAATAATTACAAAGTTTTTTCAGAACTTAATCGATCTTAATTCCCTTAACGAATAAAATGCTAAACAAGGCAGTAATGATAATATATAGATATGAAAATATAAACCCCAATTTGCTAAGCATTGGTCACAATATCTGGACTTGTCATATAATAACAATGCATCCATTTCTGTGTATTCGATTATGGTTATGGTCGTACTTTATTACTGCAATCCCTAATCTTTACCAATGACACAAGGTAAAAAATTGACAACAAAACCCCATTATAATATAATAACATAACATCATAATATACAATCTACAAATATATAGTAGGCCTATAAATATAATGAAAATACTATTGCAAAAAGTTAAAAATAATAATAATAATAAATAATAATAATCCATGTGTTTTTATGTATTTTTGAATGGCAGGACTTGTTTGTATTGTTTTCCCAATTTAGAAACACTTTTGCCAAGGGGGCAGATTTGGCCCCCCCAGTGTTGACTCTATGGCTACGGCCTTGGTGCAAAAGTGAAAACAAAACTATTCGCAGGTTATCGTCACACAGACGGCGCGTCGCTCACCAATGACAGTCCATCACGCTGCTAGACCACACCGCGTGTGTGTGTGTGTGTGTATTTAAGGATTGAGAGTTAGAGTACAGGTGCACTGTAGGCTGGACAGCACATCACCGCGTCACATTATTGTTCCCTAAGAGCTGAACACAAACACGCTGCTGCTGCTGCTGCTGGGTGACTGTGCGCCGGTCGGCCGCTATCTCCGCAAGCTAACACCGCTGCGGCCAAGCAAAGCTAATGGTTACACGTTTGGAGAAAGAATCGTGACGGCCGTTCCCTCTTTCGTGTCGTAATACCCGGGTACATTATTTACAACGACGGGCGAGTTCTGCAGCACGTTACCTTTTGGGTGAAAATAGCCCAGATGATCAGCTCTAAAGGGAGCCGCATTATTCCCATCTTCTTCTCCTTCTTCTTCTTGTTGTTGTTGTTACCCGACGGTTGTCCATAAGATACGGTCCGGCGCGACCACCAGCTGGTTGTCTGTCAAAGCCCGCCCCTTTCCTGCAGTAAGGATATGATTGGCTGTATTATAGCAAGAGTGCGTACGCTGCTCGATTGGCTCAATTTTAATGTCGATCAAGAGGAGTTAAACCCAAAAAAGGCCATCGGAGTGCGGTTTGGGTTTCTGGCACAAGGCATCAAATCGCCAAGTTATTTTGTGGAGTTGGGCAACTTTGTCTGCGTCTGGTTGTTCTATTTGGTTTTCTAATTCAAGACTTGGCATTGACAGTAAAAGACCAATAAACAAATATGTTACTACTAAGATAAATTATGTAATGTTCGTTATCAAACGTGGAAAAATAGACGGAAAAGAAAAAAATGAATAGAAAAAAAATATTGTACAATTTAACATTGGTCACATCTCCCAGCCTGACTGCATGGATGTTAAGTCTGAATGGTTCATGATCGAAATCATGGACGATATGGGGGTTTGTTTTTTTAACCTTGTGGTCCAGTGGTTGGTTAGGACTCCGATTCCCGGTCAGGGAACACGCTTGTTATGTGAAATATTGCTCAATTTCTTCATCGAATGGACTATTTCTAATACAGTACTATACTTTATTTAACAAAACTATATCTTGTAAACTACACTTAACACGTATTGTTGATAGGTGCTGCCTTTGCCAACGTTGATCACATTTTTAAAAGCTAAAGATGAAGCTGATTTTGGTTGACTTAAATCACTTGTCAACGTGTTGTATCTTGTTCGCCATCTACGCACATCACACAGTCGTGTGAGAGATGAGTTCTCCTCAGTATGACGTCATGTGTCCCTCCTCCTCCTGCCTCCTCCTCCTCCTCCTCCCAGCTCAGCCACCACCAGGACCTGTACTCTCCTTTAGGGAATGCTGCTCTCATCTCCTCGCTGGACATAATGTAAGTACCGCTGCTTTATGTACACCTTTTGTTCCTGGGCGGTGTCTTCATGGTGTAGTTATTCCAGTGCTATGAGCCGCTGTCCTCTTAAAAGTGATCATAGAACGAGCGAGCTGCCCGGCTAGCCAAGTAGCCACGTTAGCTCTCGTTAGCTTCCTCAGGAGCATATCTTTTACTGAAAGTAATAGAAAGCTTTGTTTTTACGTTCATCTGGAGCCTCTCCAATCTATCCGAAGGAGTATGCGGCATTTACAACACTCTTCTATGGCATTATTACATTACTAGAAACTGTTGAGGCCATGTTGGTGTACGAAGTGTTCTTGCTTGTGTTCTGTTTGTTTCGTGTTGCCAGTGTGTTCTATATGTGAAAACTAACCAGTTAACATTTTGTCTATCGATATTTTATTTGAAGATACTCAACGTAAACACTAAATAGTCCTCAATCCCAGTCCCTTTAACTTGAGTCCAGGGGGGAACAGAGAATGGGATGACGTAGGTCAGACAGGAATGCAGATTTCCCTCACTTGCCAAACAAGGACTGTAGTCCACCACTTTCAGAATTAACATTCCCAGGAAAAATATGTGTGGATGTTTTTATTCCATGGCTGTTATTACACATCTATAGACTTTTAGAAGTGTTCTTCATTTGTGTAATTTATTACACTGCTGTTTGTTGTCCTTTGCCTTCCAAGCTTTATTCCACCGTCAGCACAACATGGCTGGCTTCAGGCAGGAGGATGTCGAGGTCTTCTATGAAATGGGAGAGGAGCTGGGGAGGTACGTTTCCATTTTTTGAATGCAATGGTTTTATGCAATTGTTTTTTGAAGAAAAAGTCTGGCACTTATTGTGAGCATACATGTTGCAGTAAATCTCTAAACACCAAGAGGATGGGCTGCTCATGGTTTGACTCTTTAATTACTATTGTAGTTGTGTATCCGTTGCACGCCACGGCAGAGCTTCATGAATGAGTCATCTAGTTGCCGTGGAACTCCCAGACTCTGTACCTCATATGGATGTGATGTTTTTCTGCAGTAATGCACCAAAGTCATGACATCACCGCCCCACTGCCAGCTCTTCCCCCTCGATGCTGGTCTAGTGGTGTGTGTGTGTGTGTGTGTGTGTGTGTGTGTGTGTGTGTGTGTGTGTGTGTGTGTGTGTGTGTGTGTGTGTGGATACTTTGCCACAGATGTGCACATGGTGGAAAATTAAATTATGTGTGGTATGATGATGTAATTGTAAATGATGAACCAGCCTTTATACTCTGCTGCAGTGTAAACATTGCCTGTGTCCCCCCTCCTCCACCCTGCAGCGGGCAGTTTGCCATCGTCCGCAAGTGCAAGGAGAAGGGTTCGGGCCAGGAGTACGCAGCCAAGTTCATCAAGAAGCGCCGCCTGTCGTCCAGCCGGCGGGGCGTGAGCCGCGAGGAGATCGAGCGCGAGGTGAACATCCTGCGGGAGATCCAGCACAGCAACATCATCACGCTGCACGACATCTTTGAGAACAAGACAGATGTCATCCTGATCCTGGAGCTGGTGTCCGGCGGCGAGCTTTTCGACTTCCTGGCTGAGAAGGAGTCCCTGACGGAGGAGGAGGCCACGCAGTTCCTCAAGCAGATCCTGGACGGCGTCCACTACCTCCACTCCAAGCGCATTGCACACTTTGACCTTAAGGTTAGCACGTTGGGCGGTTTGTTTGTTTGTTGTTTGTTTGTTTGTTTGTTGGTAACTATGTAACATGGCTTTTTGATTGTAGTTGACTTGCTGCTACCAGACGTCTTGTGAGTCATGTTATTGACAGGGAGTCAGTCATCGCACTGCCTGTGTGAACAGTGAGACATTCCAGAAAAGGGTTACGGAATGTCTAGGGAAATCTCAGACCTTACCTTCGGTGTCTTTTTAGTCTCCTAGTAGTAATGGAGTTGCACGCTGAGTCCTGAGTCAGCCTTGTCTATGTTGACAGTGGGGTGGCTTGTTAAAATGCTGACAAGGACTGAGTTTGCATCAGGCCACAGCTGTTAGGAGTTTGTGGTTAACCTCATCCATTTGATTTGGGGAATCATGGAATGTACCTTCTAGTACACTATAGGCACACAAACTGAAGGGTTTTTCTTTACCGCTTTAGTTTATGCATGAGTCTCCATGAAAGCCTTTAAAACTGTCTGTGTGTGTGTGTGTGTGTGTGTGTGTTTAATGCAGCCTGAAAACATCATGCTGCTGGATAAGAACGTCCCCAACCCCAGGATCAAACTCATTGATTTCGGGATCGCTCATCAGATCAAGGCAGGGAATGAGTTCAAGAACATCTTCGGAACACCAGAGTTTGTTGGTAAATTACCGTTTCATGTATTTTTATTGAAGTTAGCTGTGCTGTAACCAAGGTTGTTTTACGAAACGTAGTTAACGTGTTGTTTTACAGCACCAGAAATAGTAAATTACGAGCCACTCGGACTGGAGGCAGATATGTGGTGAGATTTCTAAGTTGGTTTATAAATTGAAATAAAAGTGTTCTTACTTGTATGACAATGATCACTAAAGCCCAATCCCATTTCTCTATGCAGGAGCATCGGAGTGATCACTTACATTCTGTGAGTACAGTTTTAGATGCCACATGTCTAGCCTCTATGCCCCATTATACATGACTTTAAACTGTATTTGAGGTATTTCCCAGTATTGTAAAGGTCCTCATCCTCATGTTCTCCGTGTCAGATTGAGTGGTGCCTCACCCTTCCTGGGGGAGACCAAGCAGGAAACCCTCGCCAACATCTCCGCTGTCAACTACGACTTTGACGAGGAATACTTCAGCAACACCAGCGAGCTGGCCAAGGACTTCATACGCCGCCTGCTGGTCAAGGATCCCAAGTACGGTTTGAATATTAATAAGAGTTTTGACCATAAACTGGTGGCCATTCATGAACTTCATTTTTTTACAGTCTATGGGGAGAACACATGGAGTGTACAATGTCACACACACCACTGTCTTTTGAAATGAGCATTTCTATAAAAGTATTATAATGTTTCCTGTGACACATCACATGTGTTCGCAGGAAGAGGATGACCATCGACGACAGCCTGGAGCATTCTTGGATCAAGGTGGGGGTTGTTTTCATCCTAACCCTGGTCTCCATCACATGAAATGCCATACCTTTTCTAGTTGCAACACAAAAGTTGGGCTGAAGTCAGACACTCCTTGTGAATGACATAATCCCCTCACTCATCATGATATTACAATCCTCTGCTCAAATCTACAAACTCACCCCCCTACCCCTTACAGGTGATCAAGAGGCGCAACGTCCGTCCGGAAGACAGCAGCCGCAAGTCGGAGCGCCGGCGCCTGAAGACCACCCGTCTGAAGGAGTACACCATCAAGTCCCATTCCAGCATGCCGCCCAACAACACCTACGTCAACTTTGAGCGCTTCTCCCAGGTGCTGGAGGAGATTGCTGCGGCGGAGGAGGGCCTCCGGGACCTGGAGCGAAACCAGCGCTCGTGCCGCGACGATGTGGCGGCGCTGCTCTCCATCTATGAGGAGAAGGAGGCGTGGTACAAGGAGGAGAACCAGAGCATCTCCGGCGACCTGAGCCACGTGCGGCTGGAGCTCCAGCGGGCACAGGCACAGCGCCGGCAGAGCCAGGAGGAGGCCAGGGCGGCCATGCTGGCAGCCAACGCCCTCAAGCGCAAGTTTGGCCGCCTGGAGAACCGCTACGAGGCCCTGGCAGAGCAGGTGGCCTCGGAGGTGCGGTGGGTGGAGGAGCTAGTCCGCTCCATCGCCACGGAGAGGGACGGCCTGGGCACGGGCAGCATGCCCTGAACAAGAACAAGCATGGTGGAAGGCGGAGATCCAAACTTAGGCGAGGGGTGTGAGGATGTATGAGGAGTGTTGCGGTAGGTTCCATCAACACTGTCTACAGTGAAGTTTTATCCCTCAACAGTGTTTCATTGATTTATTTGTGGCGGCCCGGCACAATATCATCATTGATCGTCACATATTGATTTAAAAACAACAAAAAAACTTTCACTACGTAGCGCATTGACTGCTTATGACACAATCGAGAAGCTCGCTGATGCGTCGGAGGATATCTAGCACATTAAATATCTGGACCTGTCAGGGGGTCCAACCCTTGTAGAAAATACAGACAATCCTTGGTCCGCGTTTGTCTCAGACAGACGGTGGTCCTCAGTTGCACCGGGTATAGTTGCGTGGCACAATGAAAAAGTAATAATTATAAAGTAATAATCTCATACTGTTAAAATGTATATTTGATGCTTTGAGGGGACGACAATTGCATTGCCAACGAATATTAGTTTAAATAATAAAAAGTGCCAAATATTATATGACTTCCCGTGTAAACCACACCCATTTCCGGTCTAATAATTTATTCGTCATTTATATCATTCTCGCAATAAATACCATTAAATATTGTGCGATAGTTTTTAGTCTATATCACCTAGCTCTAACCAGACCACTGTTTGGTGCTGTTTCTGGTTGGCTGGTGCCAGGATATGTCACTTGAATAAGCAATCAAACAGTCAATCAAATCACAATGTCAATAAGCAAATGCTGACCAGAGGTGATGCTGCTCCTGCAGTTTGATTTTAGAGCATGGTGACTCTTTATAACCTTACAAAAATTTCCCCGCTCACATGTGCACTTATTTCTGTTTTTATTTTATCTTTTGTGGAGGAGTTGTCATCATAAGCTACAGATGATAGATCATGATGGAAGTTTCCCCTCAGAGAACTCATGTCAGGTAACAGATCACCAGCAATGAAAGAAGGGGCACGGTATCGACCGCTGTTGGGCTGGAGCATGTCATACTGCTCATTCCTTTATTTTATAAATATATTTATATTGCCAGAGAATCTATGCTTTTTAGTTTATAACGCTACACTTAAGATGTCATATTGTATATAGTCCCGGCCATTTTGTTTTGTTTGTTTTTTTCTGCAGCAATTGTTAATGAATTAGCTGTTAAAGATATGTTGTACTCTTTTGTTTGAGTCCAGTTCAGGGGATCAATTCTGCTTACATTTATTTACAACTTTTATGGATTCATCATGATGCCTCTTATTTCGAAATGAAAATGATTGAAAGTCTATGCTGAACTTAATCATAATATTCAGCACATATTTGTAATGTTTTAAACCATCTTTACCAGTGCCTCTGTATCTATGGACAAACATTATTGCCTCTACAATCATCTGTTTTAACATAGTCATGACATTCCTGTTTCATGGACACTGCTCAATGTCTTACACATATTAACCTTCGATACCAAACAGAATTTTTCTTGTTCTTTTTTAATTTATTTTTTTTGTACTATGGTTGCCTACTTTCATACATTCCATCATTAAGTTTGCTCTCTCAGCATTGCATTCCCCATGTTTAGCATAGAGATGTACTCAAATATATCAATGTATGTCTCAAATGACCATAGCATTTTTGCTAATTAGGTTTTCACCAATCTCTCAACCGCAACATGATTCTTCGTATTATTCTGTACTCATTAATATTCTGTCTGTGTTTGCTTCAAATGAATAAACGCATCACTGTTAACAGTTTCCTCATAATCAACAACAATGTAATAATGCAAGCACAAAACACTGGCATGGGGATTACCTCGAATGCCTAACTAAACATTGATGTATACAGAGGTGGGTAGTAACGAAGTACAAATACTTTGTTACTGTACTGTACTTCAGTGTTTATTTTTTATTTATTTTTACTTTTACTCCCTACAATTTAACACAAATATCTGTACTTTGTACTTCTTACATTTTAAAAACAGGTTCGTTACTTTTAGTTTTAATGCATTTGAGAATGATCGATAATTTTTATTTTGCATCATTGTGCGCCACCTTCGCGACATGAAAACCGATTTCAACTTAAATGGATGGGACAATAACACATAGAAAAGACGATCCCTTGTTGCATCTATCAGTGCATGTCACCAGGGGTGTACTGGGAAAGAAATTCGGCCCTGGACATATGCCCCTGGACCTTATGACTACATTCATTGACCAGCTCTGTACACTAGATTATAACCAATCCAGTCCTTTTTACTATGTTAAATATATTTAAAGTGGCCTACAAACCATAAGACATAGTTTTCCTCTTGCCCAAAAGTGATTCCAGCTCCTACCTTGTAATGGAAAGGTTATTTATGCCTCAAAATGACTTGCTTTCATTCATGGGGGTTATATTTTAAGTGTTTTATTGTCACATGTACATCATAACACAGGGCCATTCTGAGCAGTCCATGGCCTGGGTGGCTGTAGTCCTCGATGAGTGGCAAGCCACACCTTCTGGCCGACCTGGTAGGGTGTTAGTTGGCAGTGGTGGAGTACCGTTCAGCTGAGCGGAGGAGGGCAGCCTGGGTCCAGGTTCGGTGGCAGCGGCGGATGAAGACCTGGACAGACGGGCAGGAGACCCTCTTACCAACCCTCTCCAGGGTTGAAAGAGGGAGAGTGGTGGAGTGGAGTGGCGGAGCTGGTCAGGCTGTTGTGGGCATACTCGACCCATAGAAGATGTGGGGACCAGGAGGACAGGTTCCGGGAGACCGTGCAGCATAGCATTGTCTCCATTTCCTGGTTCACCCTTTTGGATTGTCCATTGGACTGAGGGTGAAACCGAGAAGACAGGCTGACCGTGGCTCCAAACAAGTCACAGAACTCCCTCCACAGACATGAACTGAGGTCCCCGATCAGAGACCACATCGACTGGGAGACAATGGAGCCGGAAAAGCAGGATCATCTGTGCCTTCTCCTTAGCTGAGGGGAGTTCGGGCAGGGGCACGAAGTGTGTCATTTTGCTAAACTGATCAACTATAGTGAGTATGACTGTGTTGCCATCAGATGGGGGGAGACCTGTGACAAAGTCCAGGGAGATGTGGGACCAGGGATGATGAGGCACGGGAAGAAGCCGAAGGAGACCAGGGGGAGCCTGATGAGAAGCTTTGTGCTGATTGCAGATGGGGCAGGCATTCACAAACTCCCGGGTGTCTTCCTCCAGGGTGATCCACCAGAACCGCTGCAGAAGGACGTCCCGGGTCCTCTGGATCCACCCCTACCCCCATGTCGGATGCATCCACCTCCACAACAAAATGGCAGTTCAGGTCAGGAACCTGGCGGATGGAGGCCGAGGTGAACCGGGTCTTGAGATTCTGGAAAGCCGTCTCAGCCGCCAGGAGTCCAACTGAAGGGCACCTTGGAGGAGGTGAGGGCTGTTAGAGGGGCGGCGATGGTGCTGTAGCCTCGGATTAACTGGCGGTAGAAGTTGGCGAACCCGAGGAACCATTGCAGTTGCTTGTAGGAGTCAGGAATGGGCCAGGAGGTGACCGCTGATGCCTTTGCTGGATCCATCTGGATGTTTCCCTGTGACACGATGTAACCCATGAACGAGACATTTTCGGCCTTGACAAAGAGGGAGTCCTCAAGAAAAAATACGGTTATCTAAATAAACTAAAACATAAAATGTCAAAATAAACAAAAAAGCTTGAAAAACAGCAAGGGGCGGTGGTGAGACCAAAAGGCATCACTAGGTACTCATAGTGACCAGTGGGAATGTTAAAAGTGGTCTTGCACTCGTCACCCTCCCTAATCCGGACCAGGTAATCATGTTCGTTGACCCCTATAGTAACTGGAAGGCGGAAGAGATGAGGGGAAGGGGGTAACGGTTCTTGACTGTAATGTCATTCAGACCTCTTTAGTCAATACAGGGCCTCAGTCTTCTTTTCCACAAAAAAGAAGCCCCGCCCCCGCAGACGATGATGAAGGGCGGATGATGCCGGCTGCCAAGGTGCTGTTAATGTATGTCTCCATGGCCTCTCTTTCAGGGGTCGGACAGGGAGAAAAGGTGTCCCCTGGGCAGGGACGTGCAGGGCTGTAGGTTAATAGCGCAGTCGTACGGACGATGGGAAGGTAGTGATCACCCTTGTTTTACTGAATACCTCCCGATATTCCATGTACTCGGGGGGGAACCCCCACCACATCTGGGAGGACGCTGGGTGACGGAGAGTTCGTTGGAGCGGCTGCAACTTTTAAACATACCTGGTGGCATGATGGGCTCCCCTCCCTAATGGCCCCGGTAGTCCAGTCAATGTGGGGGTTGTGATGTGGGGGTTGTAACGCAGAAACCATGGGTACCCCAGGATCAGGGTAATCCGTGGTGATGACAAAATGTGAAATTGAATAGTTTCATGGTGGTTTCAAGACAGAAGGACATGGACTGGGGTAGTCTGGTGAGTGACAGACCCTGGAATGACCGCCGAGGGCATGGGCAGGGATCAGGCGAGGAAGAGGAACATGTCCAGAGGAACATGTCCCCAACTGTCGGGCGAGTTCCTCATCAATGATACTGGCGTCGGCCCTGGAGTCGATCAGGGTGACCAGGGCCTGGGGAGCCTGTGGCAGGGGATATCTGGCATAAAGCAGGGGGCTTTGCTGGGAGGAGGGACGTGCTAGGGCACTACTCACCAGTACATCCCTCATTAAAGATGAGGCCCTGGCTTTTAATGGACAGCAAGAGACTGGTGCGGCCAAGCTGCATAGGTTCTGCCCCCCCTAGTTGTGGCTGTGCAGCAGTGGTTGGGAACCCCCGTGAACGGACCGAGGGTACATGGGTTAATGGGTGAATGTCTCGTGTCCCCCACCGCCGGTCCTGGATCCGTGAATCCATCCTGGTAGCCAGTTTGATCTCCCCGTCCAGTGTGGGCAGAATGTCGCAGGACGCCAGTTTGTCCTTCATGTAAGGGGCCAAACCGTGGAGGAACACGTCGCAGAGTCCAGAGGGGCACTTATGTGAAAGTCTGGTTCCCCTGACGCATGCTCAATAGTGTACAAGCCGCAGCAGAGCTGTACTTCTCCCCATCCATCTCCCCCCTGCAAAGCTCTGCGGCAAATGATTGGAAAGACCCACAGGCGGGAGTCCATCTCTGCCACTCGGCGGATCCCCACAGGCGGGCTCTGCCCATCAGGTGATTTATAGTAAATGCCAACTTGGCTTCTTCGGAGGCAAACGTGTGTGGCTGCAGGGCGAACAGGATGGAACAGTTCATGATAAATGGGTTGGAGCCTTCAGGATCCCCAGCATAACGCTACGGTGTTCCCACCCGGGGTTCAGGAGCTGGCTACGGGGACAGAGTCACTGGGGCTGGCGGGGAGGGAACCACCTGTGGAGTTGGCGGGGTTATGGCGTTTGTGAGCTGGCGAATTTCCGCTGCCATGGCATTCAACACCTGATCATGATTTACTGCCACGCAAACCTTCATGCCGCTGTAGGACGGCCTTGATGAGGTCGAGGCAGCTCGGTGACGAGGGGGTGTGCGCTGGGTCCATGTCTGGCCAGATTGTACTGTAATGGGTGTGTATAGAACCCAATTGCAGCACAACCATGTGAAACAGTTTTAAATGTTCTTTAATTAAGATTATAATTAGAATGATTGAATGATTGCTGGTGGAAAGTCAAGGTATGGAATCCGGATCATGACACACTGTTCATGAGGTTGGAGTTATTTTAATAGTACAATGAGGTAGTCAATAAGGAATCAAACGAGTCACCATGTTTTGCACATCACTGCCGTCTTCGTCATGGGGTAATCACCATTCATTATTGGTGAAAAAATGTGTGAAAAAAATCCACCCTAGCTCATAGTGAAACTGTCTATCTGTCACAGAGTGGTAAAGAAGAAGGTAGGGGAAAGGACCCAAACACAGGCAGCCGAATTAACTTTCATTTCATCAAAAAAACAAAATAGAACAAAAACAGACCATGGCAAACCTGAATACGGACTACTGCCGACATGAACCGAACAGACAGGATACCACAAACAAGGACAACAAACTGAGAAGGAACACAGGATTGGGGCAGGTATAAATAGGGAGACTAACGAGGTAAGAGTGAAGAGAGGTGCAGACAATCAAGGGTGGGGAAACGACACAGGAATAAGCGGACTATGAAATAAAACATGAAACAATGAACAACCAGATAAACTAAGGTACATGGGGAACAGAACACCAGACAAAACATGACACAATAACTAAATGGATATAAACTAAAACATATTGGGAAGTGACAATCAACAAAAAACAGGTGAACACAAAATGGCCGACAAACATACGGGAAGTGACAAACCAGAAACAGGTGAGGGGCAGGGTCAAAAAGGGACATGAACACAAAAACAAACAACCAGCAGGGGGAACAGAGGCAGATGGTGACAGAACCTCCCCTTAAGGGATGAATCCCAAACATCCCACCAAGCTTTGTGGGATGCAGGAGGTCAGGAGAAAGTGTCCAGGGAGTGGGAGAATGAAACTGGGGAACTCAGGCGGAGAGCCTGGGGGTTGAACAGGGGCAGAGCAGGTACCCTCAGGCACACGGCCTGGTGGCAGGGCAGAAGAGCAAAGCAGGTCTGGAAGGTGATCAGGCGGCCAGCAGCAAAGGCAGGACCACTCTGTTCTTAAATGCCTGGCACTCACAATACACCTCATAATAAGGAACATTTGCAAGAAGGAAAGAGGCTATAAATAGCACAGACAAACAGCTCGACAAATATATATATACCCATACTATCGCCAGACTGCGTTCAATTTGAGGGTTGATGTATTATGTAACCCCCCTCTTCCGCAACCTCCACTGGCTCCCGGTAATCGCTCGCATTAGATTCAAGACACTGGTACTGACTTTCATGGCTGTCAACGGAACCGCCCCTACCTACCTCCAAACGTTAGTCAGACCCTACGCCCCAGCCCGAGCACTCCGCTCGGCAACTTCTGCCAAATGACTGGTACCGCCTTCACTAAAAACAGCCAAACATCCTCTTCCAAGTCCCAACTCTTCACGGTTCTGGCTCCTCAGTGGTGGAATGAGCTCCCGGCTCATGTCAGGACGGCCGAGTCGCTCGCCAGCTTCCGTAAGAGACTCAAGACCCACCTGTTCAGAGTTCACCTGGACTCTACATAACCCCCCTCCTTAACAAGAGACTCAAGACCCACCTGTTCAGAGTTCACCTGGACTCTACATAACCCCCCTCCTTAACAAGAGACTCAAGACCCACCTGTTCAGAGTTCACCTGGACTCTACATAACCCCCCCCAGCACTAACCTGCGTGTTTATATGTCTTAACACTTATTAATGGCACTTAGCATTGTTGTTCGTTCTCAGATGTTGTATCATGCTTAGAATTGCACGCCTGTCAGCTACTTATGCAGGCAACTTGGCAATTATGAAACTCGTTCTATTCGTCTCGTAAATATGAATGCTCGAAAACAGCTCTATTCTTATCTTCAGGTACCACAGTGATATATTGCTGCCTCTCCTTCAACAAATGTACTCTTTGTAAGTCGCTTTGGATAAAAGCGTCTGCCAAATGCCCTAAATGTAAATGTAAATGTGAATTATGTCACTATTCTGTCAGCCATGGTAGGTGTACAATCCAGACATCACATGATGATAACAATCGTTCCCTTAACCCCTGTAATCCTATTCTGATTCAGTAGTACAGGGCATAGGACAGTTAGATGTTCATCCTCCTCCACC
This sequence comes from Coryphaenoides rupestris, assembly GCA_002895965.2. Lineage (NCBI taxonomy): Eukaryota > Metazoa > Chordata > Actinopteri > Gadiformes > Macrouridae > Coryphaenoides > Coryphaenoides rupestris. The sequence continues at coordinate 145,433 of PIJE02000190.1, forward strand.
GGGTGTTTACAGCCTGCATCTGCAATCCAAACGAGCTGCGGTCTTTGATGTCCAGAACCAGAAAGAAGCGGGAACAGACATCTGGAAGTGCTTATGTGCTTAAGTCTTGAGTCTCCGCTGACCTCCACGTATGGAAATCAATGGCACTACGTGTCACCTCTCTAGCCTCCTCCTCCGTTGACACAGAGCCCTACACTTGATTACATAAAGTGTTCCTGGATGTTAAATGTGACATTTAACAGCTTTCAAACTCAAGAGCACTTAGCCATACTTCACAGTAATGATATAGCCCTATAATAGTACATCGAGAGTGAATCATCTCTGTTTTCAGGTATTGTGTTAGTATTGATATTTACTGTTTGAATAGTTAGGAAATTGTGATTGTAAAGTATCATCTCAAGTTCAAGGAAGTTTTCATTCAATTAAATTTGATAACTCCTTTCGTGATACTGTTTTAATGTAATAATACCAATAATACCATATACATATAATAGCATAATACCCTACAAAAGCTGTAGGAAAGGAGGTTTAATTATTTAAATGGTCCCCAAGTCATAGGGCAAAGTCCCCACTAGGCGTCGCCAAGGTGTCAGACCTTTTATTAAATGGAATAGGTAGCCATTGATATTACTATTCACAAAGTAAACTGTTGAAAATGTGTACTTCTTGCTTTCTGTTTATGAAGACGCATTTCCTATTATATGTAGTTTAGGGATAATTCAATTACTAATAGCTGAGGGATGTCTCTGATATTTCTAATAAATGACACAGTTACTCCAGCACCTAACTAGTTGTGCTGGTTTGGTTCCTTGGACTCAAGGTCTTATGTACTATATATGTGTCTTTCTGGGAGGGTCAATATGAGAAACCATTTACAATGGTTTCTCATATGGTTCAGCGGGTTTCCCAGAAATACCCACTGAACGTTGTTTCTGCTCTAATTGAAAGTAATTTGCAAGGCACGAAGTGGATGACTTTGCCATGAAGTGATAAGCTTTATGTCAATTCAAAGTGAATTAATAATAAATAATAATAATGCATTTTATTTGTAACGCACTTTTCATTCCAGGAATCTCAGAGTGCCATAGAGCCAATACATAGTAAAAACATAGTTAAAAACATAGTTAAAACAAACTATAATCAAAAAACTAAACATAGTAAACATAAGCATAATAGAAAACAGTGAATGAACAGAAACACAAAAGAAATAGCTGACAGTGATTTAACACAAAATTAAAAACGCCTTCCTGAATAAAAAGGTTTTTAGGCTTTAGTCTTAAAAGAGTCCAGTGTCTGTGTTGCCCTTAGGTGGTCAGGGAGGCTGTTCCATAGGCGCGGTGCTGCCGAGCAAAAGGCCCGGTCGCCCCCATGGTGCGGAGCTTGGTGTTGGGGACCCGGAGGAGCGAGCTGTTTGTTGATCTGAGGGTACGAGTGGAGGTTTGGGAATTGTTTGGCTCTTGTCAGAGAGGCACTACAGCGAACAGTATTTAAACTATAATGCCCCTACCTGTCAAGGAAGACTGTTGTCTGTTGGGGCAATTCACAACGAGGCAGGAAGATACTGGAGGTGGCTGTGTCTGCGTCTTTTCACTGGGGCTCTGACTATCCATCACCCATCACCTGATGTCCAACCCTATTGAAACTCGTTTTCTGGACACACACACACACACACACACACACACACATATATACACCACACACACACACACACACACACACACACACATATATACAGTATATATACAGTATATATATATATATATACACACTATGTGTATATATACGTATACATCCATCCATACATACATACATACATATAAACATTTACATACATACATACATCATACATAATGGAATTCAACTACAAATTAAAAACATGACCAAGTTGTAATGAAGTAATGAAGACTTAAAGGAATAACTCCGGCGAGTTATTCCAACAGACAGAGCTTTGAGATGAATAAGGATTAAAAGCAGCGTCAGTAGGGTCAAGTCAACGAAGGAAGGATGCTGAGTTTAACTGGGGACCAGCATGCACATCTTTTGGTGTTTGCAATCCATGTTGTTATGTTTGTAACTTCTTACAAACATTACACTTCTTTGTGATTCTTTCATTGTGAAGTTAAGAAACCAATGAATACGACTCCATTAGTTTATTCTCTATTCTCTCTGAAAATGTTTCATATGAATCCAGGTGTTTGGCCTGATCCTCACCTTCATCTCTAGTAATACATGTTGGCTAATTTAACTGAGATGTGACTGTAGGCTGTTGATGCGGCTCATCCCACAGAGAGAGAGAGAGAGAGAGAGAGAGAGAGAGAGGGAGGGAGAGAGAGAGAGGGGGGGAGAGAGAGAGAGAACACCATCATTGAGGTCCAAGAGATCAAAGAGGATGAGACAGTAGAAGCAGACACCCCTCTCTTCTTCTATTTGGTACGATCGGCATACTGTGGAAGAAGTAGGGTAAGTAACTACAACGATCAATCACAACAAAGCTCATAAAATCTTCCAATTAGGGGTGTCGCTAATTAGGAAAGATAATTACACAATCCGTTGGGTATTCAATTACTTGATTCTTGTATATACCAAAGTTATGCACCCCTATACAATTCCACGAATAGTTTCGTCCGTCGTTAGGCCTCTGCAGTGGGGAATTGTTTGGCGGAGCCCGCAAGTTTTTCCACTACTTTGGACATTTACATTGTTTATATCCGGAAGTATTATTTTTTCCATTCATAGTAAGTCGGCTTTCCTGCCTGCCTGCTCGTCTGAAGGAAGACACAAACAAACTATTTAGGGCGCGGTACACTCCAGGGCTATCCAGAAGGAAGGCATCCTCCTCCTCCTCGGCGGCGGAGCTCATGATGCCGACGCTGCGGGACAGCACCATGTCCCACCCGGGAGACAACTCGCACCAAGTCCGCGTCAAGGCCTATTATAAAGGGTAAGCTGTGATGGTTCTCATGCGAGAATAGGGAAAAAGACATATGTATGTATGTGTGTGTGTTTGTGTGTGTGTGTGTCCCCGACTGGTTTTGTGTGAAGTCTTATCAGCTGGCTAACGTTAGCTAGCTAAAGGCTAGCAGCCCTGCTAACGCTGGCTAGCGAGAGGAACTTGACAAGGCGGACGGTCAGGTGGAAACATCCACACATGATGTCTCTTTATAAAGCTCACCATATGTGTCTTAACTTGTCAGTGTGGCGTTTGGGTACTTAAGGTTGGCTAATTCAGCAACTTGATCGCCCAATAAAGAGTTGTGTCCTCTTTTCAAAAGCCCCAGGTCTCGGTTGATGTGGGCTGGAGTTAGTACTAGCTCCATGTCATGACACTAGAGGGGCTCCTGTCTTATTGCCAGATCGTGTCCTGGTCCTGGTATCGGTCTTTACCTCGTCATTAGTTTGCTCGTTGTGATCGCTACATGTGGACACTTGCTGGTTAGGGGATATGTGTCTCTTAAGTATCGACGTGCGGCTATTGGAAGGGGACACAAGGTGGACTAGTGTCAACTGGCCATGGTCGGTGGAATATTTACACCCGAGAGCGAATCTGTGGAGTTGGGGACACGGTGCGGTGAAGCTAATCCATCCGCAGAGACGGTCGCCGGACGTTCCTCCATGATAACGCCACCACTGATTTAAGTTTAGCCGAGACTGGAAAAACGTGTATTACAAGTCACTTTTGTCAGGCCTATTGTGTACCATGCTCACTTGTCACTCGCCCAACAAACAATGCAATGTCCCAGTCGACGCAATGAAGCATCCGAACTATTTATGAGAGTGGTGAGGAGGAATGTGAACTATGTGCGGGTGCGATCAAGTTGTTTAATCAGTTGTTGCAGTACAACATGTTATAGCCGCTCATGGCGAAACCTTTTTTCCAGCCTGTCTAATGTTTAAACATCTATTTGATGATAGGATTACAGAATTACACTGCTTGATCTGTACTGTAAGTTGGGTTTACTGTGGCTCTTTTTGGACACCTATATACTGTAGAGAAGCAATGAGTTGGATCTATGCATGCACAGATGCATAGGTATTTCCAATATTAATCACGGTTTGTGTGATTAATTGGCTTTCTATCTAGAAATAACATCTGTTAATAGACTATAGTGTTTTAATGTGGGTGTGTGTTTACACCTGTTCAGCTGGTCATTCATTGTCAGATCATCAGCACCTCCTAGAGTCTTGTGTCAGCCTGTAGCAGCCTCAGCCTGTCACGGGTGTCTCTTCTATTATACTCTTCATCACCAGCAGTGGACACACGGCAACCTTTTACCCAGAATGACCACACAGACGGGAAACCTCTGATGCTATGGTGGTTGATTTAAAAATGGCTCAGATTTTTTTTGCTCTCTACTTTTTTAAATCTTTTTTTTTTGCTTGATAAAGGGTGAAAAGAAATAAAATATGAATTCCGCCTGAAACAAACTGCAACTGTGTCCATCAATACCGTTTTTTCACCAAAGATGCAATGCTAAATGCTGATTTATGCTTGGGCGTTTGACACTTTTGAAAAGTATTGCTCGACAGAGAATACTTTTTTCATGTCGCATACCTGGAGAATTTTGTTGTGTCACGGACGTCATCATATTTTGTCGTGCAATGTGATTAGGTAGTTTCCTAACGTCGCCTTTTGAGATTGTAGTTTTCTGTTCCTGATTGGTGTTTTGGTCTGTAACATAATGTGAAACGTAAATCTGCAGAAATATAGAGAACGGCTGGAGGATGGTCTGGTTATCATGGTGAAGACTGAACCTTTCGCAGAAGCATACATTGAAAACGTCGTGCAACACTTTCATTTCTGTTGAGCGACAATTTTCAAAAGTGTTTAGTCTTCCATTCCCCTTCTATTCAAATCTCTTGATTTTTAACCATGTGTATCATTAAAAACAATACATTCTGCCTGGAGATGACCTCCATCTCTGATTCAGTAGACCAAATACACAGCACCAGCCAGACTGGAGCAATTCTCCAGGATTCCTGTGCTTGGCAAGTTGTTTGGCAGGAAACAAAGCTTACACTGACTCCACACTGATTTGAATGGGGAGTTGGGAGTAGCGCTGAGTTTCTTCCCCTTTCCCCCTTTGGTACGGACTTAGTGTTTTTTTCTCTTCTTTCATGTGGACACTGCACTGTGTGTATCACTGCTTGGCATTGGCGCTTTGTATAGTGTGTGTGTGTGCGTGTGCGTGCAAGCCCCACCACCATCCCCTCACAGCCTTCAGGCACTGAACCATTGAGCTTTGGAAGCCTCTGCATTGACGTGCTGTCTTTTAATGGTCACACAAAGGATGTTGCCGATGGCCAACAAGCAGCAATACTACTATTCATCATCCCCATTGGTCATTACCTAGTTTACATCGAGTAATGCACTGCCTCATCATAACCATCCTGTGTGTCTGTGTGGTGCGCATGTGATTGGCGGCCACTCTTGCTGGGCATTGCAGTGAGGCTGCCTCCTGGCGTGAGCACTGCAGGGAGGATGGGTAGGTGGCCGGGGCGGAGGGTGGTTTCCTAGGTAACCTTGGGCATCCTCTAGTCTAGGTCAGTGTAACTGTTCAATTCATCAAGGGGTTGAGGCTGGTGGCTGCATTACGGTTGGGGGGTGGGGGCGTGGAGCGTTCCTGGTTGTGGTAAAGAGGAGAATAGGAAATATGTGCATTCTTTTTGATACCTGTTAATATTTCTGTCTGTGCATGGATCCCTGCGTTTTTCTTTTTGTTTAACTGCAATGGTGGTGTGTTGGTGGGGTAGGCATTGTGAAGGGGGGGGATGACAGAGAGATGGATGGTGGCCCTAGATGTGCCTGGGAGCTCACCGAGAGGCACCCTGACCCCCATACCCCTGCTTGAGTGCTCACCTGTGACGAATGGCCCCATGTTGGACAGACAGGACCATGCAGCCACGGTCTCACACTCCCAGCGACTCCCAGAGACTGTGCCGGAGACGGCGCCAGGAGGCCCTGGCCAACCCAACCCCCCCTTCCCCTGCCTGCCTGCATCTCTTTTTTGTTTTTAATATAGCCATTAAAACAGAGGTTTGACCATGAGACAGTGGAGCCCAGAGAGACATACTGGTCTCTCTGTGTGGAAAGTCTGGGCTTGATTTATGATAGCGGCAGAGGTGGGGAGGGGGGTGGGGAAAGGTGTCGCCGTTGTTGACCAGTAGGCTAATTGATATTGAGCCAAAGTTGCGTTCAATGTGGGGCAGATGTCAAAATGGCCGAATACAGTTAATTCAGTTGCATTGGAAATTCCTGTTGTGGAATATGAATGAAAAAAGTAATTTCCACTTGATTTAGCAAAAGGGACATCCATGTTAATCAATCATGTTATATTAATGTTATATCTGGCACACAATTTGAGATTGACTCGGCAGAAGGCGTACAGCCCTAGGCAGAGTCTATGTGTCTCTGTCAGCAGCCCGTGTGTTTGTGGAGGGCACCCCAGACATGGCTGAACTCTAACTACAGCGCAATAGGCTCTCTCTGTGCTTAGTGAACGCCACCCCCCCCCCTTCCTGCTTGGCTGGGCTCTGGTAACACTGCTGGAAGTCAATTAGGCCGCTGGAAATAAGGAAGCTTTCTGTTGTGTGTCTCTCGTGCTCAGGCAGCAAGTGTAGCGTCTAACCGAGGGTGCGTGCTCGTTTGTTTTCTAGATTGGAGAGCTTCCCTTATCAGGCCAGGTAGCAGAAAAGGAAGTAGTCTTTTCTGGCTCGGTGAGATGAGTGGGAGTGTCGTCGCGTTCCTCGTTGACAATCATTAACGTCAACACAGGACAGAAGAAGGAGTGACCGAGAGGAACATGTCAGTGTGAGGATACTCTTCGACGGAGAGTATGGAGCCATGGGTCATTTAGACTGTGTACTTGGGTTTTTAGGTCCGTTGGGTTTCATTGGGGCCAAGAAATATTGACTTAACTCATCACACTGCATCACACTGCATCCTCATCATCATCCTCATCATCATCCTCATCATCACCCTCATGAGTCGTGATGACATTGAAGCTCTCTGTGTGGAGGAGGGAGTAGTCCCACTGCTTTATTTTTTTTACCAGCTCTTATAAATCACTCTGCAGTCTTGTTTACTTGTTCCTGTTAAGCCCACCACTCCTGCTGTACTGTGTGTATGTGTATGTGTTGTGTGTGTGTGCCTCAGAGGGGTTTTTATTGTCCTGTTTTTAAGAACCTGGACTGATTGGACCTGGAACCTCGTAGGCGGCAGCTGTAAACAAAACAAGATAACCTGCCCTCTGCGCTCGGGCCGCTGGCCTCCCTCTTCTCTCCTATCCGTCCTCCGTCCCATAGCCACTGCGTCCTTCACCGTGTCCTCCAACCTCAATGCTCCACGGCAGCCCTCTGAGACCACCGGGCCCATGTTCAGACCCCTGGTTTGCCTGTGGGCCTGTTAAACACACACACACACACACACACACACACACACACACACACACACACACACACACACACACACACACACACACACACACACACACACACACACACACACACACACACACACAGAGCGTCCTGTTACGCAGTTACCTCTGTCCTTGTCAAACAGGGCTCCTAGCATGGAGGACATGGGTTTGTATTTTTTATGCAGAGTGGAGCTCATGGGGGTGATTCACTTTGTCGGTCCCACTGAGCAACTCTGCTAAACCAACCACCACCATTACCACCTACTACTACTAGTACTACTACTAGTACTACCACCACTTCAATGGTCTTTAGGTGTGTGTCTTGGTTGATGGATTGTGGTTGTTGTTGTTGTGTGTATGGTGGAGGATATTGCAGCACTGAACGAACGCGCATTGAATACAACCGTTTTTGCCCTGTGATTCACACTTTTTTGGTCTCTCACTCACTCTCCCTCCGCGGGCACTCGCTCTCGTCACACTCTCTCGCCACTCGATTCTTGTTCTCTCGCACGCCCACAGTTTGTGCTCTGAAGGAACGTGCGTCGTATGTGACAGACTGAGGGATGGTGTGAGTCAAACAGGAGTATTTTGAAGTGGGAGGAGGGAAAACAATTCTCTCAATGTCTCTCCTGTGATTTTCAGTTTTGAACATGTTGAAAATGTTGGCAATATAGTGTTGGCCATGGCTATGTAACTGAAAAGTTGTGTGTTGGAAACATTTTGACATTGTTTGCCCTGTTTACACGAATGCCCTGTTTACACGAACATAGTTTTGAAAACTATGTTTTTCCTTTGAGTTTTGCATTCTCACATCGTTTTCAGAAACATAACCGCAAAAGTGAGTGAAAACGAACAACACACTGCAATAAATGAACTACAGAAGAACACCACAAGCCTGGGCACAAAGGTTTTCTTCAAACACAACTCAGTCTTCGATAGTAGTTGTTTCTGCTAGCGCAGCATGCGTTGAAAACCTTAATCCACATGCGCGAGGTGGGTGTGTCGCATAGCGTGTTTTCAAAAACATACATCCCAACCCAACGATGTAAGGGTTGCATTTTCAAACGTTTCCACTTTGGAGGCTGTTTTCAAAAGTTTTCAGACCCCGAAAACGATGGTGTCATATAAACAAAAGGCCAAAATGTAACAATATGCAAGTTTTCGCTAAAATAATTATCATGTAAACAGGGCCTAAGGGTCATCATTAGTTAGTTCATTTGTTCATTAGTTAGGCTAAAGCAGACTCTAGCCTATCTTACAATGTCACCTAAAAATCCACTGTGGCGGTGGATGATGTGTGCAGTTCATCCACAATTAAATATTTATTGCTACTATGAAAAGATTATTTAACTGTTCTGAATGTGCCACTGTGAATGTGGCCACTCTTAGTGTTGCCAATCATCACAATCATGTGATGTCTCACTTGGAGAATCTTTTTTTTCCCATTTCATCATCGACAGCATAGGAAAAAGATAACAATTCTCACTCTATGACAGAGGTCACTAATAGGCCGGTCCCGGTACGGACCCAGACGCTATCCTATCCGGACCCGGACCTATAACCGATAAATTATTGAGAATTGGAGCGTTTCGATTTTAGCCGGCGCACTTTTTCCAGCCTTTACGACACTGGTTTAGCGGCCCAATCGTGACATGCTACTCAGTCAGTGAGTGAGTAGAAACAAGCATACACACAGAGAGACAAGACGAGAAGGGGTTCGCCGTGTTCTAAAAAGATAAATGTAGACAGCGAAAACAGAGCCTTTAATGAAGAATGGACAGACTCTTACATGTTCATTCTTCCCAAAGGCAGTTCAAAACCAGTATGTCTTATTTGTTCTGAGTCAATTATTGAAAGCGTCAATGTGAATCGCCATTACCAGACAATGCACAAATCTAGAGCTCACTTCTCTCACTGAGCAAGAGAAAGTGGGGAATGGGATATAAGAGAAAAAGAGAAAAGGAAGTGATACATTTTGTAATTGATGATGTGTTGAAATTGTTCATTATAAAATTTGTTGAGACTGTTAAGATGTGAAATGGAGTTAACAAAAAAGAAGAAAAAGGGAAACTCAAGCTACTTTTCTTTATTTATTCAAAAATGAGGTTAGCAACAACACCGCTAGCGGGGCCGTAGCTGAAGTGAGTTCCTAGCTAGTCGACGCTGATTGGATACGGTTGAGGCGGGGTATGACGTGGGTAGAACTCGACACAACATATAAACAGCGCTAAATGATTGCGTAAGACAAAACGTGTCGCGGAACTAATTACGTCACATTTGAACTCCGTGGGTAAGCCTCTCGAAGGTCCCTGCAATGGGTACGGGACGCCAAGGGGAGCTAATGCGTGGGCGTAGCCAAAAACAAAAACGCCTCTCACCAAAAAAGGTAAAAGTACCCTATATCGGAACACGCCTACTGTGGTGGTCGGCCTGATAATGATGAGAAGGCCTACCTAGAGGAAGTTGCTAACCTGCCACACTGGTGCCAAGACAACAGCCTCATGCTGAATGTCTCCAAAACTAAGGACCTAATTGTGGACTTTCGGAGGTCACTACAACATCAAAGGACCTACACATCACTGTGGATTAATGGTACTGCTGTGGAGAGGGTGAGCAGCTTCAGGTACCTGGGAATCCACATCGCAGAGGATCTGACTTGGACTACACACATTGACACTCTGGTTAGGAAGGCGAAGCAGCGCCTCTGCCACCTCAGGCAGCTGAGGAAGTTCCGAGTCTCCCGGAGGATCCTTCAGACCTTCTACGCTGGTGCGGTGGAGAGCATCCTGACAGGAAGCATCACTGCCTGGTTTGGCAACGGCTCCTTTCAGGACAGGAGGGCTCTGCAGAGGATAGTGCTTTCGGCTGAATGCACTATTGGCACTACACTCCCCAACCTACAGGACCTATACTCCAGGAGGAGTCGAACCAGAGCCTGCAGGATCATGAACTGTTCCAGCTGCTGCGCTTCCGCAGTCACTCTGCTAGAACAGAGAGACTAAAACAGTTTCTTTCCACAGGGCATCAGGACTGTGAACTCTGACCTCACCAAAGGCACTGTCCCTCCCATGCACACACTCACATACACACATGCACACATAGTTAGTAGACAGTACATGCAATCACATAGTTTTACTACATAACTTATTACATAACTTATGGCATGCATCTATGCAGACATACATAGTCTTTCATTCTAAAAACTTATATTATTAGATACTTATAGTGCCTTGTTGTTTATATGCCTGCTTGTTTAAATGCCTTGCTGTTCATATGCCTTCTTGGTTGTATTTGTCATTCCTAAAACCACACTATTTACTGTAAATAGTGTGGATATTCTGATCTCCTCCAATTCAATTTGTGATATTTGCATTGTTCTGTTGCACATTCCGCTGGGCATCACCACTTTTTCATTTCACTGTACATCCTGTATGTGTATGTGACAAATTAACTTCTTTCATCTTCTAACCCTAATCCATGTCTCCCTACAGTGACATCATGATCACCCACTTTGAGCCCTCCATCTCCTACGAGGCTCTGTACGGCAAGGTGCGAGACATGTGCTGCATGGACAACGACCAGCTCTTCACCATGAAGTGGATCGACGAGGAAGGTCCGTTTCCCCCTCCTCATCCTCTTTCCATCCTGTCTCTCTCTTCCTCTCTCTCTCTCTCCCAAGCTCTGTCTCAATTTGCCCGCATTAGGGGCAATAAGAATCCTGTCCGAATCCATCTTTTAGTTTAGCCGTAATTGTGTACTCCTACAAGCGTTTACTAGTTAAACCTCCAGGAGCTGATAACTGCGTTGCCATGGTAGTACAAGGATGGCAAGATGACGGCAATCTTCATGACGATCCTACTTGTCAAGTATTGGAACGAAGAAGGAAATTAGCGCATTTTCTTTCATTAACGTAGGTTATTGTTGCTTAGGGTTACTTGTTTTGGTAGCAGATCAGCAGCTTCACATGAAGTGCAGGCTTCATGTTAACTTGTGTGGATGAAACGCTTCAAGCTGTCTCCTTGTAGTCTTCTTGACAATGATTTATTTATTGCATTCAATTGTGAAGTTTGCCTACACCGGACACAGGCCGCCGTTTTATATACAAGGTAATGTAAAATGGTTGTGGTTGGTGCAGAAGACTGATGTCCTTAGATGCATGCTGACCAGATGAGTTTACCAGTTAGTACAGTTCCCTGAGTAGGCTGGTAGTCTGATCTAATCAGCATACATCTAGGTGGACACTCACTTGAAAAGGCTTGTAATGGCTACTGGCGCACACACCTGTTGGTATAATACGGCCCCTTCAAATTAAAAAAGGCTTTTACATCTAAAGCGCAGCATCTGTTCCCCACTGAAGAAGACTACCCAATATATGAATGTTCAGCACGGCAGCTGGGCTTTCCAGCCGCCGCCACAGCTCCCCCTTCGGCATGTGTATAAAGCACACACACACAAGACTTACTTCCCTGCCTATTCTCTTGCCACTCACTCGAGCAGCGGGAAGAGTGTCATAGCCGAGACAGAGTAGTGGGGTCGCCTGGCGGGAGAGAAGGTCAAGTTGCCCAACCTCATTAGCACCATTCCAGATTCTGAAGTTGGACACACAAGCCTTGTCAAGGCATTTTTTAGTAGGACTACACCAGACATGGGCAAAATACGGGCCCAGGGCAGGAACCGGCCCGTGGACCATCTCAATCCAGCCCGCAACGCCTTCAAAGGAAAGCAAAACGACCCCCAAAAATCAATAGATGTCAGCATTATGTAAATTAATCTCTAGGTGTCTGCTACAGATTGAAGGAGAACTGTAGTTGGTGTCCTCTCCCCTTTCATTCGACAGCGAGAAAGCGCCCCCGGATGCGCAACTTGAACTGATTGACATCCAGTGCGACTCTGCTCTCAAGCAGACGCTCACCACATCCACACTGGACAACTTCTCTGGCTCACTGAAGGAAACACAGTTTTCGAACCTGCGCAGGCACGCACAGAGGATGCTTGTATTGTTTGGCTCCGCATCCAGGCACCTACCAGACTAAAAAAAAAAATGTCCCCCCAGGTCATCAGGCTTCTCAACCAGCAACATCAATCTCATTGACCATATTGATCACTTTACATGTACATTTATAACATTATACGATATATATTGTGACACACTGAGGGGAATATAGTGTAGTCCCTTGACTGAATGTAAGAGAAATGCGATTCAAAACACAGCTTTACTGAGAGTTGAGTGGGGAAAGGGGTAGGGGAAATGCGCAATCTTAGCCAGTCCGTGATCCACAAGAATAGTCGTTGTCCGTGTCCAGAGGTCGGTACACGAAGGCCAATTCTCGTAAGGTCCAGGGCGTAGGCAGGTGCGTGGTTCTCAGGCAGGCGGGGGTCGACATCCGTGGAGGTAGTCAGACAATGCAAGGGTCGTTTCAACAGCAGTCTTCTCCTTCTTCAAGTCACTCTTCTTCTTCTTCCTTCTCGTATTCGTTCTCCTCCAACGTCTCTCTCTCGATGTGTTGTCCGCGCCGTCTTTATGTAGTGGAGTGATTCTCCTCTGATTCGCTGGTGCAGCTCTCCCGGTAAGTCTCCACAGGTGTGTCGCGTTGGGCTGCTTGGGTGCTGATGTCACAGGAACTCCTAATATGGGCATGCCATCCTTCCTGGGCAGCCAGTGATATCGCGCTTCTATTAGCACTCCTCTGGGAGTGTTTACAACAGACTACCCAAAACCTGTCTGAGTGAAAGGAAAACGTTTTAAAATGCCACCAAAGAAAAAGCTCAAACATATGGCTGGCTAACAATCTATTGCCGGGAGGGATGTACCCAAATCCGAATATGTTCGGGAAAGCACAGATAGGCTAATGCGATGGAAATATATTTCTTCTACACAAAGTTGCTAGTTATTATTCGGGGAATAAAAATATATAGAAATAAATTGTCATTTTATATACTGTATTAGGCTACAATGTGTCATTTTGTAACATTTTTGGTTGGTGGTGTGCCGCAGGATTTTCTTTGTTAAAAAAAATGGCTCAAAAAAACAAACACTGGCCTACTCAATATGTTGCTGTAACTCTCTCCATAAAAAAAACAAGGAGTGCCTGTGCCACCCATTGACCTAATCTGCTACTGCAACCAAACAATGTTGGGCTGGCAAATAAGCAATTGTAAAGCAATCAAGTCATGACTACCAAATGCATGTAGTTCAACATAATTCTGCACTATGTGTTTCATGTTTAAATTCAATTGTCCAATGTGTGGCCCTTTGCTTACTTTATCTAGGTCAGTATGGCCCTCTGGAAAAATAATGTTGCCCCACCCCTGGACTACACACACGGGCTCGTGTATACGCGTATACGCCTTTTTGATGGCTGTGTTTGGAACAATTGCCTGCACTTTAACACACTTTAACCTGGTGTAGTGGCGATACATTCTGTCACAAAGACATGCATCTAACCAAGCCATCTTCACTCACCTTTAGCCAATGTGAGTGTTTTTGTTTTGTTTTCTTCCTGTTTTTCTCGGACCCGAGGCGAGCTGTGTTGCACTCATTAGCTCAATATAGATCTGGAGAGATTTGTCCTCGGCTTTTAAAACACCACCTGTGTAATACGACACGTTTCTGTGTTCTTTATCCACTTTTAATGTCACACGCCTTTTGCGATCAGCTATGTAACCAGCCCAGAATGGTCAATGGTTCAATGGTCTCTCACTCTCCGCTTCCCCCCTTCATAGGGCTATGTATATTAATAGCCAGGTGAAATCTGGCTTTGCTTGGTCTGTTTTTAGTTATTGATTATATCCATCCCTGTCTGATTGAGCCTGTTGATTTGTTATGAAAAATGAAATGACGACTACTTCTAGCATTTCAAAATCCCTCTCTCACACACACACACTTGTATGTTTTCTTTTATTGTTCACTAATGACAGCAAATGCGGATATACGTTGAATACGTGATGTATTCTTTTACTAATTAACTCAATTGTAATACAAATACAATAAAATTATAGCCGTCTGGTTTAAGTGGTATGCTCTGTGACTATCATTGTAGTCTAAGTGGTGTTGGGGTCTTCTCTGCGGCTAGCTTTATGGTTTAAGTGGCTTTGTGATCTGCTCTGTGGCTAGCTCTGTGATCTAAGTGGTGTTGGTCTGCTCTGTGGTCTAAGTGATGTTGTGGTCTGCTCTGTGCTCTAGGTGACCCGTGTACAGTGTCCTCCCAGCTGGAGCTGGAGGAGGCCCTGCGTCTCTACGAACTCAACAAAGACTCAGAGCTCATCATCCACGGTGAGTGTGTGCCAGTGGTGGGAAGTAACCAAGTAATTTCCTTGAGTACTGTACTTCAGTACAAATCTGAGGTACTTTTTCTTTGCTTGTGTATTTAGGCTGTATTTTCTGCTCCACTACATCTCTGAGGCAAATATTGTACTTTTTAATCCGCTACATTTATCTGACAGCATTAGTTACTAGTTACTTTGCAGACAAACAATAACGGTACAAAATAGAATGAATCAATAAATTATTCTATCAATAAGGATTTATTGGCTTTGTGTAATTCTAAAGGTTTATTTGAAAACGGGTATTTTAATATTATGATAACTGCAATGTGCACTATTTGCAGGTTAAAATCAGTCCCCACAAGTAAATACTGGGTACTTGTTCTTGAGGAAAAAAATGTTTGTGCCTTTACTTGAAACCAAACTCTATCTTTAGCCAAACAGTCTAGACACAATTTTGGCTGATCCCAAGGATCAAGGATTCAACACAGTCTAAACACGTCTCACACAATTATACATTTCTAAATGTTGTTCCTTTTGGTCTGTTGGAAGTCTAGACAAATATGTAGACTGGTTGAACTGGGTTCATTTGAAGGAGTCAAATTAAAAAACAATTGTAGTGCAATGCTGCAGTGCTGTGTTTTCATTCTATTTGTCATCTTTGTGTTATTTTGCATCTGCGTTTTCTGCCAGCACTCCGTTTACACACTGGGCCGCATCACCTCTCTTTTTACGCACAACAAAAGAGACAAACATGAGACTTCAACAAACAACCTTATTCTTAAACCTTTTCTAGTCTAATATTGGGTAGATCATTTGCACTATTTTGATCCTTTATCTCTGGGATTGTAATATATTTTTTCATGCCAATCAATCATAGAGCGAAGAAATATTGTCTTGTGGCTGTCGCTCAGGAGGTAAGGGGGTGTCTGTTCGATCCCTGGGCTCTGCCTAGCTACGTGTCGAGGTGTCCCTGAGCAAGACACCACCTTAACCCTACCTGCTCCTGGCGTGTTGGTTGTTACCTTGCATGGTTGACACCGTCATCGGTGTATGAATGGGTGAATGTGAGGCAATACTGTAAAGCGCTTTGGATAAAAGCGCGATATAAATGCAATCCATTTACCATTTACCATTCAAAAAGGATACAAGACGGCTATATTAATAATAAGATAAGATAAAACTTTATTAATCCCGAAGGAAATTCTTGTGCCAGAGGTTGCATAGCAATAGAATAATTAACAATAGAGAAATAAACAATAGAATAAGAAAAATAAAATGACAAATTTACAATGAATAAGCCTAGAAAAATATAAAAGTATAGGTAAGATATTCAGTCAGCAAAACAAGTTGGCAATGGTATTGCGTTAGTAGTATTGAGTAGTGTTACACATGAGAAATATTGTACATGATGATGAAAGGTAATATTGAAAGGTAATAATAATAATGGTGAGAAGTAGTATTGCACATGATATTAAGAATATTGCACATGATGATGAATGCTAATGTAGCATGGTAATATAGCAAGGATAATATTGAGAAGAAGTATTGGACATGACATTAAGAATATTGCACATGATGATGATAATGATCAAATGCCCAGGATATCTACCTTCTGCAATATCACACCATCAACATCATTATATTAATATATTCATTGGTTCGTTCAAAGTATTTTGCCTTTCACTATTTTCACTCATCTTTATAAACATTTAGTGCAGACTATAAAAAGACTATAAAAAAAGACATTTTATAATGAAGTGGTTGTATCTGTATTGGAGTGGCAAGTGGCATTAACACCTGAGGTTTCCTTCAGATCTAATTCCAGTCCAGTACAAGGATGTATATTCATATGCCAGTCTTTGTGGATTATTACTCATCTAGCCAGGGCAGGCAGATTTTCATCCATTTTGTAGATCTTGTCCCCCACTGCCTCACCAGTGTTTTTAATCGTCTCCTCCATCTTTCTCCCCTCACCAATGTACCAATGCTACCTCGCTCTCTTCACCAGATTTCTTTTAATGCTCTCTCTCTTCACCAGTGTTTCCATGTATACCAGAGAAACCAGGCATGCCGTGTCCTGGTGAAGACAGTGAGTCGTTGTTTTTGGTCATTCCAGTATCATCCCACTTAGATTTTATATTGTGTCTGGAATAAGATAAGATGGAACTTTATTCATCCCGAAGGAAATTCTTGTGCCACGTTGCATAGCAATACAATAAAACAATAGAGAATGCATTTCTTACTCACCTGCTTCTATTCTAGTTGCAGTGTCTGCCCTCATGTGTTTTTGTGCTCTCCATTCCGACTCTAGAGTCTATATACCGACGGGGTGCCCGGCGTTGGAGGAAGCTCTACTATGCCAGCGGTCATGCCTTCCAGGCCAAACGCTTCAATAGGGTAAGGGGGGTTTCTCAAATGGCGGTACGTGTGCCCCTAGGGGTACTTTGAACGATTGCATGGGGTACTTGGAACATTAACATAAGATGTTTAAGAAAATTAATGAATACACCCGGAATAATACTTTGTACATCTGTATAGCAGTTTGGTAAATCTTTCCAATATCAGCCTATCACAATAACTTTAAAGGGGGAATTGTCTGAAAATATGTCTTAGATTGTGAAATCAAAGTCTGATGCTACAAACAGAATGGATATTTGTATCTTGTTGACAGCCACAATGATATGAATGGATTTGAATAAACAGTGATTAATCCATCCATCCACAGTCACGGAGCATGCTTTTTTGGGTTATCCATTTACATCGCATTATCTGTGCTTTCCCGAATAACATATTCATATTCGTGTGCATCTCTAGTACATTAGTAAAAGAAAATAGATTAAGAACCACTGGGGTAAGAAATCCTCCACATAACTCATGTGCTGTTTTAGCTCCCGGATGAGGAAATGTGTTGGATGTTACTGATGCTGTGCTCCTCTGTGCCGTGCAGAGGGCCCACTGCGCCATCTGTACAGACCGCATCTGGGGCCTGGGACGCCAGGGCTACAAATGCATCAACTGCAAGCTGCTCGTCCACAAGAAGTGCCACAAACTGGTCACTGTGGAGTGTGGCAGACAGGTGATCCAGGTAAGGGCTCTGTGTGTGTGTGTGTGTGTGTGTGTGTGTGTGTGTGTGTGTGTGTGTGCGTGCGCTGTGGTAGTGTTGGTGGCCCTGTTGAAAAAAAGAGGTTTTATGAAGTGCAAATTTATGACTCGGGTTGAGGGATATCCATTTTTCTAACCGCTAAAATGTCCGAAGTGAATTTCTGCAATCATGTTTTAGTTGTGCACGGTCTCACGGTGATTTCGCTAGCTGGCATTTTAACGCCTTCACTACCATAGGCTTGTGCCTCGTGCTCAAGCCCATTCCTTTTGGCTGATTGGCTGATCAGATTCTTTAGCCTCAAATGACAGCGGTGGACACTAAGCAAGACCTCAGATCAGCGACATCTAGAGAAATTCAAAAAAACAAAACCAAGTGCTAATAACAAGATGCATATTTTGAGACAGACAGACAGACAACAGTCAGACATCCTTTTATCCTTTTATATGATGGTGATGTACCGATGGGGAAAATTGTTTTGACTAATATCTGCCCATCGTCTTCCAGGAACCCATCATGCCTGGCTCTGGGTCTTCTCCATTAGACCTTCCAGAACAACCAGGTAGCGCGCGCGCGCACACACACACACACACACACACACACACACACACACACACACACACACACACACACACACACACACACACACACACACACACACACACACACACACACACACACACACACACCAGGATATTTTCCTGGTAGCGGGCAGACATTGTGGCTGTTATGTTAATGAGCTGCATCATGTGGGTGTGATGGGTGGTGTGGGTGAGGGTCTTGTGTACCAAACAGGCTTAAGTCCTGTCAGGTGGTTGTGAGGCTGAAGGGCTTAAGCTCCCTGCTGCTATTCTTAGCACGGCAGTTGATTTTGTGCTCCATGGCCACAGAAACATCCTGGCGGTGCATGTGAATTTGTTTTTGTAAAATGACACATGGGTAATATGTGGGCACAACATTTCACAAGTTGCTGTTTTGCCCGTGAATAATTTTGTCCTTGCTACATTTGGCATGCAGTGAAGTCAGTGTTTCCGCCCTAAACATGGCAAATGCTCTCCATAAAGCCCCATGTCCACGATAAGCAACAAAATAGCTCAGGGTCTGCGTTGCCCTTCGTTCCCGATGGGACGAGTGCCATAACTCAAGCTAGCAGCGGCTATGCTAGGCTCTGCTACGTCAGCAGCGTAAGAGTCAAATAATATTTTCTTCTTTGACGCTGACCTCTTGGCGCCGAACCACATCACAGTCCAGTCCATCTTTAAGGCTCATGAAAACTGCTTTATTTATTGATCATTCATAAATAAATGTAGCGGCAACTATACTGCCGGACGGCAATAGAAAACAATGGAAGAAAAAAAGTAATGATTTCTCATTATCCTTAAGTAAATATGATGAATTGATTGCTCTACCTGGCGATTCCATGGGTGTAGCAATTATTCAGCCTAGTGCCTTGCTCGGGGGCAGATGCTCTTGTGTCGAGTCAATTTATGTCCCTCAAATCAACGACTTCCATTGACATTAATGGATTGCAGCCTATTGCAAGGGTCAAGTGCAAACCAACAAAAAGAACACTAAACAATAAGATGCAGTGAAATCTAATTATTTGCAATGAAATCCTAGTCGCTCTGTAACTGTTGGTCCTAGCAATAGCTCGGAGAAGGGTCTGCTGTTTACTGAGCTGCAGACGAAGGTATCTCTCAAAGGCTGGTGGAGAAATGGGGGGAGAATCCAAAATGCATGTGACAATCTCACTTCTTTTCCCCCTCTCTCCTTCTCCCTTCCCCTGCCGGTTCTTTCCGCCTTCTCCCTCTCTCACTCCGTCTGTCTCATCTGCCACCCTGTCTGTCACCCCCCCCTCCCCCCACCTCTTCCAGGTCCTCAAAATAAAGACTCCCGAGAGAGCCCGACTTACGAGGGAGAAGAGAAGGAGGTAAGAAAGAATCCTCTCTCCACTGCTTCGTCTGTCTGTCTGTCTGACTGGCACGCACACAGCCCCGCGCGCCAGTGTGTGGAATACAGAGGGGCGTGCCGACGCATGCATCCCTTGGTATAGATTTTCATTCCCGGGGATAATAAAGTAACCTTTTATCACAGCTCTTAACACCAGGGGCTGATGAAACGCTGGGGGGGTGGCGTTACCACAGTCAGACACAGATGAAGATAGACTGGGATAAAGGGCTCGCAGAGGAGTATTTTTCTGCAAGACTGTGCAGGGGACGCAGAGTTGAAGAGTGTGGGGAGAGGGATGTGGCTGGGGGGGAGGTATTGACATCTAGATGGAGGGAATTGGTTCCATATTGGCAGTATGGAACAGGGAACCCTATGCAAGGGGGGTGGAGGCCGACTGGTAAATATTGGCGAGGCAATGCTGAATGTGATGGAGGCGGATTTCAAAGGGGGCTGGGGCCTGTGATCCAGGCGCTCACCCGTGTCACAACCGCCGTTAAACCTCCCTGTGGACGTGTGGTGATCTATGACTCGGGGAGCAGCGGTCTCATCCGGGATCAGTCCGAATCCCTCGTCATCAGTCACACACCACCGCCCACCCCCGCGCGCCCCCCCTCCCTGTGCAGCAGAACATTGGATGCTGCATGCGTCTTCAACCTGCTGACTGTTCCTGTCTGGATTTTTTGGGGACTTCCCCCAATCCCCCAAAACACTCATAAACCTGTTTGCTCTTTTCCCCTCACTGTTTGTCTGTACATTCATTCATCCATCCATCGATCCATCCAGGCGCGTAGCAGGAGAGACACGGGGAAGTCGGCGTCGAGCCTGGGCCTGGCGGACTTTGACCTTCTGCGGGTGATTGGGCGCGGCAGCTATGCCAAGGTGCTGCTGGTGCGGCTCAAGAAGACGGAGCGCATCTACGCCATGAAGGTGGTGAAGAAGGAGCTGGTGAACGACGACGAGGTAAGCTGCCCCTCGCAACCCCATGCTTAAGATCGGTCCGAACAGGCTTCAAGCTATCTGTTTTTGTGGGAAATGGTCGGTGGTTTGGTGGTTTCCGACACAAACGGCTGCCGTTCAACTGGCAGTTATGGGGCATGGTTTGGGTGTTACGACATCGAGAAGCAACCGTTTGTTCGGAAACAACAATGACAATAGACAAGATGGTTCACCCAATAGCCTGGCAAAATACATTTGTTAATAGACTGAAATGTGTATCAAAAAGAATAAAACAAAATACTGGAGGGCCACTGTCACCCCCTTACAATATGTGCAAAATGGTTTAGTCATCGTATCAGCAGATCTGCGGCCGCATGTTTTGGACACTCGGGTGAAGAGAGGAGCAGAGCTGTCAACTGGTCACCACCTGGTGGTGAGTTGGATCAGATGGCACGGGAGGCTGCCAGACAGACCTGGTAAAACCAAACGTGTAGTGAGGGTGAACTGGGAACGGTGGAGGCCCCTGTCCGTAAGGTCTTTAACTCCCACCTCCGGAAGAACTTCTCGTGCATCCCGGGGAAGGTTGGGGACATGGAACCTGAGTGGGCCATGTTCAGAGCCTCCATTGTAGAGGTTGTAGCTCGGAGCTGTGCTCAAAAGGCTGTCTGTGCCTGTCGTGGCAGCAACCCAAGAACCCGTTGGTGGATACCAGCGGTTAAGGAAGCTGTCAGGCCTAAGAAGGAGGCCTTTCGGGCCTGGTTGGCCCAAGGGTCCCGGGTACCAAGGGACGTGTACCAGGAAGGTCAAAAGGGCCGCGGCTTCAGCGGTCGCTGAAGCAAAAACCCGGGTGTGGGAGGAGTTTGGGGAGGCCATGGAGAAGGACTTTCCGTTGGCCTCAAGGAAGTTCTGGCAAACTGTCCGGCGACTCAGGAAGGGAAAGCAGGGCTTGGCTCAGGCTGTGCTCAGTCGGGGAGGAGAACTGCTGACCCAGACTGAGGATATTGGCGGGCGGTAGGAAAGAACACTTTGAGGAACTCCTGAACCCGACCAGTACGTCCTCTGTTGAAGAGGCCGAGTCTGAAGACTCGGGGGAAGCCTCACCCATATCCTTGGTAGAGGTCACTGAAGTAGTCAAAAAGCTCTTCAGTGGCAAGGCGCCAGGTGTGGATGAGATTCGCCCTGAGATGCTGAAGGCTCTGGACATTGTCGGGCTGTCGTGGCTGACACGCCTAGTCAATGTAGCATGGAGGTCGGGGACAGTACCTGTGGAATGGCAGACCGGGGTGGTGGTCCCCATTTTCAAAAAAGGGGACCGGAGGGTGTGCTCCAACTATCGGGGTATCACACTGCTCAGCCTCCCCGGAAAAGTTTATTCCAGGGTGCTGGAAAGGAGGCTCCGGCCGATTGTCGAACAGGAGGAACAATGCGGATTCCGTCCTGGCCGTGGAACAGTGGACCAGCTCTTTACCCTCGCAGGGTTGTTGGGGAAGCATGGGAGTTTGCCCATCCAGTCTACATGTGCTTTGTGGACTTGGAGAAGGCTTATGACCATGTCCCCCGGGGAATCCTGTGGGGGGTACTGCAGGAGTATGGGGTACCGGGGCCGTTGGTACGTGCCATTCGGTCCTTGTACGAACAAAGTGCGAGCTGCATCCGTATTCAAGCATGTTCTCAGTGGGTGTTGGACTCCGCCAAGGTTGTCCCTTGTCACCGATTCTGTTTGTGATCTTCATGGACAGAATCTCAAGGCGCAGCCGAGGTGAGGAGTGTGTCCGGTTTGGGGACCTCAGAATTGCATCTCTGCTCTTTGCAGATGATGTGGTTCTGTTGGCTACATCAGACCGCGCCCTCCAGCATGCACTGGGGCGGTTTGCAGCCGAGTGTGAAGCAGTCGGGATGAGAGTCAGCACCTCCAAGTCTGAGGCCATGGTTCTCTGCCGGAAAATGGTGGAGTGTTCCCTCCGGGTTGGGAATGAGTTGCTGCCTCAAGCGAAGGAGTTCAAGTATCTCAGGGTCTTGTTCACGAGTGAGGGCAAAATGGAGCGGAAGATGGACAGACGGATTGGTGCAGCATCTGCAGTAATGCGGGCACTGGACCGGTCCATTGTGGTGAAGAGGGAGCTGAGCCGGAACGCGAAGCTCTCGATTTACAGGTCCATCTACGTTCCAACCCTCACCTATGGTCACGAGCTTAGTGACCGAAAGAATGAGATTGCGGATACAAGCGGCCGAAATGAGTTTCCTCCGCAGGGTGGCTGGGCTCAGCCTTAGCGATAGGGTGAGGAGCTCAGACATCTGGAGCGAGCTAGGAGTAGAGCCACTGCTCCTCCGCATTGAAAGGAGTCAGCTGAGATGGTTCGGGCATCTGATTAGGATTCCCCCCCGGGCGCCGCCCTTTAGAGGTTTTCCGGGCACGTCCAACTGGGAGGAGACCCCGGGGCAGACCCAAAACCCGCTGGAGGGATTATGTATCTCGTCTGGCCTGGGAACGCCTCGGGATCCCCCAGGAGGAACTAGAGTGTGGTTGGGAAGAAGGAAGCCTGGGGGGCCCTGCTTAGCCGGCTGCCACCGCGACCTGGCCCCGGATAAGCAGACGAGAATGGATGGATGGATGGTTTAGTCCGCCCCCAAGTCTCAGAGTGTGTGAGAGGAGAGAGAGACACTCAGTGGCTGAGTGTGTGGAGGTCTGTCCCCACCAAAAAAAGTGAAATCAGGGTGCCAGAATAAAACAAATCAAAGAAAGGGAAGGCAGAATGGCAGAATGAGGGAAAATAACATTTCCGAAATAAAATGTATACTTTTACTTCGTTACTCATTACTACAAAATAAAATCATTAGAAATGTGTTAAGACTGCAGGTTTGGCGAATCAATCAAGTAAATTTCTAAAAGGTGACTAACTTCTACCAAAGTCATTTTCTGGTAAGATACTTGTACTTTTACTCAAGTATCGCTTTCAAGTACTTTATACAAGACTGCTTCAATAGCACGATGTAGACCCAATAAAATGTACGTATTTATTTACGTACGTATCATATATTTGCTGCCCACTATTACTTACAGACATGTCGAAATGTCTTATGAAAGACATTTCGGAAAGAGACTTTCTTCCGTTGGACAGGGCCTTTCAAACAATATGATTGTTTCTTACAGTTGTTATTTGGGCTTTAGTTGAAGAAACATAGTTTTATTCTATTCCATCTATTTTCTTATGTAGCATGAGCAAAAGTGGTCTTTAGACACACTAGTCTTAACTAGTCTAGCTGAATTCAACAATGCGGAACAAAACATTGATATATTGTCTACTCAATACAGATTCAAGTTATGTTCGCTGCTACAGGGGTCTATGTGTTAAACTTTGTGTCGAGTGCCACATACTCAACTGCCTAGCCACTTAGCTCTTCATTTGAGGAGCCAGGCCATGTATCGCACAATGCCATTCATGGCTGAAATAATCACCATGGTCATTATTTACAAAGCAATCCTTGGTGACAGCATGTGATGCATGATTGGTAAGTTCAGGAGTTGTGCCTAAGACCTCGTTTGATGTGCCACATCCAACAAGTCAGGGTGAAGGTTGGTTCAACAATAAAGACATCGCTCGTCAACTCCATCCATAATGGGTGCAATTAGCTGCTTGATTGGATCTGATATTGGTTTTGTCTCGCGTGATGGAATGTGCGTATCACAATGTGCGATTATGGCTCGCGCCGGCGTATATCGTTAGCCTCAATCACTCTTCTCACAACATCGACCCCACAACCCCCCAAGTACGCGCACGCAGCGACATGCATGGTAGTTAGCCTTGATTAGACACACTTGGCATGATTGACAAATTGACACTTGCGCGCCAATCAATGGCCCAAATGTTCTGCTGTCCCTGTCCTGTCAGTAGGCAGGAACGGCGTCCGCAAGTTATCATCTGTATCTTCTGTCCATCAATACCTGCCCCCCACCCACCCCCCGTCGCGCTCAGCCTCATAATCACCAATCAACTTGCCCTGCCCAGTTTTCTCCTGCCATCTCCAGCCTCACAGGACTTTAACTGTGCTTCGATTGCACTAACAGCTTATTCTGCTCTTAAATGTTTCACGGTATTGTCAGAATTCTTTTGACTGTGTGTGTGCGTGTGCGTGTGTGTGTGTGTGTGTGTCTCTCTCACCTCCCCCAGGACATTGACTGGGTCCAAACGGAAAAGCATGTTTTTGAACAGGCATCCAATCACCCCTTCTTGGTGGGCCTCCACTCGTGCTTCCAGACGGAGAGCAGGTAGGAACATGCTGCCCCCCCCCCCCCCCACACACACACACACAAGCACTCTGAGCTGCGGTACCTCTACGACACAGCCTGCGGTTGAAGTTCATTGGACACCTTAACCATTATTATTGATTATTATGTATTATTATTCTTAAAGTGTGTTGTTAACTACAGTAAAGTGGTTTTGTCAAGTTTTACGATTTTTACACCCAACTGGGTGTAAAATCTACAGTATAGACTTTTGTACAAATTGATTATGTAAAAAATTTTTTGTGGAGCTGTGTTTTGCGTGGAGTTTGTTGAACGATCATATCTTTCCAAGAGGAACAAAAAATTTGAAATCCCAAATATGTTTCAACTCCTCTTCGCAGACTCTTCTTTGTAATCGAATACGTGAATGGCGGCGACCTCATGTTCCACATGCAGAGGCAAAGGAAGCTTCCAGAAGAGCACGCCAGGTGGGGAGCTGCTCTTGTAGAGATGAATATCCTTCATATACCTGGAATGTGTCTGTCTGTCTTGGGTCTGTCTGTTTGCCCCGGGGCCAAGTTACGGCTGAACAATGAATCCAAATACTAACAAAATCACAATATGGCCATGTGTAACATCCACATCACAGGAGCTGCAATAGATACGGGTCAAATGTGCAAATGTACATTTATAACACCATTATTAATGAAGTACTGTAGTTCTGCAGAGATACCCTGGCCTGCGGAAAAAAAACTGTCACATCATGATTTTAATAGTTTTTTCAGTGAAAATTGTGACACAAAATGATAATTCCTGCTAATATTGAGTATATCAATATAATGGCTATATCATTTATTATTTTATATTTTTTTACCGTATGGTTCAGCCCTCGATCACCTTCAGTAACACAAATCCTGTCTGTATCAGATTCTACTCTGCGGAGATCAGTCTGGCTCTGAACTATCTCCACGAGCGAGGCATCATCTACAGGGACCTGAAGCTAGACAACGTGCTGCTGGAGTCTGAAGGACACATCAAGCTCACCGACTACGGCATGTGCAAGGTGTAGTATTTCCGCTTATGTACACACACACACACACACACACACACACACACACACACACACACACACACACACACACGTGTATAAATATAATTGTAGCAATACTCCTTGCTAGGAGTATTGCTAGCGAGGAGTTTTTGCTATATATGGTTTTGCTATATATGTTTTTTTTGGTCCGATACCGATGTTTTATTGACTTTGGCTGCCGATACTAATATTCTTTACGGATACTTAATATTTTGTTAAAAGCAGAACAAATTATTGCAAATTAAAAATAAAACATACATTACTGCCATTTAAATGTACTTATTTACGACATGTATATTTGTTCATTGTTTTTCTAAACACAGAATGAAATACTAATAAATAAGTTATTAGACTTGAACAGCCCCATGAAGCATTTTTCTTTGAACTTTAGTTTTAGCCAGGCGCAAAGTGCAGGACTTTTATTTTGAAGGCGTATTTTGACCGAGACAGGAGTTCGGAGTTCAGGGGGAAACAGGGTGTGGAGATAGTCCATGGATGTTTTATAAGAAGGTGTAAAGATGATTCACAGTTGTGCAATTTGACTCCAGTGCCATGTTCATTATTGGAATTAAATAAAGTTAGTCTGAAATATCAAGCCTCACCTTTGAGCATTGCACAACACGAGCCAGGACAATAAGAGATAACAGCCAAGCTCATTACTCACTCACTGGAGATGTAAAGATAAATCAGATTTCCCATATATCAGATTAACCCTGCTCCTCGCTGCAGGCCAATCAACTATCTTCTGCTGGGCTCCTCCCAACACCAAGAAGACACAGGCGTTATTGTATAAACCGCTTTATTGCAGAGTTGTAGTTTTGATTTTGTAGACTGAGCAGATGTAAGATACTGACATGTCAAAGCTCTGAGTGTGTGTGGTGATGGCTGTGTGCCTTGATTAGCCATAATGCGGTTGTCTTTTACAGGAGGGCTTGAGACCAGGAGACACCACCAGCACTTTTTGCGGCACCCCGAATTACATTGCCCCCGAAATCCTGAGAGGAGAGGACTATGGTGAGAGTAGCAAAACGTATTATGTTATACATTGTAAGTTTTCCCACTTTGCTCAATACATGAGGTACAGTTTGCATTGTACATTGCATTGTACATAAAAGATTCACCTGACCTATGCTGACGTGGCTACTCTCTGGACACTTATCGTCACATCACACACGTTCAGGTGCATACATGTCCGTTCACATCTCCGTATCTCTGTGTGCGCGCCTCAGGCTTCAGTGTGGACTGGTGGGCTCTGGGTGTACTGATGTTTGAGATGATGGCAGGGAGGTCGCCCTTCGACATTGTCGGCAGCTCCGACAACCCCGACCAGAACACAGAAGACTACCTCTTCCAAGGTAACCCAGCCGGCCTCTCAAAGAAACAAAACACATGATGGTTGATGGCCGTTTTTCCTGGTCACTATTTACTTTTGATTCATAGTGAATACTGATCACTTTACAGAGTTTTTAAATTGTATTATCATACTTTTATTATTGCAAATTATATAATAATAAACACAATAATAGTAACATCAGAGTTGGCCCTCACCATTTCTGGTGTTGCCATTATGTATAGTGCTGATGTATAGGTGCTTTATTCATGATGATCATTGATGCCATAATTCGTGCTATAAATGATGTATTTAATTATAGTGTCAATGATGCATCATGAACAGAGCATGTATACGTTCAACAGTAACACGTGCACTGTATTGACATGCCCCGGTCTCCTGTCCTCTCTGCCACTCCGCAGTAATATTAGAAAAACAGATCAGGATTCCCCGCTCGTTGTCGGTGAAGGCCGCCAGCGTCCTTAAGGGATTCCTCAACAAGGTGAGGACTGGGGGGCTTTCGACCCTGAACACACTGACAATCAACCTGTTGTTGTTGTCATGGCCACGGTTGCTCCCCGTATGTTTTTACTGTCAAATACTTTAAAGGGCCCCCATTTTACCACCTGGTGTGCGTGTGATTAGCCGTTACAAGCCATTTCAAAATTGTCATGCAAACCCTTTGGTGACATCACAAGTGGGAGTGTCCACCCAGATGTACAATGGATAGATAAGCCTACCAGCCTGTACAGTCCCAGTGGGTCGTCTGGTAGACTGATCTAGTCATCGTACATCTGGGCGGACACTCCCACTTGTGATGTCACTAGAGGATAGTCACATGACTATTTTGAAACCGCTTGTAATGGCTAATCACACTCTCACCTGGTAGTAGAATAAGGCCCCCCACCATCCTCTTCCTACCCCCTGAGCCCCTTTCTCTCCCTCCTCCTCCTCATCTCTCCTTCTGCTTCATCTTTCAGGATCCCAAGGAGCGTCTGGGTTGCCACCCGCAGACAGGTTTCGCTGACATCATGGGTCATCCTTTCTTCCGAAGCGTTGACTGGGAACTTGTGAGTCATCCGCACCTCTCGTGCCATAACTCTGCTGCGCTGCGTATCTCTCTCTCTCACGCTCTTTTTGTTTCGATATGTTTATCTTTTTATGATGCGCTGATGTGTACTCAAGGGCGCCGTCGCGTGCCGCTCCCATGGCCAAGAATGACCGCACATTATCGGTCCCGACTGGGTCAAAACCAATCCATGTATTGATCCCCGAGAGGAGGGGGAAACCACGCAGGACGAGGGGAGGGGGGAGGGGGGTGACAGCCAAGGGGCCACAGCTAAGTGCACCGCCAGGTCACTCACTGGCTCAACAGTCTCAACCGTCTCAGTGGAAACGCCACCAAACCCCACCCCCAACCCCCCTCTTCCGCAGGCAATTCACCCCAGGGAATAGAACTACAGAACAGAGGTTCCTGTCATAAGTTAGACAGCAGGGGGGGGGGGGGATATGAAGGAATGGTTGGTGGGGGGGGCGGATGTCGCCACGCCCGGTCTGGTGCATGCATACAGTGAGTGGAGATGGGAAGACAAACACAGAAAACATGGAGGCACAGCACAAAATATAGACATACCAAAGACAGAAACGGTTAGGACCGGCAATGGATTGTCAGATACGATGGGTTTGTTTTTTCTAACAACCCTGTCAAGCATAACTACAAGCAGAGAGCTATGGACTTGTAGACCCAGACAGAGAAGCAGAGCCAGACAGACGGATAGATATAGTTGAGCCGGCAGACGGGGCCCACAGAGGTATCATCATAACCTTTCACTGTTTGGCCTGGGCCGCCTAGACCCATCAGTCGCTCAGACTGTCTGGAGGCATCAGATTACACCTCGTCCTTCTCCTCCTCCCTGCAGTCTGCCTGCAGGGGGAGTACCTGCTGGTTCACACACTGCTGCTCTGTTGCTCCGCAGCCGCTATCAGAGTAGCACAGACTTTAGCCAGAAGTAGGTCATTGGGAGTTAAGTCTACATTGGGCATTTTGTCTACTCATTGATACAATTTCAAGGGCATTTTGGAGGAACTAATATTCTGTACACTTTTTTTTATAAATTTGACATTTATGTTGGTTGCATTCAGGAATGTATGAAATAAAGTTAAGGAATAATACAATGTAGTAATAAATTAATAATAATAATTAATATTATAGAAGTATTATTATTGTTATTATGATCATGTTATTATTATTATTAGTAATAATAATAATATTGTATATGTGTGTATATATATGTGTATACTATATATGTATAGATAATGTCAGATTAATCATGGATAATAATCTCAGCCATATGGACCAATCGAAGCTAGCTCAGCCTCATAGCGTGCAAAAGCTGTGCATCCATTGCAGGTTCTTGTGTACATTTACTTGGCAATTCTCATAAAACAACATGTGCTTAGTTAATCTCTGAAGCATGTGAGAATCGGTGCTCCTCTTTAATGTAATGTACATTTTTAATATGAATAACTCTGGTGTGTGTGTGTGTTCATGTCTGTGTGTTTCAGATGGAACAGAAGCAAGTGGTCCCTCCGTTCAAGCCCAACATCTCAGGAGAGTTTGGACTGGACAACTTTGATGCCCAGTTCACCAACGAGCCCATCCAGCTCACACCTGATGACGAGTACGTCCTGTTTTGGTGATATCAGGCTTTTAGATTTTCTTTTCAGAGATTGCATTTTAATTGATTGCACCCCCCCACTAATGACCCTTTATTTTTAATTTTTTTCAGCGATGTGGTCAAGAAGATTGACCAGTCAGAGTTTGAAGGATTTGAGTACATCAACCCACTGCTGATGTCTGCCGAGGAGTGTGTGTGAAGGGAACCTATTGCTCCTGTTTACACACACACACACACACACACACACACACACACACACACACACACACACACACACACACACACACACACACACACAGCCACCTGTTTGAGGGGCCACGTGGGGGCCCATCCTTGCCAAAACCATTGTCACACTCTGCCATTTATAACCACTAGCCCTTAAGTCTAACCTCTCGTTTCTTAATTATTTTTGTATCCTGTAAAGCCGCACTGTTCTCCATTCTGCTCATCGAGGGGCCTGCTATCTCGTAGCTGTGGAGGCTGCAAGGTGTTTCCAAGGTTACTGGACAGGTTATTGGGATGGCGAGGGAGGAGGGGAGGATGACAGAGTCAGACCATTAGACATGAAATATGTTTCTCTCTCTCTCTCTCTCTCTCTCTCTCTCTCTCTCTCTCTCTCTCTCTCTCTCTCTCTCTCTCTCTGTCTGTCTCTCATGCCGACAACATGTTTTCAATGCACATTTTATTTGTATATATATGTAACTTTTCAGGATATACGTTAGACCTGGTACTTTTTAAGAAAAATATAAAAATAAGTCAGAGTCCGTGTGCATTTTGTGACCACACTGCATTCATCGATGGAAGACGGAGAAAAAAAAGAACACTATCCCTTTGTTTTTTTTCTTTAGTTTTTTTACAAACAGAAAAAATCTCTTTGTTTCTCATGTTTCTCAACTATCTACATATGCTGTGCCAGCCTGGTTATCGGAACTAAAAAATAGAAAGTTTGGCCTCCCATTTATCAGTGCGGCGACGAGCGAGAGGAGGTGCAAACGGACGTAAATAAAGAGCAGAAAAATGACAAACTGTGAATGAAGGAGTTAACTACAGCAACACGAGAGCAATGGAACGGTCAGATGTCTGGCACACTACATCTAGAAATGCAGAGGATCTATACCGTTTATGCTTACGCCTGACCAAAAACACATTTTTCCACAAACCTGTTTAGCCAGTATGTTTTAGCAGGTACAGTATCGATAACTTGTATGAATAGGAACATGTGCTGTATTAAGAGATTATATATATATATATATATATAAGAAAGAATTGTTTTGCTGTTTTTTATTTTTAATTCCCTGTCTTTCATCCCCCTCTGTTGAACCATTCCATGTGTCTTTTTTTATTTTTTATTGTAACTCAAAACATTAAATGACTGCTGACATCCACACTCAGCGTGACGTCCGCAGCAGACGGCCCACCACTCACATCTGTTGCTGGGGAGTCTGCAGCCATCTTGAGATCTTTACAGCCCCCGTCAAACAGCCTTTAAAAAAACTTTTAGTTTTTTTTAAAGGCTGTTTGACCTGTCACTCACTGGCATCTGCCAGACACAGAATGAAACCCTCCACTCTGACCATTTTTACAACTGACAAATCATTTTCCTTCATGGAGTTTTAATCAAACTGCACTGCAGCCTTTACAATCTCCCTGGGAGCTGGTGTCTTTAGTCCCCTGACTTGGACTTGGGTGAAGACGGGCAATTAATTCCCCACCCTTGATTCTTCTGGCGTCAAAATGTCGTTTTACTTGTAATATATTTATGGGCTCACGTGGTGAAAAAAGGAACAAGCACATTGAAGAGTTTTTACTTTGTTTCCTTGTTTTGTTATTTTGTTTTGTTTTTTGTGTTACTTATCAGATTTTCTTTTTTTCTATCACTACATTGATTTGTAATTTGTTACTGGGGTGGACCATGTGCAAAAATGATTGTTTGAATAATAATGCTGATGTGTTTTTGGTGGGAGATGAATGTCACCCACAAGACGCCATTCTTTATCAACATAGTATCAAGAGATAAGGCAGAAGATGAAATAAACATTTTATTTCCCCCTTCGTTGATTCGTTGATTCAATGTTATTGTGGAACAGATCAAATGGACTGACTAGACTCGCCTCTAGCTCAGACGCTGATGCAATCGTTTATGGTGCAACCTTAATGGTCAATGGTCAATTGGTCATTTAAAACGCCCTGTAATTGTTTTATTGCCAAGGCAGTCACTTTGTAGATGACGTTCTTGCATGCACACGCACGGCCGTCTGGGAAATGGGATGTCGGGGGGAACCGCTGTGCCCCGAGTTCATTCCCTGCAGCTGCTTGTGGTCACGTGACCCTGGCCCCGGTGGTTCACATGGGTCTGGTTCATATACCCCCACCACCACCACCACCCCTCAACCCTGATGGAAAGGTCATTGACACTAGAGCGTTCTCCCCTCCACACACACACACACACACACACACACACACAACGCCACGGAAATGATGATGTGTCAAAAATGCCATGAAGCGATTGATTTGTGTGCAGCAACACCGGATGGAAGCACATTTTTTTTTAAATCATCTTCCTGATCCACTGCAGTAGTCCTAGGCCTATATATATACACACTGTATATGAGCTCAGTGTTGCAGGTCTACTGTACTGTACGCCGCTCGAATGACTGCGAAAGACACATTGAACAAAGCCGTACATAGGACAAGGATAAATGCCTTCTCACGTGTCTGTGTTCCCAAGAGGGTGCGTTTGACATTGTTCAGGCGCCCTTTACGGCAGAGAATGGGTGGGTAGCTTGCATCCCTCCAAGGCACTACAGTAGTCTACAATCCCACATCACCGTGTCGTGTGGAAGACTGGGGGTGATGAAGACCTTGTATAATTAATGATGTAAAACGATGTGTAGGGGACACACCCCGTTTTAATTGCTCCTATGTTGTGTGGTGGTGTGTAGCGTGTTATGCGTCCGTCCCCCCCCCGGGGAGATCCTTCACGGAGGAATGAAAATACACCCTTTAGTAAAAACACACTCCAAGCAAGGACTATAGGTGCGTCGCTGGGCTTTGGTCCTGTTAAAAATAGTAGTTTGGCCATGAGTGGGGGTTAGGGTTAGCGAGTGTTAATATTACACAATGGATGCTTGTTTGGGAGAGACAGGGTGGATCATTTTGTCGCTATACTCAATACACTGTAGCCTATGTCTCCTCCGTCATGTCTCTGGTAGGCTACTCTATAGACCGGCTGTCACTGCCAGACACTTCACACAAAGCCAGACTGACCTCAAACCTGAGGCAAAGCAAATTATCATTAGTCTGCTCTAATGTGAGGCTCCCGGCCAGCCGACGTATTCCGATATTCAACATTGATTTCAAAAGGAGAACGTATGACGACGATCGTGAGGTGTACATCTCCTCCACTTAGTGTCACTGGCTCCCAATAACTCGTTTGTAATGCGCTATACTGTATATAGTGCGTCATTAATATGGCTCATATACTGCCGCTATATGCGCCACACTCGCCAGGCGTGTGTCCTCCTTAACGAACACAATCAACGCGGGCCGTGTTATTGCACAGATGAGATGAGTGTCGTCCCCGCAGTCCGCCGAGTGATGTTATTACACGGAAATCGATTTCGCTCTTGTTCTCTTGGGCAGGACAGTGTAAGCGCATCTGCTCTCACAATACAACTGCTGACCTTGCACAGAGAGAGAGAGAGAGGAGAGAGAGAGAGAGAGAGAGAGAGGAGAGGGAGGAGAGAGAGAGAGAGAGAGAGAGAGGCTACGCTTAAAACGCTTGACTGTTGTTTATCAAAGCTTTATCATAGACCCTTTGCTCTCGGACCAGTGACATCACGTTATTCGGGTCATTGCGTGGCCCGGCCAGGTTGTGCTCCGAGTGTCATGAAGAAAACACAAAACACGCCTCATCGCGTTATCACGTATGTGGCTTCATCGACATACCATGTGGATTTTGAATAAACAATTCAACCAACGCAAATAATGTCCGCAAATGTGCCTGTGCGGGTCTCTCCCTCATAGATGGATGGAAGGTTGACCCCCTGACCTTATCCAGACAGCCCATAAAGACGTGTGTGTGGGGGAGGGGGGGGCTAGCACTCTGGAATGAGCACCACAAACCACCGTTTGCCCAAGTGTGTTTCTTTTGTGTGTCTTATAGCATTAGGCATTCACCTACCTTGAAACAATCAGTCATTTGTTTCAATGTGTGTGTGTAGGCTTACTGGAAATTGCATGTCTGTCGCCACACGCCAGCATTTACATTGACCTAATTGTTTTTAGAGGCATTACAATTTGTTTTTTCAGAGGCATTACATACAGTTAGTCGTGGTAGTTTGTCATGGCTATATCCTATATCATCTAAACAAAAATAGAACATAGGAAATAGGGATTTGTTGTAAGAGTGGTATTTTTCCCAGACAATTATCATGTTGAAAGATTGTTGGTGTTTTTGGTTATATTAGAACAGTCACATTAGTTTAACAAGACATGTGAATGAGAATCTTGGCAAATGTACGACAAACATGAACCTCAACAATCGCCTTTGGACATGTCTTCACCCTCCGCGGCGGCGGCGGCGGCGCCCCCCCCCCCCTTCCCTCCCCCCTCCCAGACTGCGAGACAGACACTCCCCCCCCTCCCCCCCCCGCCCGCATAGTTTCCGTCAGTCGGGTGACGTGTGCGGTGACGTCGCTGGGCTGTAGTGGTGCTGCGTCTAGCTGCGTCTTGTTGTTGACACGGCGGCGGCTCCACCACCAGCAGCAGCAGCAGCAGCAGCAGCCTCTCAGTCGGTCAGTACGGGAGGAGACTCGGACCCGAGTGCGGACGGCAGGCAGACACACCGCGTTCAGGCAAGTGTTTACAATGCGTACCGTGTCTTGTTGTTGTTGTTGTTTTTCCCGGGGGGGGGGGGGGGGGCTGATATTTCTATCGCCACGCCAAAAAATGTGTTAAACCGAAAATGTAGCTGGATTTCTCCTGTGTTTGCCGCAGCGAATGGGACAAACACACACATACACACACATACATACACACACAACAACACACACACACACACCAGAGCTCGCTCGCCTGTGTATCGCGGTGCTGGTGAGGCGGGTAGCTGCTCGCTAAGCTAGCTCACGGACAGCCTGTACTACACGCTATTCTGCGATAGCCTCTCCGCCGAAAAAATAGAAATGTCTTATATATATATATATAAATATATATATACCGGTATGTATATTTATATATAAATACACACGAGGCTCAACGCGTGAGACTCACACAGTCAGTGTGTACACCGACCGGACATGTCTGTGTGTATGTGGCGTCAGACTCTCTATATCTATATACACATTTACTAAATAAATACCAATGTTTTATTACAAAAGAATCTTCGCTCTTTAGCGCTGATATATTTCCTATATGAATATTGTATTGTAATTGTGGCCGAGGTGCGGTGAGGTACAGTAGCGGCGGTGTGTCTCGTGTGGTCTGGAGCGTCCCGCAGCAGACTGTAGACAGCCGAGCGTCGTTATGATCAGCAGCGCTGTCTGCATACCGCCGCCGAGGAGGAGGAGGAGGAGGAGGACCGCCGCCGAGGCCCCGGGAATGGAGGAGTAGGGGAGGGGAGGGGTGGTGGGGGGAGCTCGCGTTAGTGGGCAGGCAGGCAGGCTTTCCGCGGTGTCCTTGCCGCCGATTCGAAGGAGAATCTCTCGCTGCGACTGGATCGGTACGTCTGATATGATGCGGTCGTTGTGTTTTAATCTGTTTCCGTATGCAAACCAACGTGCGGCGGAAAATACGAGATTTGGAGCGGAGGTTGTTAACAAACGGAATAACCCGCGGAAGGTGAATGAAGCCCACTTTCTGCAGACCACCGCCGACCATGGGAGCGGAATGAAGCTGTTTTCTATCACCGTTGACTGTTTCAGTTGTGTGTGTTTCGGTCGTTATTTATTACACGTTGCACGTCGGAAGCCTGTTCGCTATAACGGTGTCATAGAAACGTGTGATTGAAACGTAGGCTGGCGTTGACACAGAAATCTATTGGAATTCCTTCAAAAAATAGATTTCCACAAACGCAGCACCCGTCTGGGATATACTCACAGAACGAATGGTTGTATTGTAGGCTAATAATAATACTAATAATAATAATTAATAATAATAAATGGTGGATGTTGCTTCATCTGAACACGTCTCGCTAATAAGGCTCCAGTCTATTCGCCGTACTGCAGTATAGCAGCCATTACCAACGACATGACTTACGTTTAGAGTAACGTCTATTTAACGTGTATGCGTGTCGAGACCGTAAACCTCGTGTACATCTTTTAAAACCGAAACACACCTTTCGCGTGTTGACTGATCGTGGCGAGCACGTCGGCGAATGAATGAGAGTAGTTCGCCTTTTATCAATTGTTCTTTGCGCAGTTGATGAGGTCAGCGTGTGGTGGGAGACCTGGGGCTGACACAGTGGTCGGAAAAGGCATTTTCAATTGCAAAGTAGTAATGTTGTGAGCCGCTTGTGTCAGACGAAAAGTAACATGAGATGTAATGGAATAGAGGGTGGGTGGTTCGGCGCACTTTGCTTTGGTCTACTTGTCTGGCCAACCGGTATTGCTTGTTAAAACTCGCACTTAGTGTTGGAAATACTGTTTCACTACCTCTGGTGAAAACCTGGATGCAAATCCAGAACCCCCCCGGGGTTCAATTGCATGACTGAAAACCTCCTGTTTGTGTCAATATGGTAATTACCATTTGGCCTGCAAACACTTATTGTGTTCCCTAACCCCCAACTAACAGCAAGCATTTCAGTGCCTTATGGATACAACACGGTCCATGATATTTCATTTTCCAATGTGTGAATTTATCCAAGAATTTTCTCATTGTGTTTTTTTCCTAAATATTTTCTTTTTTCCCTTTCAGGAATCAGAGTAAAAACACTGAATCATTCAATCACCAACATGTCAGAATACAAGAAGATTTGTATAATTTAGAAAGCGATAAGGAGAGAACTCAAAAGGGAATACGAGAACTTGGTTAACTCGAAAGAAGGAACAATAAACCCAACATAGACATGGCCAGTACCCAAACCAGTTTGAAAACCCCTTTCAAAGACTTGACCTCCTTTAAGGGCAACATGAAACGACTGTACCGGGAGTGTCTGGAAGACGCGCCCATCAAGAAGCGGGTAATTGCAGAGATCAACCTCAAGCGCCGGAGCTTGGAGGCCGTCCCCAGAACCCCCAAGGTGAAGAGGGAGCAGCCAGAGGACTTGGAAATCGACGCGGAGGGTCGGACCGAGCTGCACTGTGCCGGCTCAGCCAAAGCTCTGGATCTGAGCCCCGGGCTCAAGCACACGCTGGCCCAGTTCACCCTCAGCAGCCAGATCTCCCTGGGGGGCCCGGCCGCCTTCTCGGCCCGCACGGGTCCGGAGCCCTCCCCCAACAACTGCATGCCCCCCCTGCCGTCCCCTCCGGTGCTGGGAGGGGGCCCCCTGCTGGTTCCCTGCGACAGCTCCACTGAGCTCACCCACTCCCTGCTGGAGGGAGAGTCCATCTCCTGCTTCGCTGTGGGTGGGGAGAAACGGCTTTGCCTGCCTCAGGTGCTCAACTCGGTGCTGCGTGACTTCTCGCTGCAGCAGATCAACGCTGTGTGTGATGAGCTCTACGTCTACTGCTCGCGCTGCGATGGCGAGCAGCTGCACATCCTCAAGGTGCTGGGCATCCTGCCCTTCAATGCCCCGTCCTGCGGCCTCATCACCCTGACGGACGCGCAGAGGCTGTGCAACGCCCTGCTCCGCCCGGGCGCTGCCCTGCCCGCCGACCCCAGTGGCAAGCTTTTGGTGCCGGGCCTGCTGAAAGAGAGCGAGGCCAGCTTCCAGGTAGAGCACCAGTGTCTGGGCAAGTGCCAGGGCCTCTTTGTGCCGCAGTTCTACACGCAGCCCGAGGTGCCGTGCGTCCAGTGCGTGGAGTGCCAGTTGCTCTTCTCGCCGCAGAAGTTCGTCATGCACTCACACAAGTCCCCCGACAAGCGGACCTGCCACTGGGGCTTCGACTCGGCCAAGTGGCCCTGCTATCTGCAGCTGGCCAGGAAGTACCAGGGCACGCCGGAGGAGCCCAGGCTCAAGCAGCTACTGGACGAGGTCAAGGAGAAGTTCCACTACCAGCACAAGAGGTCGCTGAACAAAGTGAGTGACCCCCTGTTCCCTCTATCTAGCTCTATCTAGCTCTATATCTATCTATTGCTATCTATCGCTATCTATCTTTATATATCTCTATGTATCTCTATATATCTCTCCTTTCTCTCTGTATTTATTTATTCATAGTTCATTTATACCATAATGTGGTTTTGTTGTCTCTTTGTTTTGAGTTGTGAGCCTGGTCTTTGTTATGTGTGATCATTGTCATTCGCGGGCTGCTAGTCACAGCAAGTGCCCTCCTTTTGGAGTGATACTGGTTGTTTTTCTAACCGTGTCTCAGCTATGGCCATCATTCAACACTGCTTTGTCATTCATCATCATCATCATCATCACCATCATCATCACGGTCTGTTGTCTAGTGAGGCTGGCTGATCTTAGCTGCTCTCTCTTTAATGGTTGGCTATGGTTGGCTAATGCAATGAGAAGCATTCCATGGTAGTGTTTTGTCTCTGGATAGAATCGGGTCAAACTGCAGCTGCAAAATTAAAGACGTGTGTGTGTGTGTGTGTGTGTGTGTGTGTGTGTGTGTGTGTGTGTGTGTGTGTGTGTGTGTGTGTGTGTGTGTGTGTGTGTGTGTGTGTGTGTGTGTGTGTGTGTGTGTGTGTGTGTGTGTGTGTGTGTGTGTGTGTGTGTGTGTGTGTGAGAGACGCCTAGACCAGGTGGCACTGGTGACATATGTCTGGTCTGCTCTGGCCAAGTCTTATAGGGTTAGGTCAGCTGGCCACAACTTAAGGGGGAAGTGAATCATTTGTCCCTGTGGGTCACCTCGAGGTCACCCAATAATGTCATTGAACAAAAGGCCAAGATAACAGCTGGGACCTCCACCTTCATTTATGTTGAATATCTTTTTGTCCATGTGCCATTAGTGACTTTTAGAGGTCTCGCATGAGCATTGTTGAGTTGAATTGATTCTATATAGACTTGTAAACTTGTATGCAGTTTGTAATTGGGCTTTAATAATTTGAAAGATTGTTTATGTAGAGGCAGAGCAGTAGAAGACCCTGTACATGAACAGGAACATCACCTGACATATTGGCTACAGCTTGGCTGCCAAGTGGAATCCACTTGGCTTGCCCCAGTAATCTTTATTTCCTGTTTGCTGCTTATGCAGGTTTAATGAGGTGAAATGTGTCCAATTGTGTTTACAATATATATCCCACACATGTACACACACCAATTAAAAGCTTTCAAATCCACACCAGAAATAAAATCCCAGTGTCTTCAGGTAGACTGAAGTGTCTGCCATCTTGAATAGAACAACTGAATATATGGCTTTTATGGCTTGCCTTGTAGCAAACCACTTGGGCTCGGCTGTGTGTATTTATAGAGGCTTGCAGGTGTGCGAGGGAGGGTGCTCTAGCACTGTTGGCCGCCACTCACGTTCTCAGACAGACAGAGACAGACAGAGAGAGAGACAGACAGACAGACAGAGAGAGAGAGACAGAGGGAGGGAGGCAGAGACAGGAGAGAGGCTGGGACGGAGAGGGAGAGACACTCCTCACTCTCTCTCCCCCGTGTGTTTAACTTGGTGTGAGTGTGCCGGAAATACCGTCTGCTGTCTCGTCTAGCGCCGAGACCACATTCCTGCCCTCCCCTCCCCGCCTCTCCTCTTTTGGCTGAAAGTCTACTTGTCTGAGAGAGATTTACACATACTCATGCACACACACACATGCCTATGCACACACACAAAGGAGACCATGGTTGGGTTCTGGTCATTATTTCAACTCGTCACGATTATGTATGTGGCCCTTTAATCACAATTCACGCTGCTCAATGCAACGAGCAGACACTCCTCGTCGGTCACTCCGGGGCGCGTGTTGCCACCCTCTTGGTGGGTGCGCAACGAGTCCCAGGCTCCCTGGCGGCTCACATGACACATGTTTGTCTGTCGGCGTCTGACACATGCAGCAGCCTCTCAGGTGTTTGTTCGGTCTGGTGTGTGTGTGTGAGTGTATGTGTGTGCGTCTGCATTTGCACGCGCGCGCGTGTGTGTGTGTGTGTTCTGTTTGGCTCGTTTCATTGCAAGTCTAATGTTTCTAGGTCAGGGGTGAATCTTTGGGCTGGTACACACACACACACACCGGGGGAATACAGGTGTCCGCATGGTTTTCCCGTATTCCTGGAAAGGCCTCCCATCCCTACGACAGCAGGAAGCAGGTGACTGGTGATGGATGCCATCCCACCACCCCCTCACCCCTCCAATCTTGGGGTAGAAGAGTGTGTGTTGTGTGTTGTGTGTGTGAAAGAAAGGTTGTTAGCCAGTCGGCGAGGTTACCCTCCTCTCCACTCCCAGTCCTCTCTAACAGGCATTGGCCGGTGGGGCACTGGATATGAACACGCGCTAACCCCCCTACATACACACAACACACACACAACACACAACACACAACACACAACACACACACACACATCCTCCAGCGTCCAGTCACAGCTGCGGCACAGTGACTCACACTTTCCACATGTCAGAGAAAGGCCAGACCCACCTCGAAAGGAAGGAGTGTGTGTGAGTGTGTGTTGGCTTAACCCTCGACTTGAGACCCCCCAACACTCGCCAGTCCCCCCCCCCCCGAAGAAGAGGAAGACGAGTGTATGGGTGGCTGTGATGAAGAAGAAGAAGAAGAAGAAGAAGAAGAAGAAGAAGAAAGAAAACCAAACAACCGTCTGGATGTTTCCGTTCCACTCTTTTCCTTGAGCGCTACCCAGGCTCACTTCCTGTTTTGGAGAGTTTGAGTCTGAGCGAGGGCATTTACAAGCCCCCCCCCCCCCCCTTTCCCTCTCATCCTCTTCCAGTCCGCCCCCACCCGGGCGCATGACACGCACTCTGTCTGTCTGTCTGTCTGTGTCTCTGTCTCTGTCTGTGTCTCTGTCTCTGTCTCTGTCTCTGTCTCTGTCTGTCTCTGTCTCTGTCTCTGTCTGTATCTCTGTCTGTGTCTGTGTCTGTGTCTCTGTCTCTGTCTCCCTCCCTCCCGTCCTTCTCCTGTGTGTCTCTGGCGGCCTCTCTATAAAAGGGTCTTTGTGGCCCTGAGTAGCCACCTCCCATTCCCTGCAGTCTAAACAGAGCGTGTTAGACACAGGACACTGTCAGGCCGCATACGGCTTCAAGCTCCTAGCACTCTTAATCGTTACCCGAGAAGAACACACACACACACACACACACACACACACACACACACACACACACACACACACACACACACACTGAATTCTGTGAACTGTCTATTGCACTGGAGTTTTTCACTGTCATCGCTGGGAGCTTCCCCCATTTTTTTACCGATGTTGATGAGAGATGAGCATGCTTTGTCGACAGTGAGAAATCTGTCTGGATGGGGGTGGGGGGTGGGGCACATGTATCTTTTTCTGTTCTGGTCCTCTCGTGTTTAGGTGATCTTTCATCAGCCGTGACGCAGAAGCGTAATTTTACAAGTGGCAGCCAAAGCGGCAGTTGATTATTATCCGACTCCAGCTGTGATTACAGCTGCGCGATCAAACTGTATCCGCAGGTGTTGCCGGGACCAGAAACATTAATGGCTCAACAACATCACTGTCTGCTGTACAAACAAGCCGTGGACATGCAAAATTAATGACCGCAGCAGAGCGAAGGCAGTTCATCCTGTACTTAAGGACTCAGAACCACTGTATTTTTCTCCATTTTAAGAACAAACTACATGCTCCGTAATTCCAGTTTTGCTGTAACGATGCTTCCTGAATGGCTCTCGTTTTGTCCCAACTACATCTGCTAAGGGCAGCCTGGCGACGGTGTTGTTGTGTAGTGAGTTTGTGTTGCCTGTTTGTCGTGTGGTCTTGGCGCCACATCAACAGTGTCAGACGAACAGAACAGAACTTCCTGTTGTCTGGCTCCTGCGGCCCGAGCCGAGCCCAGGCGGTGGGGCTGCGGTGCAGACGGCAGACAGCTGCCTCTCTCGCCGGCTTCCTCTATCCGCTATTTGGAAACCGGTGACTTCATCACCACCGCAGACAGCCGCCACAGCTGCACTGTCTGGCTGGCTGACAGACAGAATGACAGACAGAGTGTCAGACTGACAGACTGACTCTTGCCTTGTTATCTGTCTGGCTGTTGTTCTCCCGGGCTTGAAGTAATTGGGTTTGGCCATTTGAATCCTGTCTCTATATCTGCCAATCCCACCACCTCCCACCTCCCGACCCCCACCCTGCTTCTTCTCCACCTCTCACTCCTTCCATGTCCATGTCCCATTGTGGGGCCTCAACTGAAATCTTTTACTATTCCTAACAGTCCCTCGTTACCCATTATCCCCTTTCAAACTTCTTCCACCG
The DNA here is from genome assembly GCA_002895965.2 of Coryphaenoides rupestris. Classification (NCBI taxonomy): domain Eukaryota; kingdom Metazoa; phylum Chordata; class Actinopteri; order Gadiformes; family Macrouridae; genus Coryphaenoides; species Coryphaenoides rupestris. Next base: position 187,904 of record PIJE02000190.1, read on the forward strand.
GCAGCCTCGAACCAATCCCCCCCCACCCCCCCGTCGCTCTTTCATGTTCATCTTCAAACTGTCAATACTACCCCCCCCCCCCCCATCCCCGCCCCTTCAAGCAGCCCCTCCACGGACTTCAAGCCATCCCTCTCCCAGGGGAGTCCCCAATTAGCGGACAGTAACAAAATAAGTAGTCGAATGTGTCGATAAGTCGATGGTTACGTAAGCAGGAGCCAACCCGGCAGCAAGTGCACACTGTCTGTGTGTGTGTGTGTGTGTGTGTGTGTGTCTGCGTGTGTGTGTGTGTGTGTGTGTGTGTGTGTGTCTGCGACGCTCAGCAAGGGTAGGCGAAACGAAAGCCATCAACTATCGATCGGGTCTCCCAGCCGTGATGGATGTATCGTGTCTGTCGCTTGACATCGGCGTTGGACTGGAGAGCGGGGCACGGAGCGGAAACCGGGAGAAAGGGAGAGCGGGGGAAGGAGGACGAGAGAGAGAACGAGAGGCAGATATAGAGAGGGGGAGAGAGACAGGAAGAGAGTGAGAGAGGGGAAATGACACATGTAAAGGGGCCTCTCTGACTTTACACAAGATGGCTCTCTCTGCTCAGACATGTGCACCAGTCTCCCAAGTTAACCTCACCTCCGCACCCCCGCCCCTCCCCCACTGTCGCCTGCCCTCTTTCAGCCCCCCCCCCCACTGAGCCGACAGACAGACATGGTGCAAAAGCCACCCGCAGAACAGGGAGGGGGGCTTGATGGGAGGTGCGTATGAGGAGGAGTTCAGTTTGGGACAGTGAACTCCTGCATTTGTCTCACTCACCCTTTTCTCTCTCTCTATCTCTATCTCATTTGAGCATGTTATTTCTCTCCCCCCCCCCCCCCCTCCCCAACATTGAGTCTGGAACAGCCCTCTAGCTCGGCCAATCACACGGCAGCCCCCGTCAGATGGCCCGCTTGGCTCTGTCTCTCGTCCACCCCTCCCTCCTCCACGATCTCCCTCCCTCTCTCACTCTCTTTTCAATCAGTGCATTGAAGCTGTGTATTTCTGGCGTTCCCCCCCCCCCTCTCCTCTCTTTTTCGCAACGATAGAAAACCCCGGCAGTGCTGTGATCACGGGAGCTGCTTTATCATTTCCTGAGCTCACAAGCAATGTAGCTGGGCCTGCCGCGGGGGCCAGCTCAGCCTCTCTCCAATGCACAAAGGCGGTGCCTTGTCGTGCGCCGCGCTGGCGGTGTTTGAGAGGGCTACATGGGCCCCATGCTAGTCGGTGGGGCTTAGCATGGGGCCCCTCTGGTATTTGTCCGTCAGGTCAATGCTAGTATCAGCAGTGGCTCTGACAAAATGCTGGTTGGTTAGCCATTAAGGTTAGTGTTGGTGCTCGGCTGCACACTCTTAACAGGTGTGAGCTCAACAGCTGTTTTAGACCACAAGGAATATCCACTTCAGTTGATCAATATTTGTCTTGTACCAAGAAACCAGCCGCACAAACATTTGACAAGGGGCCGTCAACATGACAGTTAAGATCACCCACAAGCAATGGGTCAGGTCACATTACTGAGCCCTTAGTCGTCTAGCATGTACTTTCTTCTTTAGAAAGCCCTCCCAACTGTCCTGGATGTGCTAATTCCCCTGCGCCACACAACAAACAATTTTAGCAAACCGCCTGGCAGAGTGCATAGGTGTAGGCAAAAACCATGACGGGACTTTGGGCCTGGGGCTGTCTGCCGCTGCTTTCTTTGGCACGGGGTCACGTCATGGGTTTTCCAGGCTGGCAGGCACAAGGTGAGATCATGTTTTGCAGCGGGGACTGATGCTGCACCGTTGGCGGCAGTGGCGGCAGCAGCAGCAGCAGCGAGATGGGGCTTGCCCAGATACAGCGAGTCTCTGCCACGTCTGCTACCAGACACATAGACTAAACAAAGCCGGCGCTACTACTCGTCCTACCCCTCCACCTCCACCTCCCTCCTCCTCTTCCTCGCCAAACCGGCCTCAACCACCCTCCTCCAGGCAGCCTCTGGGGGCAGTTTTATAACAACTCCACAGTGACGGCCCTGTTTGCTTGTCTGACGCTCCCTGGCTCCTTTGCAGCCCCCAGGCTGCGGGCCAGTTTGTCCTGCAAAGAGGAGAGCTACACTGAAACGGACTGGGTGATGGCTAAGGGGAACATCATTGGCTGCCTAGAAACTGGAGCAAGGCAAGAGTATAAGAAACGTTGTTGGGCCTTTTATACTGTTCGAGACCATAAGGATGGGTGGTTTTTTAAGGGACCGAGTTAGAAGCAGATATGAACTCTTTTTGAGACTGCCACCGCTCTCTCGATATTGGAGAGAACTAGATGGATGGAGTGAAATGTATCTCACTATATATAGATGTAGAAATATCTGTGTGTGTGGGTTTTTGTATGGGCTTCTGTGCATGTGAGCAGGGGGGTAGTGCGTTTTGCATTTGAAAGTCTCTCCCGTGGTGCTCGCCCGATGGGAGTGGTGATTAATGGAGATATAAATGGCGACATCCAGCAACAACAGCTTTCCATAGACTACACACACTACACACACTACACTATACATACACACAGTACACACACTTAAGGCTCACATTTTCTCCCATGGTCCCCAGTCTCCCAGACAGTCAGATAAAAACAGGGATATCGAAGGCGTGTCCTGGGTCCCAGTGGGCCGTCCACAAGGCATTAAGCACAGCCGCCACACTGATCTATTATGAATGACGCAAACACGTGGGGAGAAAGGGGGCCGGCCTGTGCCGCTAAACCAAGGAATCCCCATTCTGCTGCTTTGCCGCTAATTTATCCGCATGTTTCCATAATGGCTTGATGTCTCCATACAGAGGCTGCGCCGTCGGGTTGCAGTTTGATTAAGCAGGGCTGTGTGCTTCCCTTTCATTCTCGGCGTGTCTTTCTCCCCTTTTTCTAATCGTATGACTAATGCCGTGGAACTGCAGTGAGGCTTTCTTTAACCTCCGGCCCCTGTGCCCAGATGACAGCGTACAGCGGCCAGACCAATGTGACAGGAATAGCGGGCTGGCCGGGCGGGCTTATTACCTGCGCCACCAGCCGCTCACGCTGCCGCCTTTGCTCCATTAACATCAAATGCCAGCCTAACCGACACCGCCCCCCCCCCGCTAGTTCAAACCCCCTCATCGCTGCTGCCTGTCAACCGCCATGTAGCCGGGGAGACGGACTACAGTAATGATGGTGGAAATCGAGTGACGATTCCCCACCCCCATGTCTCGGTCTCTCCCCTGCGCCGCATGTTGATGTGTGTTTATCCGTCACGATTCTTCCCAGCGGCAACCACCAGCAAATCACATCCTTTGCCTCGTCTTTCATATAAAACAGCGATTTGCATTCAAAGTGCGCCAGCTCCGGTGTGCATACGACTGCAACCAAAGGTGGCTCCAATCCTCAATGGTACACACATAAACACGGAGTGAGACGAAGCTCTTCCCACATGTTTTAATTGGAGGAGGAGGCGATTCCAGAGACAAATGGCAGGGGGAGGAGAGAGAGAGGGGCCGGGGTGCCCGCTGTGACAACGGGGGGGATTTCATGGTCAACCATGAAGGAGACTTGGGGGTGAATAAAAGCCAAAGGGAGAATAAAGTGTGTTGGATGTTATATGGCCATGTTTTCAGGTTCCTCTCCCCAGGGGTCCTGGCAGTGCAGTTCAGAATAGCCTTAGCACGGTCCCGCCTGTGATGAAGGCTCCACGGCGGTAGTCCAGAGGTCCTGTAAGACCACAAATGTTTCAGCATTAGGGATGGAAGAAACCCTGATCTGTTTACTGGTGTCCTCATCCGCTCCAAAAAAATCCAAAAGTAGCAGACAGACAACTCGTCAGGTCAATGACTTCCAGTCTGAGGAAATGACTAACAGACAGTCTTCTATTACCGAATGTTTTTAGTTTTGCTTAGTCTTACACATTATGCAAGTCTATGTTGCGTCCAGCATGTTGATATTTGAATACGGTCAACAAACAAGCTCCTTTTATTCGGTTCAATTATTACATTTTATTTACATTCTGGTAGATTTTTCCACCAATTCCTGTTGACAGCCGGTTTTCATGATCAAAAAGGTATGTTGCTGCAGTCAGACTGACTAGTTGGTGACTCATGTCCAGAGTTTCACTCCACCCTCTAGTAAAAAATTCCTGCAAGGCGGAAACACTCTCGATTTATCTCTTCCGGTGGCCATTAAGGAAGGTGTCCGCCATCTTGTGTGTTGTAAAAAGCATTGTGTCTAGTAAACCGTTCATGAATGTAGTTGTTGCCAGCCAGTGGAAATTGTTCAATTTCCTGTGATCTTTTTGTACCCACATGTTCTCACAAATAGCCAGCCCACACAGTGCCAGACGGTGACATGTCCTGTCTCGAGCATTACGAGAAATGCCACATGATCACATCTCACAGAAAGAGGAAACACACACGCACGTATGCACACACCCGCACACACCCGCACACACACACACACACGCGCACACACACACACACACAGCGTGATGCAAAGTGATTGCGTCAAACTCCAGGAATTTTGGAAGGCAACTCATCACTCGTAGGTAGACATGATCACACACACACACACACACACACACACACACACACACACACACACACACACACACACACACACACACACACACACACACACACACACACACACACATACTAATACTACTACTACTACTACTGCTATGCCCCACTTCTCTCTGCCACCCAGCCTCATTTCAGATCTGCTGATGTGAGTCACTGCGACCACGCCACGGCTGTGGTCTCCTCTTCCCCTCATTATCTTGGTCTTCATCACCCTCACCGTCGCCAGGGAGTCGGGGGATGAAGATTTATCAGCGCACCACTCTAGTCTAGCACACACACACACACACACACACACACACACACACACACACACACACACACACACACACACACACACACACACACACACAGACACCCCCCCCCCCCCCCCTAAGGTCTGTCCAGGTGTCTACACTTGGACACCCAGATGGTTTTATATTTGATCTAACCTCTGGATTATAGTGCTCTTGGGGTTGGGGGAGAGCCCTTCCCCAGTGCTGTTTGAACAGCAGGACTGGTCCCAGTTAGACCCAGCAGTAGTATGTCAATACAAGGCTCTGGCCGCTGCAAAATGAATAGCCGATGCCACTCAGCCAGTCAGTCAGACGCTGATGGCTTCCTCCAGGTTCTCTCCTGGTGTTGTAGTAGTATATAATGTAGTCGCCGCTGTAAGTAGGTTACCAGCAGATTCCTCCCCTCCGTTACCACAAAATTAGTCATTAGAGGCTCTAAATTATTTTCTATCTCGCTGAAATTAGAGCGAAGGAGATGGAGTTGTAATATTCTGGGATTTCTATTTTGCACGGTATGGTGGGTTTGTGTCTTGTTTCCATGAGACGGGCAGCAAGGCCAAGCAGACTCAACCAGTAGCGCTTCCTGACCGGCTCCCACATCCAATATGATGAGACCACAGATCCCTGCAGTACTGCCCAAGGCCTCTAGTGGGCCTTTTTAGTGTGTGTGTCTGCGCATGCATGTGTGTGTGTGTGCACGCGCACACACATGCATACATGCATGCGTTTGCCCTGCAAGGCGTTCTGACCAGGTGGAGCTGTCTTTACCGAGAGCAGCCACTGTATCCTGGATAGACTCTCCTGTCTTTCCCTCCGTCTCCCTCCCTCTCTCCCTGTGTGTCTCTCTCTGTCTCCGTCTCTCTCGCTCTGTCTCCATCTCTGTCTCTCTCTGTCTCAGTCACCCTCTCCCTCTTTCTGTGTGTCTCTCTGTCTCCATCTCTGTCTCTCTCTGTCTCAGTCACCCTCTCCCTCTTTCTGTGTGTCTCTCTGTCTCCATCTCTGTCTCTCTCTGTCTCAGTCACCCTCTCCCTCTTTCTGTGTGTCTCTCTGTCTCCATCTCTGTCTCTCTCTGTCTCAGTCACCCTCTCCCTCTTTCTGTGTGTCTCTTTGTCTCCATCTCTGTCTCTCTCGGTCTCAGTCACCCTCTCCCTCTTTCTGTGTGTCTCTCTGTCTCTGTGTTCCTCTGTCTCCATCTCCCTCTTTCTGTGTTGCAGAGAGTGGTGTGGGACCAATCATTGACTTCTTCCTGTTAATTCTTGCCGCAGTGTTCCACACCACAGCAGAGAAAAGGGAAAGAGAAGAAGTAAACAAACAGGTGATTGACATACAATCACATGCAGGGTCAAACGGCTCATAGAGAGGGAAGGCCCCCCGACGGCTCCCCCATGTCTAAAATATATTTACACACGCTTAAAGGATATATTCTGTTATATTATAGTTATAAAGCACTGTGTTCTTTAAAAACAAAGACACACTGTTGGCAACAACTCTGCAGCTTCTCCAGGTCATTTCTTTCCATTTTTGGAAGCGGTGTAATTTAGCGTAAAGGGTGCACAGTCTCCAACTCTCCTCAGCTTCAGCTGTTTCTCTCTCCCTCCCCCCCTCTTTCTCTCCCTCCATCTCTGAAACAGTTTCACTCTCTCTATCACTTACCCTCTAATGTTCCTTCACCCCTCTCCTCTTCTTGCATTCTCTCTCTCCTCTTCCTCTGTGGCAGAAGAAGATAATGGTGCATAGTTGGCTCTCACAGCTTCACTTGGCTTTCAGTCTGCTTAGCAACGCTCTGCCTTCTCTCTCTCTCTCTCTCTCTCTCTCTCTCTCTCTCTCTCTCTCTCTCTCTCTCTCTCTCTCTCTCTCTCTCCTCTCTCTCTCTCTCTCTCTCTCTCTCTCTCTCTCTCTCTCTCTCTCTCTCTCTCTCTCTCTCTCTCTGGCACACGTGCGGCATCACTCTCTCCTGTCTCTGTGCACACTCCATCTAGGCTCTCGGTACGCTAACAGGACCCCCCCCGTGCTGCCTAATTGTAGCGCAGCCGCATTAGGTGAAGCGATTTTAAATCAGATACAAGTTGTAGTATTTTTATTCGTTGCGTATCCGTTTGTCTATTTATGTATCCATCTCTCGCTTGACCTTGTGACATCGCAGAACAACAGCAAGTCCGTTTTTCTGCATGTGGGTTTTCACGTCTCCCTCTCATTTCAGAAAATAGACGTGGGTGTGTGTGCACACAGGTCAACTCTGCTTGTGTGTGCATGTACAAGTGTGCATGCGTGTCCTCCTGTACATGAATGATTTACATTAGAGCTAAGCCATTGCAAATGCACTCGTATTTCTGTGTGTGTGTGTGTGTTTTTGGGAAGACGGCCATCTGACCAATCAGGGCGACGCTAATGCGATGACGCTCACGGTTGCGAAATGCAGCGTTTTGCTCAAAACCCGTGAGGGACACACGGGCTACGGGGACGTTTCAATAGAAACCCTGTGTTCGTACTTCATAGTGCTGCCATAACTACTGGCAAAGGCCCGATGGCAAAACCCAGGTTCCCAGGCTAAGAGCTTTTTCAGCATTCCTTTGCTCTGAGAGTGATCATACATAATTATTTTATTATATATAGATATATATATATAGAGAGAGAGAGATCCCTCCGATATGGTGGGGACTGGGGAGATGGAGAGATACACGCATACAGCAATGTGTGAGTACCTAAGGGGAAGGGAACCTCTTTGTGTCAGTGTTACGGAAAGCCCATACATGGGCATGCTAATAAAGCTAGCTCGCCATGCCAGCAAGAGATGGGTGAGATCGTGGGGGGGGGGGGGGTTGTGCACTTCATCACACACTCAATGTGTGTGTGGGGGGGTGTGGTAGCAGGGGTTTATTCTTGGACTATCAATTTCATCTCTGGGCGTGAGGGCCCTACATTTTGGATTCCCACCAACGGTTCCTTTGCAGCGCTGCTGCATGCCGTTGCCATGGTCGCCGCGGCTCTGCCGTACTTCTGTCAGCTGTAAAATGGCCGACTGACTGCCACGCCAGCCAGGAGGGAGGCACTGACATGTTGTTGGCAGGCTCTGAGATTGTGTGTGTGTGTGTGTGCGTGTGCGTGCGTGCGTGTGTGTGCGTGCGTGTGCGTGCGTGCGTGTGGCGCGCATGTGTGTGGCGTGCACACACCGCAAGAGACTCAAGACCCACTTGTTCAGAGTTCACCTGGACTCTGCATAACCCCTGCTCTGCTCTAATCCAGCTATTATGCAGGCAACCCAGCAATTATGAAACTCGTTCTAATAGCCTTGCAACTATGAATGCTTGAAGCCTGCTCTATTGTCATCGTTATGGGCCACAGCGATACATTGCTGTCTCTTTCAACAAATGTACTCTTTGTAAGTCGATTAGGATAAAAGCGTCTGCCAAATGCCCTAAACTTATAATGCGTTTTTGTGTGTGTCTGTGTCTGTGTCTGGCGCTGGCTGATGCTTATCACTGTGCTGTCTGCTTCTGTTCTGTCTCTGTTTGTGAAGAGGGAGAAAAGCGTGTGTGTGTGTGTGTGTGTGTGTGTGTGTGTGTGTGTGTGTGTGTGTGTGTGTGTGTGTGTGTGTGTGTGTTGTGTGTGTGTGTGTGTGTGTGTGTGTGTGTGTGTGTGTGTGTGTGTGTGTGTGTTGTGTGTGTGTGTGTGCGCGCATGTCTGGGGTATGGTGCGGTCGGGTCACATGTTGTCTCATCATCCGTCTCTGCTGTTGCCAGGTCTGTTCTTTGTGTGTTCCTGTTCGACCGCCTGGCTGTTTATCTTAGTTGTGGCGTTTGTCTCTCTGGCCATCCAGCTGTCTAGCCCATTCCTCATTTGCATTTTATGCAGTTTTGCTACCAGCAGCACTCTGTACACCCCCACCTTAATGCGAATAACATGTGTCCTTTTTTTCTCTTCCTTTGCGTGCAGTGTGGCGTACAATGCAAGCGGAGAGAGAGTATGCTTTATTCATTGAAGACATTAAACACATTTCTGCCTCTTGCCATTCAGACAGCGGTAGCACACCCAGTAAATGGTCTGACACACGCGTGCGATGAGTTAATCAGAAGAGTTCCTGTAAAATTCTTTATTTTGCCCGGTGTCACGGCTTTGCGAGCCGTTATTGATTTTTGTTGAGCTCAAGTAAAGTGCTTCTCCCCACCCAGCTCCATGGATAATTGGCTTATTGGATTAAAGCCCTCCATACAATTTTTTTGTGTGTGTGTGTGTGTGTGTGTGTCTGTCTGTCTGTCTGTCTGTCTAGGAGACACCTGACACATGGCTAGCTGCCTTTCTGAATCCAGACCAATCAAAGCAAGGACACGCCCACATTATCGCATAACTCCACCAATCGCAGCACAGCCTCACACACACACACCAGTTTCGTGTTTACTAAGCTTATCTGTGTGTGTTTGAACAAAGCGATTCTAAGGTAACAGGTTGTATGTGTTTGTGGTGGGGCTTTTATGTTTATAAAGGGACAGCACTGACTGGCATATTTTGGGCTTTAAAATATATTCAGGCTTTTGGGTTTTGTCATTTCTTTTAATGGGTGCTTCGCGGCCTGACCAGAACTGGCTGCAAGTATATCCGTAGGTCAGTCTGTCTGTCTTGATTACAGCCTGAACTTTAGACAAACTTGCCAGCCAAAGCAGAACAGGATGTGGTCTAGAAAGCAGACAGGGCGTGACTGACCGACCGACTGACTGTGTGTGTGTGTGTGTGTGTGTGTGTGTGTGTGTGTTGTGTGGTGTGTGTCGTCGTGTGTGTGTGTGTGTGTGTGTGTGTGTGTGTGTGTGTGTGTGTGTGTGTGTGTGTGTGCATGCGTTCACGTGTCTTCCTACTTCTCGCCCAACTGTCTGAGAGAGAATTATAAAGGCGGTTTACTTCCTTCAGAGGTCGGGGGGGCGGCCCTCCTTCTGTCTCTCTCCTTCTGGTAAATGCCACTAGATTGCAAGAATGGCAGCGGGCATAGGAGGTAGGGGGGGGGGTGGTGGTGAGGAACACTGAGAGGGAGAGGGAGGGACAGACGGAGAGGGACAGACAGGGAGAGAGGACATATTTAAGGCTCTGTGGGGCCCATCTCGTCATCCCCTGCCTCTGTCCTCTCGAGGCCAGCGTGTGTGCATCATGTGTTGGGTGTGTTTGTGTACTACATGGCCCAGCAGAGGCATGTTCTACAGGTGTACAACAACACTGAGCTGTTTTGTATTACGAAAACAAAGTGTGTGTGTGTGTCCGCGTGTCCGTGTGTGTCCGTTTTAAATTGTACGTATGTGTGTTGAAAATGGCCGCCACCTGGGTTGTGCAAGTGACGTGGGTGGGTGTTCTGTTGCTGTGTTTGTGTGTGTGTGCGTGCATGCATGCGCGTGCGTGTGTGCGAGTATTGATTTCTCAAGGAGATAGACAGCCCCATCTCCAGGTAGTATGCTGATTTATTTTTGGATGCAACCACATTTGGGCTAAACCACAGACGTAAACATACAGCACACACGCATACACTAATGTGTCATGTGCACTGATGGTGATGGGTCTTTGGAGCGTACTGAGTACGTGCAAATGGGTCAGTGCGAAAGTTCAGATTTGTGTATGTGTGTTGCGTGTGGGTGCTTGGCAGTGTAATACACCCTGTCTATGTGCATAATATTGTTTTGACCAGAGTTCAGATGAGCGGGTGCCTGGAATGCTAATCTATATTGTCACAAGGCAAGCCTCAACTTGACAATAGATAAGCTGTGTGTGCGATGTCGAGTCCCCAAGGCGTTGCATTAAACCGCTTTTCCAATGCATAGTACTGCCTTGACTCGGCTCGCTTTAGAGCATTTCCAAAGTGCTTTTATAGTACCCGCTCCGTCGAGGTATCAAGTGAGCCGAGGCGATACCAAAAGCTGCAAAAAGTGCAAACTGGGGTTGTCAAAATAACGTTATCAATAATAATCAATAATGTTGATTGTAAAATAACGGCTTAAAAAATGTACGCATATTAATCGCGGAGGTACATAGCCAATATAAATAGCCTATTCACGTTTTTCTCAACAGTCCTCTTGTTAACATGCAATAATTATCGCTGTATCTGTTATATGTATAGATCTTTAATCTTGATTGGCAGCGCAACAAGCCAATGATTATTTGCACTGCGGTTAGTTTATTTAAGTTATGAACAAACAACCTCATAAACGAACTATCCTCCTCATCCCCAAACTGCCATTCACTATATTTTACACATGACTGAAAGTAATTAGAATTGAATGGACGGAGCTGATGCTATATCACAAGTGTAGTACTGGCCGCAGGTCTTCTCTTCTACTGCATGCAGCTCTTCACTTATCGTCCTTCAGCAGTCTACAGTGATGACCTCAGGTTCCTCTTGCATCAGCTTGCAGATTCTGTGATCTGCTGCTCCTTCTTGGTGAAAGTGGAGCTTGTAAGTGTGCCGCCATCGGATAGGTTGGTGCTTCCAGGCCTTGTCCAGTCTTCACTTGAATGCTTCCAGCTTGGGTGCCAACACAACTTTCTCTGGTACACTGTTCCACAGTTCTACCACCCTGAGGCTGGAGTTGAACTTCCTTGTGTCCAGTCTTGCTCGACGGTGTTCCAGCTTCAATGGGTGTCCCCTGGTAAATGTATTCTCAAGGGAAGAAGATCAGCTATCCTATCCTGTCATACCCACATTCACGCAGGATTTTGAAGACTTCGATCATGCCTCCTCATTGTCCATTGTGTTGGCATGTCTAAAGCCTTCAGTTTCTCAGAATGTGAGAGATCTGCCAGTCCAATATGAGGTTGAGGATTCTTGGTGAAAATGCTGCATATTCGCCTCGTAACTTGTTTTACATTTGTAAATAGTTGAGGCTATTGTTTCTCTTCTTTTGGCTCCTTGCTGTGACAAACAGCAAGCTAAATAGTGGCGTCACTGACATCTTGCTACATGGAGGGGGTACTAAAGGGGTGCTAGATCTGTAGTGTGTAGTGGAAAGGAGCAGGTACCAGTCGAGTCCAGCCGGTGGAAAAGCGGCAAAAGATCATTGATTGGTTGGATTTTTGGGGGGGGTGGGCAGTGGCAGTTAGCCACGCAGAAATGTTACCAGTGGAAACACTGCACTCCAATTAAATACTCATAGAAAGTAGTTTGCCATGGCAGTGGTCGGAATTATGAGCGCGTTTGTGTTTGTAGGCGCCAATCTGTCAACTGTCAGACACATTGGAATCACAGCTAGAAACATGGCAACCATTAGACGCACACAGGCAGACACACACAGTACACAAACTCTGTCTCTTTTACGTGGCCCATACACACACGCTCACACACTCACCCAGTTTTTTAATAGGCTGTCTTGTCATCCCCCCATCTCTGCTGCAGCAGAGGTCAAACATATGAGAGACCTCCAGATGACCTGTGGTTAATGTCAGTTTACACACCTCACACGCACATACACGCTTGCACACACACAATGGCAATTGATTGGGTGGGGGTGGGTGGGGGCATCTACCTGCCCTAACGACACACTGCAGTGGCTTTGTTTGACACATACACACACACGCAAACACACACACACACACACTAGCCTTGACTTTCACAACCCAGTGTCTCCCTCTCCCTCTCTCCTCCCCCTAATATATCCTCTGCTCTCTCTCTCTCACTCCCCTCCTCCCCCCACTGCTGCAGTGCTGTTTCCCAGAGACAAGGGGGGGGGCTATGATGAGAGAAGGCAGTAAACAGACGAGCCCCTCTCCTAGGCAGCCAGCCAGGATGCATAAAACCTGCACGACACACACACACACACACACACCTTGCTGTCACATTAAATGGGCGTTACTGTTCTAAGGCTGTTTAGTAGCTGGAAATTGACAGCAGTTCTTAGCCAACACGGAGTGAAATCCTTTAGTTCATGCCACCGAAACCTATGTTCTTTCATTATGCACCGCGCGGCGAGGGCTTGCCACGCATGCTGTAGGGTTTGTGTTGTGATGAGCATGGCACGCCATAGGCGCACACACCAGGTTTGTGGTAATGACGCACATACTGTACATACACGCAGGCCTGTCAGAGGCTACGGAGTCAATTATTGATGTCTTCTGGAACTTTTCTTCTCTCCTTGGTTTCTGTTCTCTGTTCTTTCTCTGTCTCTCTCATCAATTTCTCTCCTCCTGCCTGCCTGTCCAGCGCCTCTGCTATGTGTGTGCGTGTGCGCGCGCGTGTGCACGCTCACACTCTCAGGCGGAGGGAGCAGTCTCTCTTCTGCACCTCCACACAGTGTCTCTCTCTCTCTTCTCTCTCTCTCCTCTCTCTCTCTCTCTCTCTCTCTCTCTCTTCTCTCTCTCTCTCTCTCTCCTCTCTCTCTCTCTCTCTCTCTCTCTCTCTCTCTCTCTCTCTCTCTCTCTCTCTCTCTCTCTCTCTCTCTCTCTCTCTCTCTCACCCACCCAGCTCCCCCTGTTCATCTTTCTTTATCATTGTTTAAGATGGTAATGCATGTCCCTTCTGTCTGCCTCTTCAGCGCTCCCTCTCTCTGTGTGTGTTGTGTGTGTGTGTCTCTCAACCTCAAGTGTGTGTTTAACCCCTGGCTCCCATTGTCTGCTCAACACCCCTCTCTCTCCCCTTTTCCCTCCTTATACAATGTAGATGTCTCTCTCTCTCTCTCTCTTTGCCTTGTGTTTTAATTCTCGCTCTCTCTGTCCTTGTGTGTGCTTCCAGAAGGCGGTAGCGGTGGAGGAGGAGGAGGAGGAAGAGGAGGAGGAGGAGGAGAGCCAGGTGAGGAGGTCCCCTGCTGGCGGCAAGTTGGCAGAGGCTGACCCCTCCAGGAAGGTAAGGTCCAATTAGAGTGACAATCTGATAGTATAGCAGACGCTACACACACACACACACACACACACAGACTTTGGGATGGGCCTTTGAGTTGCCTCTGTAGTGCTAGTTGCTCTCTTTACCCAACTGCTGATACACGCCTTGTCTGACATGCTGTAAACACACCCACAGTGGCCCTCGCTAACATGCTCACATAACATGGAACCCAGCCTCTTTGTCATGATTATCTCCGTCTGTAACATACACACACACACAGCTGGTGTGATGGATGAGCCTTTGTCCACGAATATATTAACTCTATTAGATTATTACTCTTTGTGTGTGTGTGTGTGTGTGTGTGTGTGTGTGCGTGTGCGTGCGTGTACATGTATCGCATTCTTCATGGCGAGTGGATGTCGGCCCGGCTGAGTTAATATTCAGAGTGTACGGTGTGTGTGTGTGTGTTTTACAGGGTAAAGCAGCCCTGCCCACTCTCATTTTCAACCGCCTTTTCCCGGAAATCAAAGAGGAGCCCGGACACCCTGCCCTGGTCCACCCAAGGTACCCCATTACTCACAGTGCCCTGCTTTCCATGTGACAAATTCGGTGATGTATTTGGTTGGTGTAGAAATAACTAATTCAATGTGAAGTGGCAAGGTCTGGTTCAATCTAGTGTCGCGCCAACTAAATTGGGAATTTCCATATTGCTTTGCAACCCGCCTCTCAAGCAAGCAAACCGACAAATACAAATGAGCTCATTTCATAATCTTTTGGTCTAAATTACAGTTTACAGTTTAATATCGAAGCATGAAGACACATTCTGTCACTGAATGGTTTATTTAACACATTCAGTCAAGTATTCATTTCATATGAACATTAATGTGTTTTTGGCCTCTGCTTGATCAGACCCAATCCCCGTCCACCTCCCCCTTCTCTTTTCCTCCCGTGCCGGCCTCTCTGGGGGTTCTTGCCAGACTGTTATGCATTTGCACAAGGTTGGTGCCCACCCACCTCTCTCCCCCACCCCCCCGCTCAGCAGTCTGACCCAGATTAAAGGGGTTTGGAGTTAGCGCGCGAGCCCGCAGGGGCCACAACACGTGACTCAGTTCTCACCCATTGATGATGGGGGGGGGGGGGGGCAGGCAAGGCGCTTACACTTACATTATTTAATCACCACAGGTAAGATGGTGGTGGGGGGGGGGGGGGGGGAGGTTGCTCCTCCTGTTTCCGCCCCAGCATCTGACTTCCTCTCCCGGGGACAGGAAGTCAGACATGCGGAGTGACGCAGGGGAAGCAGTCATGACGTGCTCATCGTCCTAGCTCCCACTCTCCCACTCTCTCACTCTCTTCACACACACACACACACCACACACACACACACACACACACACACACACACACACACACACACACACACACACACACACACACCACACACACACACACACACACACACACACACAGTGCCTCTCTGGCTGGCCTTCGTGGTTCTGACTCCAGGCTGCTCCACCAGGCACCACTTGTCCACAACCTGTCCGTTTGTGATGACCTTGGGGGGGTGGAGGGAGGGGGCAAATATTATACCATATATTTGATAAGAAAAGCGTCCATTTCCAAGTCTGTTGTTATTGCGCCATCTTCAAATGCATTGTGGCAACTGTCCACAAAAATGGTTTGTGTCCAATTATAGATGGCTGTTTGTCATCACTATGAGCTACGCTGTTTTTTAGCGGTGGGGATGGTGGCTATACCTGTTTGGCTCAACACTAGCGTGTACTGATGTTAGGCGTTGCTAGTGAATGGTTGGCGAACTGTTAAGGTATGCTCTTTACAGTGCAATAGTAACATCTCTCTCTCCCCCTCTGGTGTGTTGTGTTGTGTGTGTGTCTCTCTCTCTCTCTCTCTCTCTCTCTCTCTCTCTCTCTCTCCTCTCTCTCTCTCCTCTCTCTCTCTCTCTCTCTCTCTCTCTCTCTCTCTCTCTCTCTCTCTCTCTCTCTCTC
>PIJE02000190.1:208552-431052 GCA_002895965.2 Coryphaenoides rupestris
CGATCTGGGTGGGAGGGGTCTGACCACACGGGGAAACTATATGGAAGTACAATTACTTAATTAGTCATTCATTACGGAAAACAATTGAGTGGTGAGATCGATGGTAGCAAACTTATTTACAGTACATCCGTGGGGTGGGGGGTCCCGACAAAGTCGTCTTGTCTATTGGGCCCATATGGCTAAGTAGATAAGTACATCACACATGAGGGAGAGAGCTTAGCGCGTGCGTGCGCGCACACACATACACGCACACACTTTGTTTGGGTTTCCGCTGGACTTGATCTCAGATAGGAGCTGGCCAGATCACAAGGGCTGGAATGTCGTCCCACCCCCTTCTCAGTGTTCTCTCTGGAGACAAACTCGTACTGTCTGTGTGTCTGTGTCTGTGTGTGTGTGTGTGTGTGTGTGTGTGTGTCTGTGTCTGTGTCTGTGTCTGTCTGTCTGTCTGTCTGTCTGTGGCCGTCAGCTCTTGGGAATGAAGTTTACAACTGCATATTGTCTCAATGTTGTTGCTACAGCCTAAATTCAAACTTTGCCTGTCTCTCGTACCCTTTCTGTTCTCTCTTCCTTCCCTGTGTCCTCCTCCCCCCCCCCCCCCCTCCCCCCCCACAGCTGTCGCGCTGAGGCAGCGGCTGGAGCAGCGAAGGCAGGAAGCGGCAGGAGCTGCAGAGGCCAGCTGCGTCAGGGAGCGGGAGGCACGGGAGAAGCTGGGAGCCATGATCGTGCAGCTCAAGCAGCAGGTGGGCCAGGCGGCGGCCCCCCCGGCCGCCGGCACCAGCCCCTCGCCCCCGCCCCCCCCTCCCTCCACCGTACCCCCCCAAACCCACTCCACACCCTCTTCCACCTCCTCTAGCTCAGAGGCCCTAGAAGTTGGCCAGAAGTAGTTGCCATACCCAACCCGCCCCTAAACACACACCCCAACATTTCACCACCTTCTCCTCCCCCCACAAACATGTCCCTCTGAGACAGAAAGAGAGGCACTCCCACAATCCTCCTGGGCTACTTTTGTTTGTTTATTTTGTTATTTGTTGGGTTTTTTTACCCTAAAGTACATCTTGCCCTTTTCCTGCCCAAGGTGGTTTGATTTAGCATTTTAAATTTAAACCTCCACTTAAAAACAAAACATCCTTTTTTTCCCTCCACTTGTTCCACTCTCCCCTGCCCCCCTTTTTCCAATATTTAATATTTTTTTCCAGGATGTACATTAATGTTTTTTAATTTATATTTTTATTGAACGGAAGAAAAAAAGACACGACTGCTGCTTTCTGAGACAAGGAGTTTTGGTCAGTTTCAGACCAACTTAACCAAGTTGATCTGTCCCCTCACCCCACCCCTCCCGGGTCCTGGCGGTCAGATCTAAACTACAGAGACAAAGATGGAACAACTCAACGGAAACAGAAAGACGGAGACGGCATGGATGTTGTGTCTGACGGGTCACAGGAGTTTCCTCTGAACCTCATTTTATAGTACTACCTGGCACAGTGGCTGGGGGTCCCCACCAGAGGACCCTCCGTGACGGCGGGGCTGGTCCGGTG
The DNA here is from genome assembly GCA_002895965.2 of Coryphaenoides rupestris. NCBI lineage: Eukaryota > Metazoa > Chordata > Actinopteri > Gadiformes > Macrouridae > Coryphaenoides > Coryphaenoides rupestris. The sequence continues at coordinate 210,088 of PIJE02000190.1, forward strand.
GCCCAGTCTCTCTCTCTCTCTGTACATAATGCCCCCCCCCTCCTCCGGTGGCTCCTCGTACCAGCGGACGCAGTAAACTGCATGGACCCTTATGTGCAGTTCTTTTTTTTTCTTTTCTTTTTTCTTTTCTTTTCTTTTCTTTTACATTATACAATGCAAAGAAAGAAACTACATGTGTAAAAAAACAAAAACAAAAAAAAGATGGCAAAAAGAAAACATCAAAGCTTATTTAGTGGGGGTGGGTGGGGAAGGGGAGGCAGGGGTGGGCGGGAAAAAACATTTATTGTATTTAAAAAAAAAAATCAATCTTGCAGATATTACGAAAAACCTCATGAAAATATGCCGACCGTGTGTGGAACTTGTGCGGAACAAGTGAGTTTTTAAAAGTACAAGTGAATTTGAAGTAGCCACTGGCCAGTCCCCTGGTTTTGGGTCCTAGTTTAATTTAGACGGGTCTGTCTCTGCTGGAGCCTCACTAGTACATCACACCCTCGCCCTCCCTCCCCCTGCCCCCGCTCGCCGGCTCTCTCCAAGACCTCTCGCCTCTTGTGTGTAGGCTAGCAGACCGTTGAGACCGCCACACTGTGGCCTTCACTTGCTTTGGCTGTGATCCTCTGGACATCAATCACTGTGCTCTTATTTGGTCAGGGTCCCCCCCCCCACCCCCAAACAAAAAATTACAATGTAATGTAAAAAAAATACAATAATCTAATGTAATCAAAAAGGCAAAATATAAGTTTAGTATGTGAATCCAATTTAAAATGGTATTACTGGATAAAAGTGATCCCTCATTCGGTGGTAGGAAGGAAAAACAGAATAATTGCAGAATTGGGGTGGGGTGTCACCACATTACAATATACTTACACACACATGCAAGTGTGTAATTGCGATCCCTGCATTCAGACCCAACAAAGGGCACCAGCGTTCCCATAAGCTGATCAAAGTGCCGAGGTCAGTCCTCTGCGGGGTTTCCTTTCTTTTCGCACAGGGCATTATTTGGCAGTTGTTGGTGGGTGGTGTTTGTCTGAGCGTTGTCTAGCTCGGAGTATGTGCTTCCCAGGTAGAAAACAGTTCGCATTGCCTGGTGCGGCGGGGGCCACCCCGAATGATAGGGGGGTGCGTTATTCTGCCCGACTGAACAAACTTAACGGCGAGCGGAAGAGGCGAGGGAAGAACAGAGGGCATGGTGCAGATGGGCCAAATCTGTCTCTCTGTCTGTCTCTCTCTCTCTCTCCGTCTCTCTCGTCCCCTCCTTCTCTCTCCTCTACTGGTCTCCTCTCTCTCTTCAGCTCCGGACGGCTGGTTGGGTGGCCCCTGAAACAACGGGGGTACAGGGGGAGCCCCTCTTTGTCCCGTACCGCTAGAAATGAGGGCAGCTGTTGTTGTTTGGTTGCGGTGTGTGTGTCGGAGGGAAGGAGGGTTTGGGGGCTCTGCACAAGATCCCAGGGGCCTCCTATATCTACTACAGCTCCCTTTCTCCACTCTCTAAAAAAACAGCCCATCAATCACCCCCCCCCCCCCCCCCCAACATGCTCTGCGTCCTCTAGCTGCAGTGGACGGCTCGTCGCAGTGTTTTCTGCCCAGGAGAGTAAGCAGACATTCCAACTAGAAGAGAGCGGGAGGCAGAGAGATACTCTTATTGTGTCAGTTGCCAGGCAAAAAGTGCTTTTTTATCACCTCCATGGTGATCAGAGCAAGAGAGTGTGTGTGTGTATATCTGTGCGAGTTTGTATGTATAAATAATTCTTTAAACAGAAGGGGATTGGCCTTGGCTTAACTCTGAAGCTTTCTTTTATACACATCTGTTCTAAATGCAAATTGGTAGACATTCCACTGTGCTCCGGCCCTCAGAATGCAGACGTACACACATGCACACACACATACACACACACACACACACACACCAATGACCAGGCAGAGGCCTCGTGGGGATGGTAAGACAGCCATAGAGAGTGCACTATGTGACACAGGTGTTGGTCGTGCTGCGCCTGACAACGTCTCAGTAGGTGAACGTTATCTCACAGAAGATGTACCCTCGACCGTTCATCCATACAGATATTTCTTATGAGGAAAAATATATTTAATGTAGTAACTAAAGATTTATATTCACTTTGTAAATACACTAGTCATTAATATATGAACTATGTTCTTATATAAATAATCTTCAAAAGGTTATAACAGCTGGACCACAACAGATACTTGAGGCTTAAAGTTGCCCTAGTGATTTCTTTTTTCTCCTTTTGTACCGCAGTTGAGAAGATATTTGTAACAACAACAAAAAAAGCCAGTTTCTCTGTTGCTATCGGAGCATGAGTTGGTGTGCAGAATGGAAAAGCGACATTTTGTTGCGAGATGTGGCAAAGAACACACAGGTGAACATAGGAAGAGAAAAGTCGACTATCACAGTTCCCTTTTCTTAACTAATGGTTGCGTTGTTTCTTTCTTTTTCTTCTTTTGTGGATTTCATCTTGATAGAAGTGTAGCGTACTAAGCTCCAGGATTTGTTTTGAGGCAGACGGCCCTACAAAGTAAAAGAAAAAAATGTGTTTGGAAATTGAGTAACGTTTTTTTACCCCCTTCTTTTGCATGTTATCAATCAAAATTGTTGTTTTGTTGACCCCCCTGTCGAATTAGCCTGGGAACCAGACAAATCTGCCAGATCCTGTTTTATTCCCCTGGCGGATGTATGCGCATTTGCCTGGTGCACTGGTCCGGCCATGTCAGACTACTGCTGAATAGTAATTTGATCTGTTTTTAAAATGTTAAGATAAGATAAGTTAAGATGTCCCCCACCAAAGGCACAAGCTATTGACTATGTTCACATGCATGATGACACTTACACTCAAAGTGGATGGCCTTTTATTTATATATATATACTGTATATATATATACTGTATATACTGTATATATATATATATATATATAATATATGTGTGTGTGTATCTTGTCTTAATTTCTTGTCTTAAAGAATGTGGGTCATAAGAAAGAAAGGAAGTGGCCTTCTGAATGAAGATTTGCTTGGGTATTACAGTATGGTTCTTTGAGCGGGCATGTGTGTGTCGGTGGGATGGCGGGGGCGGTTGGGGGGGCAGTGGCAGTGGCACATTTCAACAGAGTGAGTAGTTTGTAAAGGGAGGGGCTTGTGCACACAACTGTGGATGTGTGGCCTATCTGACACACACACACAGTGTGTGGTCAATGAACGGTTGGAGATGATAACATCGCTCACATTTGTTACCAGTATTAAGGTTGCTCATGCCACAATTACCTCCTGCAACAGTCCACTAAAGTTTCCTTTTTATTTTAGAGAAAGTTCAAAAGGGGTTGTCTGTTGTATTTCTGCATAAAAAAGTGTATTGCATTTTATACAGGAGGGGGGGCTTTATATCTGCATAAGGTGTATGTGATACTGACAACATGGACTGAAAGTGGACATTATGTAAAAAAAAAAAAAAGAGGGAAAAAACACATGTAACACAATGTGCTGGTCGCACCAGCTCCCTGCGGCTGTATTTTATAGGTACTTGGCTATGCTTTGTACAGAGTTTCTATAAGGCGTGTACACATTGACCTAACTCGCTGAGGTAAAGATACCCCGCCAGTCCATCGAGAGGGCAGCTTCACCTCCTGGCCATTTGAAATGGACCCACACACCCCCCCCCCCACACACACCACACCACACACACACCACACACACACCACCACACACACACACACACACACACACACACACACACACACACACACACACACGGTGGTTCACGGCCATAATAGCATCTTAACAAGACAACACTCTAGCTCCGACTCCGTGTGTACACACACACACACACACACATGCAAGGCGACCTCTGGACTGTTGATGCTGGGCGTGGCCAGTAACCCTGCCAGCATTACGACGTCGATCGTGACGGAGTTAGAGGGAGCTAGCACAAAAAGGCTGCGTTCCAGCGTACACATCACGTGTGCGATCGGTGACGAGGAAAAAGGGCACACAGATTTTATTTTATACACCCTGACAGGCACACAAACTACTAGAAAGAGTTCAAAATAAAATAAAAAATAATACAAATATATATATATATTTTTTTTATATTTATGGCTTTGTTAATTTTCTTTTCTTTCTTTTTTTGACTCTCCCTCGATGCTATTCTGACAGTGAAACAGCAGTGTCCTTGTATGACCATTGCATACTATGTTGCCAAGCCGTGTGATGAGGCATTTGTTCTTGCATGAATTGAGACACTGTTCTCCTACCTCATGTTGTGATATATTGAAGAAGAAAAAAAGATGTTTTATAACGCAGACGACACTGCATCTCTAACTGTTTATCCTGATTAATATTTACTAGAAAATGACATACCTTGTAAATGCTTTTAGCTAATACCTCAGTTGTATCTAGTGTTTTTTCCTTTTTGTTATTTTTTGCCCTGCCCTGATTTCACATATTGTAAATATATCCTGTATAGACAATGCACTTGGATGAAATTCAAGTAAAGTTCTGTAGTGTCATAGTGATGTTGTATTGTCTTCCTTACCCTTTGTCACATATATGCATATACATATTAAGACTTAAGATCTTATATTTCACATGATGTCTTAAACGGGCGTGAATTAATTCTTTAAAATGTTCTATATATGCTAATTGGATCAGATCATTTAACAACCTTAAATTCTGATTTTAACGTTGATGATTTTTGGCCTATATATTGGCATAACCATAACATTTGGATTTTTTTATACAATTTTGATACGCCAAACTACTTGGAGCATGTGCCACATTAACTAAGCCATAATATGTATCAATAAGAATATTTTCAAGTGATATGAAATAGTTATTTAAAGGAGAACCAAAGTTCCTGACCCCGCATCTAAAAAGAAGCTGGTTTGCTGCTCCCCTGTAAACAGAAGCCAAGGACAGGTGTGTTGCCTCAACCTTGGCACAATCAGCAGGTGATGTGAAGTGAAGTTATGCATATGCAATAGCACGTGTTTAACCTATGAGAGGGAGTTGCCCAATGCAAATCAATCTACTGGTGTTGGGGTTTGGTTCTGTGAATAGGGAAATGTCCTGGTAGATTCTTCCCAAGGCTAATGCAGGCTTTGGTGTATTTAGTCAACCTTCACTTCTCTACTGTTCACTGCTAGTTATGTTAAAGGTGTGTTCCATTCCATATATAAGCATTGTATTTCTCCAATTAATATAGCCTTTCTGGACAAATATATTAAAATAACGATTGAATGATGAAGAAATTAACAGGTAAGCAAATACATTTTATTTTATTTAGCGACCAAATCTGATCTTACTTACTACTAGAGCTGAATTTGTACATTTATGTATATAAATACACAGAGCAGAGGGCCAGCGCCCCCTTCATAGATAATTATTTCTGCAAGAAGGCCATGGCCAGTGGGAAACGGTGGAAAGAAAATGCCAGCAATGGCTATTGTTATACATTCATCAATTTCAAGAATACAATCCCATGTACCAACTGCAGTACAGTCTACAGGGGGAGGCAGTGGGAACTGAGCTCGCATTAAAGTAGTACAATCATACATCTGTGGGGGTTCAGCAATACATCGCCAACGCCGAGCTAAGTGTCGGGGTGTCCCTGAGCAAGACTCCAACCAAACTGCTCCTGACGTGTTGGCTGCACTTCACCACCACGCCACCAGGGTGCGCAGTAGAGTAGGCCCCATTGTGCGCCGCTGCGCTAACATTTCGGTTTGTCATATTGTCATCATACTTTTTCATATTTACATGTAATGATTTAATTATACAGCTGATATGACAATTGTTTAACAATATTACATTACATTGTGTTCAATATTTCATATGACGGATGCATGTGGTCGGCATATTTCAGGCTATTGAAACTTTGTTGCAATATTTTATGTCAAAAATCTCATCGCATTTTCTGGTCGTTGCAATCTACTATTGTTGCAAGCCGTGGGTTGCTGTGTGTGTTGTTTACTACTATTACAATGCTCTCTCACGCTGTCTCTCACACACATACACACACATATGGCTATTATGTATTTATTTATACACCCCACAAAACTCAGATTATAACTGGACGTTTGAAAAGGTTAATAATAATAATAATAATTCAAATTTATTGAGCGCATTTCTCGAACCCAAAGCGCTGTACATGGGAGGATCAGATAAAAGCGAACAAACAAACAAAACAAAAAAAAAAACTATAAAAATTTTAACACAGGTCCTTAAATGCCCGTCTAAAGAGGTGTGTTTTGAGGAGAGCTTTGAAAGATTTGAGTGACTCTGCCTCTTTGATGGGGTCTGGGAGTGAGTTCCACAGCCGTGGAGCAGCACAACTGAATGCCCTGGCTCCCATGGTTTTAAGTCTGCAGCGTGGCTGCTGCAGAGAGATGGAGCTGGAGGAGCGGAGTGTACGTGTTGGGCAGGACAGTTCGATAAGGTCAGAGAGGTAGGATGGGCCAGTGGCATGGATGGCTTGGTAGGTGTGGGTTAGAACTTTAAAGTCAATGCGTGAACTGACAGGGAGCCAGTGTAGGCTGAATAACACTGGAGTGATGTGCTCACGGCGGGAGGTGTGGGTGAGAACACGGGCAGCACAATTTTGGACATACTGCAGCCGGTTTATGCATTTTGCAGATGCCCCCACCAGGAGGGCATTGCAATAGTCCAGGCGGGATGAAACAAAGGCATGAATGAGGCGTTCAGCAGTTGTTTGGGAGAGCAGAGGTCGGATCTTTGCCAGGTTCCTGAGATGGAAAAATGAAACCTTGGTGATGTTCTTTAAGTGGTTGCAACAACTGAACAACAAATTATCTAAATGACGTTACACATTCATTAAACCATAAAAACCATACACACCTGTCAGGTGTGTCATTCCCCTGCATAGTCTGACATGGGAGTGGGTACAGGAAAACGTTTATGGCAACTTGAGCATTCTGCAAGTCAAATAACAAATATACCTTTGACCTAGTTCACCACGGCACATCCGGAATTGATGCCTTCTCTGCGGCTTTGAGGTTTGACAGCACTGTTGGTGCATTCCTCTGTGCCATGCCGCATCTTTGTCAAGTCCCCCGTTGCAGAGCCAAGTCTCCAGTCGCAGAAACTGTCCAGTGGAAATGCAGCCAGGCCTTGTTCTCGCCTGGAGGCTGGACAGCTTGCGCCTAAAACCACTGCTGTCAAAAAACTGTTCAGGAAACAGAGCCAGGGTACATTCAGACTCAGGTACCCAGGAATTGCGACCGGCTGCAGCAGCAGGAGCACCGCCATCAAAACAAGGAATGGAGCCCATGTAAAGAGCAGCGTCGTCACGGCTTGCTGAACAACATCTCGCCTGGACAGAACTTCACCCCCGACCTCTCTCGGAGGAGAGGATCTCTCCATGTGCGGGTACACCAGCGAGCACGCTACAGCCAGGACGGTTGCCGCGGCAACGTGAAGGGCCTGCGATGAGTGGAACACCCAGCATCGGTGCAGGTGGTACGGGGCTTCTTCACCCAACACTGGTTGGAAATCAGACAGCAGGAACACGTAAAATGTGGCTGCGCACCACAGGAGGGCGGTGGCCAGCAGCACGGGGGCAAGCTTCCTTTCCCTGGAGGTCGAGTAGGAGGTGGTGGTGGTGGGTGTCCCTCGGCCACGAACCAAGATATAACAATCCAAGAAGCCGAGGACCACCACGGGCCACTGCAGCGCACCGTAGATCTGTCCCATGATCTGAGCCAGAAGGCACACGTGATGCCTAGTGAGACGCACGCCCCAGAGGGGTCTGTCAGCCTGCACCTGGAGGGCCGTCAGGGTCATGGTCAGGATGGTGTCCACCAGTGCCAGGGACACGCTGAAGACCCCCATGAAGCTCCGGCAAACGGGCCTCTTCTTCTGGGAGAACACCAGCAGCCAGTTCAGAAGACATTTCCCCCAGAGCGCCAGGAGGAGTTGGGGGATTGAAACCTGCATGGTTTGGCCTCGGAGTGCGGTCCTGAGTGTTTGGCGGCTGCTCGGTGGAAGCCTTTAGTAACCTGCTGAGGAAAAGAAGAAGTAAAAAAAAGGTTGTTCCTTTTATTTTGGTACAGTAAGCATATTCCATTGTCGGGGTTTGTTGTGAAATGGAGCTCAGAAAGTTTTTGGCGGACTTGCTAATCCCGCCCCCAGCCACTGACGTAGTCGGTTCTTAGTTGGTTCAAGTCTGGCCCAGCAAAGAGTTGGGGCCAAGAACGAACCAGTTTTTCTGGCCGACAGCCGGTTCTTTGTCTGTCAAAACAGGAAGAACTGGTTCGTTTTAGGCTTTGGCTCCGAACCGGCCCTGAAAATGCCTTGGTGGAAAAGCCCAGTGCTGTTTGCATTGCTGAGGTTAGGTCCTGTGGAAAGTGTGCAATACTTTATTGTTTTCTCTTTGGAAATTGAACCAGCCAGCATGTGTCATTGTTTATCCTTTTGTATAGGTTTTTCATGGTTTTGAGTAGATTTGTTGTTATAAATAAGTATAAAATGCTTAATGTCAATTTTAATAGCTCTTAGGTACGGTTATCAATGTAAACACTGATCTGAATACAGACTGTAATGTCAAATTAATGTATCTGTATGTCTGTATCTGTATCTGTGTTTTAAGAAACGAATGAAACACACATAGAACCATCACACATAGAATCAATAAAAAACATCAGAAACTAAAAACAACTCCAGTGACACAAACAGCCTCTAGGATAAAGGAGGCATCTTATACTGTATCCTGAGGGCCAACGGTGATTTGTCTAGACCCACATTAAAACTACAAAGTTTACTTGAAAGAAACAACAGCTTTTGCCCTTTTAAAGAAAAACACCCATCTCTTTAAAACTTGACTAAAAGCTGTTATCTGCAAGTGTCCCAGACATTTCTACTGACTTGGTCGTCAACGTGCAAACTGCTTTTATTTGGTTTATTTGACAGTCAAAACCTTACACTGTAGGCTACCACTACCTTTGGAAGAAATATGCTCATGTCACTGAAAATGGCAGGTGTCCAACAACTGTCTTCTTCCAACTACTTTACATCTCCACAGACTCATTGTAGTGAAATACTCAACACCCACACAAGAGACAAGACGTGACCCAACAGACATGTATGTTATATGACAGACACAAAGTGAACACATGTAATATTAGTTTACCTTCTGTTGCCTCGACATGTGCAAGTCATCTCAACCTTTACACTCTCGCTTCATGTGTCTTTTGGTGACGCTGAGATACGTTGAGGAGCACGACTTAAACGTTAACCCTTCCCTAAGCCCTGCTGACAAGGTGTGGCTTAGTGAACGCTGCTGCTGCTGCTGCTGCTGCTCAACACGCACTATTCTCCAACGCAACAGGAAAGAGTGCAATGCCTTGACCACCAGGGGGAGCGGGCTGGCCGAGCACATCTTGGTTGAAACGAAAACAAAGAAGGAAGCGCAAGTCCAAGCATGACCCAGTTTAAAAAGCATGACCCAGTTTAAAAAGCGAGACAAAAAGATGGTTTTTTTCCGAGGTACAGGAAGGAAGAAGGGCTTTGAAAAACTATTTTGGGTTTTTTGTTTATTTTTTGTTTATGTATCATACTTGTTTATTTTCTTTGTTAACATGTACTTTTGTAAATATGCATGTTTATGGGTGTGCGGGTACACATACACTTAACTGAGTGATGGAAAAGGGGTAGGATTAAATAAGTTTATGCTTCTTCCTGCTCCTTTTTGGACATGTTAGGTTATTTTCTTTTACTGTATTCTTTTTATTGGATTGTTCTAACATAATAAAGCCTGCATCAATCAATCAATCAAAAAAGTCTGTTTATCTGTTCCTTTCATTGCGCCACTGTTCTAGTTCCATTTTGCAGGGAGGGTGTAAAAGGTAAAGGTGAATAGCTTGGTTTCTACCTGTGAATATTTTCAGGGGGGGCAGTGAGAAAGTCACTGTCGAGAACAATATCTACAATTACAGTCAATACAATTCAAACGTACCCAGTCAAACTAACAATATGTTACAGCGTGCCACATTTAATAGAATGAACAACCTTAGGGAAGGTACTATGACTGAGACAATGGGGCAATGGCCTAGGCTTTCTTATAGCCTCAATTGCATCAGTCTGTGTCAAAACCAGAAGTTCAACACGGCAAGAATGTATTTGCCTGTATTGAGATGAGATGCAAAAGAGTGTCACTCAGTTTAGACCACAGTGAATTTGCAATAATGTACATCAAGACAAGATTCAAATTCGTGGTAGGCAGCCCAAATTCAGCAAATAATTACATGGGTCCCACTCCTTTCATTCAATTAATTACTTTGGTAGGAGTAGTTGTAAGCGGCAAGCAATTCCCAAAATCTACATTGACTAAATACATGGGCCTAATTCAAGAAAACATTCACTAGCTATCACCATTAAAAATGGGTCTATACTTTCAATTATTCGGCCTATCAAAAATGTTGGTCATTAGGTCAGAATGGCTATGGCAGCCAACCCGGTTGCAGCATTACCTTACGGGTCGGAAAATAACCCTGCTCAAACGTTTGCCCTACATGCCGCTAACCCGTTCACCCCCACGAATTGTACGGCACAAAGCTTTTTTGCCCCGGCCCACGTACTGTTTCCCCAGGTCACTTCAACACCTTTTCCACCCTCTATGCCCCAGCCCGTGGAACGTTGTGGAGTAATAAGCTACGATGATAACTATGCCCCACACCGCGACACCTACCAATACGGCCAGTCAGCCGTGAGAAGGGCCAAGTCGGCGCCACGGTCATCACACACAACGCCAGATGTTGTAACAATGGATGATAGTGACGATGAACATTATGGATATAGAGAGAGAATTCCAATATTGAAGCCAGGCCATTTTGATGGAACGGGCTCCTGGAAAGACTTTATTCACCGGTTCGAAAGCTGTGCGGGGGCAAATCATTGGTCAGATGCAACAATGGCGGTGCAACTGAGATTCAGCCTGAACGGCGCGGCTGGAGCTATCGTCCATAAAAACCCCAGATCTGACCGCTGGAGCTACCGGCGGATTGTGGCTGAGATAGAGACTGCCTACGGGCCGCGCTCCGAGCATGCAGCAGCCATCGGCATTGAATTGAGACAGCGGGTTAGGGGGCAGAACGAAGCGCTGCACCTCTTAAGGGATGATATCTACGAGAAAGTGTCCATCGTGTATGCTGACCGTACGGAGCTAGAGCAGGACGCCATCAGCGTGGAGGTTTTCACCAACGCCCTGGCCGACGCCGAGGTGGTGCAAAAACTACTGGAGCAGCAGCCGCGCACCCTCGCCAGAGCATATGACATCGCACACGGCTACGAGACCACCAGGAGGGCCGCCAGGACAGTCACACAATTCATGCAGCCTGGCCAACGCAGCTTTGTAAATCAGCGAGCCAGGGCCGCCACGGTACGTGAAAATAACAGCATGCCAGCTTGTTGTCGGAGGCCAGTGGGGGTAAGCTGTCTGGGTCCATCGATCACCAGAGAGGGCTCCACAGATTTAATCAGCCAGTGGCGCCGGAAGAACGACACAAATGTCAAAATGCCTATGGGGGAGATTGTTCATGCCACCAACTGCTCAGATGCTCTAGAGCATATGCAGAGAAACTTGCCCTTCTCACCCCGTCGATTCCTCAAACAGGCAAGCTCGGGACAGCAATGGAAGAACCCCCACAGGCGACCCGACACAGGTATATGGTGGTCAACCTGTACTGCAAGTCAGGAAAGCACTGACATGTGTGTTAAAATATTGATATATGGACTGGAAATGTGTGCTGCTGGCTTGACTCCTGGTGACTCCGAAGGAAATGATGGTATAGCCCCTTCCATCTCTTCACTCCATCCCACAGAGTCCAGACCCCCAATAGAGCCACTGTCGCGCAGGTCCTGCAGGGCATCGGCCCCGGTGGTTCTGGCGGTGCTGGGGGAAGTCAACCTACCAGTACGAGTTGGGAGCCGAGCTACCAATGTGAACTTTATTATGGCCGACACAGCAGAGAGCACCGAGGTTTATCCTGGGGCACCCTTTCCTACATCAGACAAGTGCCCAGCTGGACTATGGTCACCGTGAGATAACCCTCTGCGGAGACAGAAGGTAACCTCGTTTTAACCCAAGGCCATCAGTCCCCGGGTGCACATTGTCAAGAGTCGCCCGCACGACAGTGTTGGAATCGGGGAGTGAGAGTATGTAGTCCCCGGCACCGGCCCACCTCCGCCATGGCTGCCGACGAAGACCTGAATGCTGAGCCCAACTAAAGGTTTCAATCGAAAAACACCACGTTCTAGTGGCTCACATCATCGTACAGGCGCAGCGGTCCACCAACGTTCCCATCAGGAGTCATTCAACCTGGTGCCTTACCTGTCACGTTGGAAGAGAGGCGCTGTGGCAGGGATCCTACAACCAGCAACGGTGTTAGGGAAGCTGGGCCCCAGCCACCCCTCGCCCCACTGGCCTCTGAACCTATTAACTCTGTTCTCTGCTCCTTTACCCAGCCACCTGCAGGTCCTGTATAATGAAGGCTGTGCTAGTCTTGCCCAAGGGGGGAACATGAGAGGGTGGGCCCACCTGCTACGGTCATACAGTGACGTCTTCTCCACGGGCCCACTGACCTTGGCCGTACTGGCCTCGTGGCAGCACGACATCCCTCACCACCCCTGGTCCACCTGTTGAAAACAGCAACCACGCAGGATGGCTAGGGACAAACAAACTGCAGCAAGACCAGCAGGTGCAGCAGAGCCTGGACACTTGGTGTGGGCCCAACCAGCAACAGCAGCTGGGCTGCAACCAATCGTTATGGTGAGGAAGAAGGACCAGGACTTCGCGGCTATGTGTCGACTACAGGGCCTTAAATGAGAAGAACCATTAGGGATGGCTTTATCCACTGCCCCGCATCCAGGACACCTTAGACACATTGTCCACCACCAGGTACTTCAGCATGCTGGACTTAACATCAGGATACTGCAGGTGAAATGACGCCGAGAGCCCGAAAAGGCTGCTGCTTTCTGCACCCGTAAGGGCCTGTTCGAATGGAAATGTGATGCCTTTCGGACTATGCAATGCGCCGGCCACATTCCAGAGGCTCATGGACCGTGTCCTGGCCGGGCTGCAGTGGGAGACCTGTTTGGTGTACCTTGATGACATCATTGTCCTGGGGCGTGACGGCACCGACATGTTGGAGCGGCTCAGCCAAGTGTTCGACAGACTACGCGCAGCCAACCTAAAACTTAAACCTTCAAAGTGTTTCCTGTTCCGAGAACGAGTGGCTTACCTGGGGCACATCGTCTCCGCCAAAGGTGTCGCCACTGACCCCCAAAAGATCCAAAAGGTGACTGAGTGGCCCGCACCCCAAAACGTCTCTGAAGTGCGTCAGTTTGTCGGCCTGGCTTCGTACTACCGGCGCTTCGTCAAAGATTTCGCCACAGTCGCCAAACCCCTCCACAAACTCACCAAAAAGTATGCACGGTTTAACTGGACGGATGAATGCCGGGAGGCATTCGAGCAGCTGAAAAGCCGGCAGTCCTCTCCCAAGTACAAGAAGGTGAGGAGAGAGTGCTTGCCTATGGGAGCAGGAGAATGTCGGCCACTGAGCAAAACTACTGCACCACCAGACGAGAACTTCTGGCAGCTGTCGAGTTCACCTCTCATTTCCGGCAGTACCTCCTAGGGAGATCATTCATCCTACGGACTGACCACAGCAGCCTGCGCTGGTTGACTCGAATGAGGGAGCCTGAGGGCCAGCTCGCTCGCTGGCTTGAAAAACTAGCAGAGTACGATTTCCAGGTGATCCATCGTCCAGGGAGACACCACCAAAATGCGGACGCGCTCTCCAGAAGACCCTGCCGGACGTCGTGCCCATGCACAGTGCCAGAGCCTAGCCTCAGTAACCAGCTCCAGCACAAGGGGATACAGTGCAACATGGCCGAGAGTCTAGCTGAAGAGGATGCCGTGAAAACTCCTGCAGAGCAACCTCCAGTGGGGGTAGTGGTGCCCGAAGATAGCTATGGAGGCAGCCCCGCAGTTTAATCTAAGTATCTTCCAGTGGGGGTAGCGGACGTTTTCAGTGACAATCAAGCTGGCTCTTTGTTCCGTCCAGGTGTCTACAGGGTGAGTGAGCCAGCCCAAACCAACCTGTTCGATGGCTGGACCAAGAGCAGTTAATCAGTGCCCAAGAAGCTGACCCAGATATAGCACCAGTGAGGAAGTGGATGGACGAGGGGAGGGGCCAGGCCCACCCTGGGGCTGACATAAGCACCCTACAGCCCTGCCACCCAAAAGCCTACTGGTCGCAGTGGAAAAGGCTCTACCAGAAAGACGGCATTTTGCTGAGGAAATTCTACTGCACAGATGGAAAGGTGTTCTATCCACAGATCATGTTGCCTCAAGAGTACCGCACCTCAGTCACGGAACAATTGCACGATGGCCCAGTCGGTGGCCACTTTGGAGGAGAAAGGACACTCGCACGTCTCAAGGCCCGGTACTACTGGTACAATATGAGGGATGACGTCACTCTGTGGTGCCGCACCTGCACCAGCTGTGCTGCAAAAGCCCGCCCGAAGAAAACACCTCAAGCCGCCATGGGCACAGTGCGAGTTGGTGCCCCCTTCGAACGCATCGCAGTCGATTTAATGGGACCACTAAATGAAACCGAAAGGCACAACCGCTACATAATAGTAGTACAAGACTATTTCAGCAAATGGGTGGAAGCCTACCCGGTTCCCAATGAACAAGCAACGACAGTGGCCGAAAAGATTGTTTCAGAGTGGGTGTGCAGGTACGGAGCCCCACAATGCCTACACAGCGACCAAGGTACCAATTTCGAGTCAGCTGTGTTCCAGAGAACGTGTGAACTGCTGGGAATCGACAAGACCCGGACCACGCCATTTCGGCCGCAGTCGGACAGCCAAGTAGAACGCTTCAATGCCACCCTGCAGAAAATCATAGCCACGACTGCAGAACGATGTCACTGGGACTGGGACATTATGACCCCATATGCAGTCATGGCCTACCGTGCATCCAAACACAGCTCCACGGGCCTGACGCCTAACATGATGCTGTTCGGACGGGAAATTACAGAGCCAGTGGATCTTGTTGCTGGGTTGCCACCTGACCCGGACAACACTACTACCCCTCCATCCTATGTCGTACAGCTCCGGGAAAGGCTTGAGCTATCTCACCAGTTGGCCCGGGAGGCGCTGGGAAAATCTGTCGAGCGTGCCAAACGACAATATGACAAAAATGTTTGCAGAGTCCAACACAAAGTCGGTGATGCAGTATGGTTCTTAATCAAAGGCACCAAGAGAGTAAAGGATAAAGTGCGGAAGTTCCTGCCTTCCTACGAGGGTCCGTACTTCATCGTGGGCGTACTGGACGACTTGGTCTACCGGATTAAAAAGGGTCCGAGGATGAAGATGAAAGTCGTTCATCACGACAAACTCAAAGCTTACCATTCCAGGACAGCATTAGACAGCGGCTGGATAATTCGAGAGGCTGAAACGTGGGCACCAGTGGAGGCGCCACCCCCGTTGTCAGACCCCAGCTCTTCAGAGATCGACATCAGTCCCCTCGACCTTTGGGGCACATCACCAGAGACGGAGGACCCTGTTGTGGAGGCCCTTCCAGGCCTCTTCTCACCATCACCGAGCAGCAGCCAGCTCCCTTGCCACCCTGCTGAGCCTTCACTGGAGGAGGCTGGGACCCCGCATACGGCCAGGGGAGAAGCTGCTCGTCCTCTTTTGAGCTCCACCCCTCGGCGTCGACCCCGGAGGGTCCGCAGAGCTCCTGACAGGTTTGGTGACTGGATTGGTCACTGAGCATAGTTGCCTGAGGTTGGGTGTAGGCGGATCGCTGCCTTCCTCAGAGGAAAAGAGTTCCAGTAAAAGACAACAAAAACAAGAGTTCCTGTGTTGTCAAAACAGAAAAAAAATGTATATAAAAAAACAAAAGTTCCAGTATTGTCAAAGCAAAAGAGTTTAAGTATTGACAATAACAAAGATTTACAGTATTGTGTCATTACAAGTGTAACTTGACTATGTTGAGGTTAGAATGTGAAGTTTTATACGATATGGGTTTAATATAATTGTTTACTATCAACAGTTGGTAATTTGAATACTAATGGGCCGCATAGTTTTGTTAAAGCATCCTGGGTATGTTAACTGCTAAGACACTTAATGAGCCTGCGAGTGAAAAACAATGTGAAAGAAAGAAAAATGTTATTTGTTTAATAGAAAATATTAAGTGGAGTGGTTAAAGTAATTGTCACATTTTTCCCATTGGATGTATAAGTTTATGCCATTTGCTTGCATGTACGAACGGAGTATGCAGTATGCTTTAATTGACGTTTATGGACATTGCCTTTTTACCTTAACCTTCCACTGGAAGGGGACCCCTTCAAGGACTGTGAGAAACACGGGTTATGGTTAGGGATGTTTGTATAATAACTGTCTAATTAATATTTTCCTGTGTACAGTGTAATGATGCTGGAGATATGTTAAGGGTTTAAACATTCTCCAGAGTGGGGGTAGTGTTGCAATCTCTGCCTTCCCCTGGCGGCTTGTTGGGAAAATGTGTGTGGCGCATAGGTGTGTGTGACGTAGTAGGACAGGTGTGTTGTGGGTAGTATAAGAACAAATGACCACGTGGGAGTCGACGGTGCGAAGGTGATAGTAGGGTAATCCATGCTCCAGCCGAAAGCTAGCAAGCAAGTGCCTTTTATGCCCATGAATATACCACTGTGTACCAATAAAGCCTAGTTCATTGCTGCACCAACCAACGCCTCACTGTTTCGTGCTTCGGCTCTGTCAACCCGGACCCATAGACGCAAGTTACCGGCAACGAGCCAAGTTATTAGAACGAGACCAGCTCACTCCCAACTACGGTTCGGAGCGTGGAAGCTGTAAAGGTAACAATATAGAAGCTTCTGTAGGCCGAAGGTTTTACGTGTTTGGATGTTTTTTTTTAACTATAAGGAACTAGTGGAACGCACAGATAGTCAACTTAATGTTGTGCCATTCTGACCTAATGACCAACATTTTTGATAGGCCGAATAATTGAAAGTATAGACCCATTTTTAATGGTCGATTTAATGGGACCACTAAATGAAACCGAAAGGCACAACCGCTACATAATAGTAGTACAAGACTATTTCAGCAAATGGGTGGAAGCCTACCCGGTTCCCAATGAACAAGCAACGACAGTGGCCGAAAAGATTGTTTCAGAGTGGGTGTGCAGGTACGGAGCCCCACAGAGCCTACACAGCGACCAAGGTACCAATTTCGAGTCAGCTGTGTTCCAGAGAACGTGTGAACTGCTGGGAATCGACAAGACCCGGACCACGCCGTTTCGGCCGCAGTCGGACGGCCAAGTAGACGCCTTCAATGCCACCCTGCCAGAAAATCCAATAGCCACGACTGCCAGAACGATGTCACTGGGACTGGGGACATTATGACCCCATATGGCCAGTCATGGCCTACCGTGCCATCCAAACACAGCTCCAACGGGCCTGACGCCTAACATGATCTGTTCGGACGGGAAATTACAGAGCCAGTGGATCTTGTTGCTGGGTTGCCAACCTGACCCGGAACAACACTACTACCCCTCCATCCTATGTCGTACAGCTCCGAAAAAGGCTCGAGCTATCTCACCAGTTGGCCCGGGAGGCGCTGGGAAAATCTGTCGAGCGTGCCAAACGACAATATGACAAAAATGTTTGCAGAGTCCAACACAAAGTCGGTGATGCAGTATGCTTGTTGATCAAAGGCACCAAGAGAGTAAAGGATAAAGTGCGGAAGTTCCTGCCTTCCTACGAGGGTCCGTACTTCATCGTGGGCGTACTGGACGACTTGGTCTACCGGATTAAAAAGGGTCCGAGGATGAAAATGAAAGTCGTTCATCACGACAAACTCAAAGCTTACCATTCCAGGACAGCATTAGACAGCGGCTGGATAATTCGAGAGGCTGAAACGTGGGCACCAGTGGAGGCGCTACCCCCGTTGTCGGACCCCAGCTCTTCAGAGATCGACATCGGTCCCCTCGACCTTTGGGGCACATCACCAGAGACGGAGGACCCTGTTGTGGAGGCCCTTCCAGGCCTCTTCTCACCATCACCGAGCAGCAGCCAGCTCCCTTGCCACCCTGCTGAGCCTTCACTGGAGGAGGCTGGGACCCCGCATACGGCCAGGGGAGAAGCTGTTCGTCCTCTTTTGAGCTCCACCCCTCGGCGTCGACCCCGGAGGGTCCGCAGAGCTCCTGACAGGTTTGGTGACTGGATTGGTCCCTGAGCATAGTTGCCTGAGGTTGGGTGTAGGCGGATCGCTGCCCTCCTCAGAGGAAAAGAGTTCCAGTAAAAGACAACAAAAACAAGAGTTCCTGTGTTGTCAAAACAGAAAAAAAAATGTATTAAAAAAAAAAAAAGAGTTCCAGTATTGTCAAAGCAAAAGAGTTTGAGTATTGACAATAACAAAGATTTACAGTATTGTGTCATTACAAGTGTAACTTGACTATGTTGAAGTTAGAATGTGAAGTTTTATACGTTATTGGTTTAATATAATTGTTTACTATCAACAGTTGGTAATTTGAATACTAATGGGCCGCATAGTTTTGTTAAAGCATCCTGGGTATGTTAACTGCTAAGACACTTAATGAGCCTGTGAGTGAAAAACAATGTGAAAGAAAGAAAAATGTTATTTGTTTAATAGAAAATATTGCCCTAATTTTGCACTTAAAATCCTGCACCTTGGAGTAACTTTACGCTAATGTTAAGTGGAGTGGTTAAAGTAATTGTCACATTTTTCCCATTGGATGTATAAGTTTATGCCATTTGCTTACATGTACGAAAGGAGTATGCAGTATGCTTTAATTGACGTTTATGGACATTGCCGTTTTACCTTAACCTTCCACTGGAAGGGGACCCCTTCAAGGACTGTGAGAAACACGGGTTATGGTTAGGGATGTCTGTATAATAACTGTCTAATTAATATTTTCCTGTGTACAGTGTAACGATGCTGGAGATATGTTAAGGGTTTAAACATTCTCCAGAGTGGGGGTAGTGTTGCAATCTCTGCCGCCCCCTGGCGGCTTGTTGGGAAAATGTGTGTGGCGCATAGGTGTGTGTGACGTAGTAGGACAGGTGTGTTGTGGGTAATATAAGAACGAATGATCGCGCGGGAGTCGGGTGCGAAGATATAGTAGAGTAATCCATGCTCCAGTCCGAAGTTAGCAAGCAAGTGCCTTTTATGCCCAGGAATATACCACTGTGAACCAATAAAGCCTAGTTAATTGCTGCACCAACCAACGCCTCACTGTTTCGTGCTTCGGCTCTGTCAACCCGGACCCATAGACGCAAGTTACCTGCAACGAGCCAAGTTATTAGAATGAGACCCGCTCACTCCCAACTACGGTTCGGAGTGTGGAAGCTGAAAAGGTAACATGTGCATGGGAGTGGGCAGGGGGGGGGCCTAGTGAGGTCAGAGTTCACTGATGGCCTGCGGAAAGAAGCTCCGTTTTAGTCTCTTCTAGCAGCGTGACTGCGGAGCAGAGACTAAAACAGAGATTCTTTCCGCAGTCCATCAGAAACTCAGTTTTAGTCTCTCTATTCCGCAGTCACACTGCTAGAACAGAGACTAAAATTATAAAACCATATAAGCACAGATAAAAGCACATGAGCACTGATAAAAGCAGATGAGCACAGAAAATGTAAAACAATAACATAACCACGAATCCAGATTATGACAGCATGTTTGATTGCCCAGTAACCACTGTTTTATAGATTTGGAGAAGGACTTGAGAGGCTGACTGCCCAAAGCTACTTCCTCTAAATGGTATTTTACAATCCCCTCTTGTAACAGCTCTGGTAAATGAGCTTCGATTTGGTTCAATTAATTCCTTGAGCGAAGGGGGGCAGACCATAAAATATCTGCAAGTTTGATCATGTTTTCCCAGTTTACGAAAACATATTTAGTCAACATTTTACAATGATAATATGAACTAGAAAAATTCCAGGGAAATTTTGAGGGTGCCTACTAAGCAAGCAATAACACACACACACAGTATACAGACAAAAAAATAGATTGTGTGTTATATGAAATTACAGTCACACCCCTTCTCGGGGGAAAGCATATACGGTAATGCTAAAACAGTATTACTCACATTTAGACCAATCCATCGCAGTGTTTCCCCAATCTTTGTACTGGAATAGATCAATTGGGTAGGGGCACAAATCAAAAAGTATAAGTCCCTTTGTTTCCATAGTTACATATATGTGACCGTCACGAGTGTACCTACATTTTGATGTATAGATTACGTATGTGGAGTTAATATTGTGGGCGGGATGGCAGTTTTAAAAATAGATTGTGTTTTTTTTTTCCGTCTGCTCTCCGCTCTAACGTGACGTCACCCGCTCTAACCCGGCGCAATACACACCCATGTTAAACTGTCTGAGGAGCTGAAAAATCAATTAAGTCTGAACTGTAATTGTGTCAAAAGTATGAATGTTATGAAAATTGTGAAATCATGTGTGAATTCATCCAAGTTTCCTGAACGTTTTAATGTTTGAATGGAGTTTCTACCTGAATGTATGAATGAATGGGAAGAGGTTGAATATGAGTGGTTTTGGACACATTTTGAACACTCACCCCCATTCATTTCAATGGGGCAAAAATGCTGTTAAATGTTGAATATTTCGGAAAGTAATAATGGTATGTACAAACAAAGTAGTAGCACTCGATTCCCGGTCAAGGCGCACGTTTTGATGTATTTTTTGCGTGTGTGCTGGCAACGCTGTGAGACTAGTTCCGCGCCGAAAAAACGGCGGAAGAATAAATAAAAAAAGAAGATAAGTATGATGGAGAGTAATAGTGTGCTTTGCATTGCAAAAGGCACCCTAATTAGATTTTGTATCCGATGTTTTCAAAGCCTGCTTGTGAGATGCGAGGGGGCGTGGATAGCGCCGGCAGGTGGAGACAAGGGGAGCGGTGCGGCAAAACACCTGGGATTGACGCAGCTGTGGGGGATGAGTGTAATTAACGGGATGGGATGGTATTTATTGACACCTGTTTACTCTCCCCACAGTAAGAGCATCATGCAGTGTATTGGGGCACTGATCAACATAAAAAAATACTCCCTTGTCCGACTCATCTCTCTCGCTCCTCTGTGGCGCTCGCCACATTTGATGTCAGAAGTGGGATGGAGAGCGAACTCCGTAATATTGACGCTATTCGGGAGATAGAACGACAGGCGGATTTCCCAGCTCCACCGGATGGCGCCAGCGCACCACGGGTGAAGAAGAAGCTTCGGGCGCTCGATGGCAGTCCGCCACCCAATGGCTGGGGTGGTCACATCAACGCTGGTGGCTGCCATGCACACTCGCAGCTAGGGGACTCCCACATTAATCGAACAGTATCCGCCCAACCCCACCGGCCAACTCTCTGCCCACCATGGGATTGTACAGAACCCCAGCTAAGCTCCCACGATACGGCAGGGCCATGCCATTGGAGCCATACCTTGTCCAAGTATGGCTGGCAGTGCAGTTTTGCCGATGGGGGAACGAGGAGGCGACAGTTCACCTGCCTTTGGCGTTGGAGGGGCCAGCGGCGCAGGACCTTTTAGATCTGCCCCCAGTGGACCGGGGCAGCTTCAAGGATCTCACCGCCTGTCCGCCGAAGAATGCTGGGAGCAGATTACGAACCGAATCAGCGGAAGGGGAAGCATTTGGGCGCACTGGCTGCCGACGTGCACCTCCACGGGCCAGCATGGAGAGCACGAAGGCAGTGCACATCCGTGTGGGGGACTAGGAGATGGTGCACAAGGTCTGGCTAGCCCACATCCAGGACCCATGCATCATTGGCCTGGACCTGCTGGCCCGTTGGGAGACCCAGGTCTATGTGTCCCGAGCCAGGCTCACTGTTGGCGCAGAGACCATGGTTCTCCACCCCGGGCTGGGAGCGAGAGCTCGGGCAAAACGCCTGACAGCCGACAGTAATTATAAAGGAATACAAAATAGAATAGAACTACAAAATAGAAATAGAACTGTGCAAAATAGAAATAGAACTATAAATAGAATTTCTATGTAAAATAAGTAAATGAAATATAAAATGAAATGGAATATACAGCAAAAATATCCAGGTGAGCAATACACATATAAATCAATGTACTAAAATATACATTGTTATATGCTGACATTCACAGAATGTCACAGAATACCTTCCCAGACAGTCGACACAACACTAGCACCAGCAGTTGGCACCAGGACTAGCACTAACACCAGTACTAGCACCAGGACTAGCACTAACACCAGTACTAGCACTAACACCAGTACTAGCACCAGCACCAGCAGTAACACTAGCACCAGCACTAGCAGTAACACCAGCACTAGCACCAACACTTAGCACTGCTACCAGCACTAGCTCCAGCAGTAACAACTTATCACCAGGACTAGCACTAGCAGTAACACTAGCATTTAGACATTGATGCCGAACTTGTTCAGCAGCCTGATGGCCTGACTGTGGAAGCTGTCTCTGAGTCTTCTCGTGTGGCACTTGATACTGCGGTATCGCCTGCCTGACGGTAGAAGTGTGTACAGTTCGTGGCTGGGGTGGTTATTGTCTTTATTAATTTCAGCCTCAGGAATCTCCTGCTGTGAATTTAGTGGCCAAACACAGTCATGTGAAAGTCTGTTGAGGGTTCGCTCTGTGGGAGAGGAACCTATTGTAAATTACTCCTAACTTATATAAGTTTTGTGTTTGCTTTAATTTAGAAATCTCACTTGTTCGAGATGCAATTATTCTATCTGAGAATTGCTACGTCATATGATAGCCAGGGATGTCCCTGATCTCCGATTAGCTGGAGGTGTAGCTGTTTCATTGGCCATTCAGGTTGTGAGTTGATTCTCGGAGCCATACTGTCTGAGATTCTCTCTGAGACCTACTGTCTCCTTTGCATGTGACCATTTGTCTTTTCTTAATCAATTCAGCTATTCTGTTGGAGGTGTCTTTCTTGCCTTTGTTCTCTGGCCTCCTGAAGGTCCACCCTCCAAGACTTCTCCCCCTTTCCATTTGACCCCCACCCTTCCGTCTCCTGCTTGTCCAATACACGTGACCATCTGTCTCTCTGTCAACCCAGCCGTTCGCCGGCGACAAGATGGCGACTATGTTTTATGATCAAATGCTCCCATACCCCCGACAGTGGGTGTACCGGGTGCACATGCCTGGACGGGGCCGGACAGATTTTTTGGGCAATTCCTGTTGCTGCATGAATGAAAAATGGTGCTTTCGCTTTTCTGAGCTCTTTTACCACCTTATTTTTCCAGTGTGGGGAATAAACACCTGTCGTGTTCCACATTATCCTTGAGAGCCACCTTGAGAGCATGGTCCCTCTGTTTCATGAGTGACCGTGTGTTTTCATTTAACCATGGTAGAAAGTTTCTTTGGCCTGGTTTGCAATTTAACTTTCCTCATGAAACTATGTAGTTGTTTGGAGTTCAACCATGAAATTCTTTCATGGCTGAATTTTCAAGATTGGTTAATCGACTATTAGGTATTGTATTCTGTTCAAGCTTCTTAGAAGCTGACAGATTAAATCTCCCTTTATTGAGCTTTCTTCCAATCAGGATCATATTGTGGTCAGACAATCCTGTAACCAGATTATGAGATGTCTTTATTCTTTCCGGTCTATTAGTAAAAGACAGATCAATGAGTGTTTCTGAGGAGCTAGATATTCTAGTTGGTACTTCAATAACCTGTTGAAAATCTAAATTGCTTGTGAGACGTTTAAGCCCTTTCCTTTTTGCTTAATCATTCCATTTAACTTATCATAAAACACATTTTTTGCTGATGGTGGTCTATACATTCCAATCATCATGAATGACATTTGGGCCGAGAGAGTTAATTTGAGACCAATACATTCCAAGTCATTGACAGACGACCATTGGATTTGCTTGCAGTTTATATTGTCCTTGACATAAAATAGCACACCCCCCCGACCCAACCATCAGCTCTGTCTCATCTAAACTTTTTATTGCCATGCAAGGGATGCACGTTCTCTGTGAATGCCGCTGACAACCAAGGAGCATGGGGAAAAGGACCCAAGCACAGGCAGCAGATCCAAGCACAACACCACTTAAAAATTGTGTTCAGAGATCTTGTTGAGGATGTCTGCTCTCGTCTGTTCTCATTGTCACTCAGTGAAAATGTCATTGTTATTTCCTCAATCTCCTCCTCCTCAGAGCTGAGCAGTAACCAAACTCCCTCTGATTCTAACAATAAACAGGAGGAGGCCAAAATAGGTTTTATGAATTTCAGATCGCTTTCAACTAAAGCGCTCTTGGTCCAGGATCTAATTGTTGAGCATAGGTTAGATTTCCTGGGCCTGTGTGAGACCTGGTTAAAACCAGAAGTTTATCTGCCCCTAAATGAAGCTACTCCACCAAATTATATGAACTCACAACTATCACCTGAATCTAGGAAAGGTGGTGGAGTGGCGCTGAGCTCTACTACAAAAAGCCTCCAGCTCATACAGAACGCTGCTGCTAGACTTCTAACGAGAACTAGGAAGTTTGACCACATTACTCCTATTCTCACTTCCCTCCACTGGCTCCCAATGAATGCCAGATCAGATTTTAAGGTGCTACTTCTTACCTACCCAAATCCTGCATGGGTCCGCACCATTGTACCTGATGGACCTTATTGTTCCCTATTGTCTCCTCAGGGGCTGGCCTTTTATCAATTCCAAAAGTAAATAAAAAATCAGCAGGAAACAGGGCGTTCTCTTATCGAGCACCCTATCTGTGGAACAGTCTGCCACCTGTAATCAGGGAGGCTGACTCTGCTGATATATTTAAGGCGAGACTAAAAACTGGCTGCTAGGAGTGCCCCTCAGCTCTAATTTACAGCGAAATCAATACTGTTTATAACTAGCCTACCCTAGCTGCCGATGGGTACTAGGTCTGAGGATGTTCCCTGCTTACTGTGCTCCATCTAACCTTCATGTTGTCTCCATTATCAAGGGTGCTGCTGTGATCGTGACTGGATACCTGGCCACCCCACCTGACGGCTACCAGCTTGCTCTCCAGCCAGCACCCCATCATAATATTACTATCTCATTTACTATTTGACTCTGAGGTTCCTCCTCGAGATTTCTTCCTTGTTAATTAAAGGAGTCGTTTCTTGTCCTTAGGGGGGCTTGGGCTAGGGGGGTGTCATAAATCACATTTGGCCCATAACAATCTGGCCTGTAAAACCCTTTTGAGACTGTTTTGTGATTCAGGGCTATGCAAATAAAATTTAATTGTATTGAATTGTCTCGTCTTGTCTCTCATTGTCTCCCCTCACCCATGCACGATACTGCCAACTGCGCTGCCACTTCTGTTTTGTGGGACACCCACCACGATGGTATCACTCATTTTAATATGTTTGTGCCTTTTACCGCTGCCTGCTGAAGTGGCAAGACTCTACTTCTAGGCATCACTGCAGCAGTCTGCCGTCCCAATGTGCTTCAAAGAGAAAACCATTGTGCCGTTACCTAAGAAGACTCAGAAGTACATACTTGAGATTCTCTCTCAAGTACAGGGACAAGGAGAAGTTTGCGTTATGCACCCTGTTCGGCCTCTTTGATTGATGTAATGCCCCAAGCATCTTCCAACGTTGGTGAGAATCTTCGTTTGCAACATTTCCATTCCCTGCTGTTGTATCTGGACGACATTGTGATCTTTACAGAGCACCTTCATCGGCTGGAGATGGTCTTACAATGACTCCAGAAGCAGATCTTGAAGCTGAAACTTTCCAAGTGCCATTTCTCCCAACAGGAGGTTTCATATCTTGGCCATGTTATATCGTCCCACCCTGAAAAAATCATTGCTGTAGCGGAATAGAAGCAACCAAGCAGCATTGGAGAACTTCGTTCGTTTCTGGGGTTTGCTTCCTACTACTGTAGGTTTGCTAAATAGGTCCAACTACCCCATACCAACCAGAGGGGAATGGGCGAACTGTAAAGTAAGGTACATGGAATGGCTCCCTGTCCAGACCCTGCCCCCTTGACCCCTAGTCCCCCAAGGCTCGGTACTGGGACCACTTCTGTTCTCTTTATACACTAGATCTCTAGGCTCTGTAAGCACATGCCATGGCGTCTCCAACTGTTTCTTTTCTTCCCCCCCTCAGACACCCACATCGCAACACGCATCTCTAAATGCCTGGCCGACATCAGCAGTTGGACGACCGCCAACCACCTGAAGGGAAAGACTGCTCTCAGATGGACCTACTTGTCACCATTGAGGACATCAAAGTCTCCCCTGCACTCACTGCAAGGAACCTTGGCGTGGTACTGGATGACCAGGTGTCCTGCAACGGCAACATTACCTCTGTGGCCCGATCTTGTAGAATTGCTCTCTACAACATCCGCAAGATCCAGCCCTTCCTCACACGTGAAGCAACGCAGATTCTGGTCCAAGCACTCGTCACTCTTCTCGACTACTGCAACTCTCTTCTGGCTGGACTGGACACATCCAGAATGCAGCAGCGCACCTCGTGTTCAACTTACCAAAATTCTCCCATATAACCCCCCTCTTCCGCGACCTCCACTGGCTCCCGGTAATCGCTCGCATTAGATTTAAGACACTGGTACTGACCTTCATGGCTGTCAACGGAACCGCCCCTACCTACCTCCAAACATTAGTCAGACTCTACACCCCAGCCCGAGCGTTCCGCTCTACAACTTCCGCAAAATGACTGGTACCACCTTCACTAAAAACAGCCAACCATCACTTTTCCAAGTCCCAACTCTTCACTGTTCTGGCTCCGCAGTGGTGGAATAAGCTCCCGCTCATGTCAGGACAGCCGAGTCGCTCGCCAGCTTCCGCAAGAGACTCAAGACCCACCTGTTCAGAGTTCACCTGGACTCTGCATAACCCCCCCACCCCCCCGCCCTTAATAGCACTTAGCATGTTGGTGCTTAGATGTTGCCCAGCTACTTATGTAGGCAACTTAGCAATTATGCAACTCATTCTATTCGTCTCGTAAATATGAATGCTCGAAAACAGCTATATTCTTATCTTTATGTACCACAGCGATATATTGCTGTCTCCTTCAACAAATGTACTCTTTGTAAGTCGCTTTGGATAAAAGCGTCTGCCAAATGCCCTAAATGTAAAATGTACAGTTCAACCGTACATGTAAGGTATGGTTCAACCGTACCTTACACAATCTACTTCACACTTTGCCTACAAAACAGAAGAAGAAGTGGTCCCAACACATCTCTCAACTGACATTTGCGTATAACATTTCAGTGCAACAGACAACAGTTTTTTCACTTGTTTGGAAAAAAGCCCAACCTTCCAATAGATGTGCTGCTTGCTGTTGAAGATGACATGCCAGATGGAGACCTTGATGACTGGGTATCAACCCATCAAAGCCACCTGGCATCTATTCTAATCTTATTTTAGTCTCTCTATTCTAGTCTATTCTCGAGCCAGGAAGCACTTGCAGATTTCTGCAGAGCACAAAAGGCATAACCAGTGGGCAACAGTGACCCCACACCTAGTAGGCTCTTGTGTCTACAGAAAGAACCATCAACTCGGCCGACACAAAATCCAGGACATATGGGACTGAACCATATATAAAGTAGTGGAGGCGCTGGATCAAGTCGGCAATCTGTATCGGATTAGGCCGGATGAAACCATTCACAGAGCAGAATTGTGACCCCTCCGTGTCCAACCAACCAACATCCGGAGTGCACCAAACAAACTGCACTCCACAGTGGCCCTTTGGAACAGTGGCCTACAAAAAGCAGAGCTCCGAGCCCTGACCAAGACTCTTTAGTACCACTCATAGGACCAGTCCCCCAGAAGACTTTCCATGACGTTCAGCAAGAGCGACAGTGGGCCACCACGATAACCCCTTTAAACTTCCCCGCGCCACATACACTGGAGCATGCACAACTTCTACGAGTCAGGTAGTCTTCCATAGAACAGCGATAGCCTCTAGAGGTGTCTCCAGGATGGCAACCTTTGAAAGTGTAATGATCTGATCCCAAGTCAGTGTGAGGGGTAGATGGGTCTGACACCACTTAAAGATTGTGTTCAGAGATCTTGTTGAGTATGTCTGCTCTCATTTGTTCTCATTGTCTTGGCTTTGTTCCCGATTCCCCTCACCAGTGCTGTTAAAATGGAGTCTTGGTATGTGTACCAATCATGGCTCACAGTACGATACTGCCAACCGGGCTGGCGCTTCTGTTTCGTGGAACACCCACTACGATGGTATAACAAATGTTTGAAGTGCCTGCTGAAGGGGCAAGGCTCTACTTCAGTGCTCTACCCACGAACCTGGTATGTGCAGGCTTCATGGTTAATAGGGCAATCACGGTTTTCTTTGTTAGTGTATTATTTTGGGGGTGTTTGGTGCCTTAGTCTATGCTTTTTTGTACACATATAAACAACCTCAGATGATCAGCCCACAGCTTTGTCCTCATATTCTTATGTATTATTCTAGCAGTTAATTGTGTGCCTTCTTATTTGGTTGCAATGTTTGATGCTGGGGTTATTTGGTGTTCTCTTCTTCTGTTTTCTTTGGTTGTGTTATGATTTTATTTTCTGAATTATGTATTTGTTCATTCACTCCTTAGTCCCCACACTCTACAGCTGTTATAGCCTGACTTACGTATCTGCCTGTGTATGTTAACCTTGCTTTGCTGATTATTTTATTTGACTAAAACAAACAAGAGCTATTTCTATATACAAAAGAAGTAAGAGAACAAAACTATTTTCATATTCAAAAGAAATAAAGACAAATATATATATTTCAACAGCTTGTGTCTCTACCGCTGTCATTATCGCGTTAACTTGTTATGGTTGTCATAGGTTCCAAATGAATTAACAAATACACACTAGAACACATGGGGAAACAATACAAGGTAGGAAGTAACAGAACAAGCAGACTACAAAATAAATCAGGAAACAATGAATAATCAGATACACACAAATGGCGTTTCTCAATACCAGGAATGCAAAGTTGGACTTGTGTACTTGGGGAGAACGTTCTTGGAAGAATGAACTTGCAAGGTCACAAGCACACTGAATGCTCCTGACAGTTTGAGATGATGCGTTCTTCCAGGTATTGTGCTATATCCCCATCAGAGGTCTGAAATGAAAGCTCAGCTGATTACTCCACAACTGTACACAAATAAAGTTATGTCTGGATATAATAATATAGCAACAACAGTCCCCTTTCATATGGCTTCTGCTTCTTTTTTTAAATTGTTGTGAGCCAATAATTTTGTGTACATCACGAGCCAACAGTATAATAGTATAATAGTTCTCCCCACTATAAGTGAGGCTGTAGGCCTATCCCCTTGTTAATATCCAGCAAATTTCCAACCACTCAGTCTTACAATTGATCACATCAGTCAAGACTGATAGTGTTGATGGTGCCCCAGTACCACATTTGTCACAGTCCGTCTCTGTCTCTCCTCAAGCAAATTATGATTTGCGTTTTAGCGGCAATGCCTGCTGGACATTGCCGCTATTATTTACTACCTGTCTTTGTTTTCTGTCTCCGCCCCCACCTGTGTACCCCATTCCTTGTGCGTCTCCCCTGATTTTTCTAGTTATTGTTTCATGTTTTATCTGTTCTGTTCCCCATGTGTGTATTTATCTAGTTTCATATGTTCTGTTTTCCCATGCCCCTGCCACCTGTAATTGTCTGCCATTTTGTGTTGTTTCCCTGGCCTTGATTGTTCACACCTACTCCCAGGTACCTGAAAATGCTCACCCTCTCCACAGCAGTACCATTAATCCCCAGTGGTGTGTAAAGGCTGCTACATACTCCGCGAGAAGCGAGAACTTTGTTTTCGCACCCAGGGCTGCGAGAACAAGAACAAAGTTCTCGCAGCCCTGGACATTTCATACTCCGCGAGAACTGAAGTGCAGAACTCCTGGGAAGTCCTCAAAGGCCCCGCCCACAGCAGCACACGTCACGCGCGCTAAGCAAACTTCCGCGCCGGCGGAAAACGCATTAACCACGCCCACTTCAAATTGACCAATCACACAATAGTTCTCGGACACGATGCGAGAACAAAGTTCGGCCCGGCTGATGTGTCGAGAACAAGCTGCGAGAACTCCTGATCCAGGGCTGCAAGAACAAAATGACGTCAATTTGTTCTCGCAGCCCTAGGTCTGAGAAAAAAGTTCTCGCTTCTCGCGGAGTATGGATCAGCCTTAAGTCCTCTGCTTCATAGCAATGCTAAAGGACACCATCATCCCCACGGTTAAGGTGAGATCCTTTTTAATCAAAAACCTTGGGTCGATGGATCCGTCATGGGGCCACAGAGCCCTCGGATAACTTGCATGTTATTGATTAACTTATTATCCTACACGTTTAGAGTAGAATCAGAATTATGTGTTTGCAATAAAAAAATGTGCCAATTGAAGTTTCTGTTCAATTGTGGGATTTACAGCTGCATCTAACCTGCAACAGAATAATGACAGGAGTGTCACCTTGCTGCAATATCAAGCTTTACATTATTGAGCATGTTTCCTTCTAGTTCTCAAACTTCTGAAAACAATGGAATTTACAGAAAAGCAAAATCACATGATGTAACCAAGGATATCGAATTGAAACCATTTGTGCACTAATAATTAAACAAGGCATTTTGAGTGGAGGTTCAAATCTTAGAATTGGGACACACACAGACTTGTGTAATTCAAATGCTAATCAAAGTGTGCATGATATGTTTTGGGGAACATACACTTCACAAACACAAAATGGGTCTGAGTAACGAGGATATGAGCTATAAAAGCTTTAACATTGCACTTAATGGAAACAAGCTGGAAGCCAACCTCAGATATCCACTGTACCTACTTTGACTCCAAACCATAGCTGCAGAAACACGTGAATCTAATAAAATACTGTATAGCCTACACATATGGAACTTCAATCAAATGGTAGAATTTCACTGCTTGTACTTTAACGCAAGGGTAAACTCAGAAACACACATTGCAAAGACAATCATAGACAGAAAACAATGCTCAAATGTGAATATGTTGTGTGGTTTGATGACTGACTTGGTTAGGGTTAGTTCAAGCAATGTAACGATGAAAAGCGGAAAAGGACCCAAGAGCAGGCAACGGGAGGATTTTATGATTTTAATCGAAAACACAGGCAGGCAGGAACAGGTGACATGAAACACGACACAACCAAAAAAAATCATACAAACACAATAAACACGAACAGCCAGAATACCAAACGAACACGACAAGGATCTGACAAATTGGGACTAACGAGAAACAGGTGAACAGAAAATGACCGACAACAATC
The DNA here is from genome assembly GCA_002895965.2 of Coryphaenoides rupestris. Classification (NCBI taxonomy): domain Eukaryota; kingdom Metazoa; phylum Chordata; class Actinopteri; order Gadiformes; family Macrouridae; genus Coryphaenoides; species Coryphaenoides rupestris. The sequence continues at coordinate 241,367 of PIJE02000190.1, forward strand.
AAATGCGGGAAGTAAAGTACAGGTGAGGGGCAGGGTCAAAAAGGCCCATGAAAAAACAAACAAAACACATGAATAATCATCAGGGTGCCAAATATGCACCGAGTCCAGGCAGAGGTACTGACAGTAAATATTCAAAGATAAAGAAATGTAACCACATATGAGGGCGAACTGAGACTTGTCAAATCCTTCAACACTCCCTCACAGCAGAGGAGAGCTTGCAATTGTTCACCCACTGATGAATATAATATACTTCTTGACACTGCTGACTTCCTGTGCCGGTGTTTGTACTAAAGCGTCATTGTATATTATTTGAAAAGCTCTCTTTCTTCCAAAAAGAAGAAAGAGAGAAAGAGAAACTACCAAGGTAACTTAAGAACCATCCACAGACAAGGCCAACTTACCGCAAAGCAAAAATTGCGACAGAATTTGGTTAATCAATGGAGCAAAATTGAAGCTCATTATCATGCAGTCATGAGAAGATCGGCTGGAACCCAGAACCCCTTCACCTAACTAACAATCCTACTCTACACTATACTAATAATACAGTATTAGTGGATTTTATACAGAACTTTGACACAACTCCTTGGTGGCTTTGTATTTGGAGGTGTGAGTTATGGTTTTTGTTTACAATTATAATTACTTATAATTATCAGGCCAGAATAATTTGGTGGCTTTGGCCTTCTTTGCTAAGTGTGTTTCCAGCAAGTCTATCATGAAATAAAAGCTTTGGTCGCCCTGCTTCCCGACCAGCTCATCTGTTTTTCATCTTCAGCTCAGCAATATTTCAAGCCACATGAATCATGCTTTGTGATCTCCATGAAGAATCCTGGCTTCCCCCGACTGGGCCCTCTGGTTGACCCGGGCCCCGGCTGATGGCACTGTTATTTCCAGACCGTGTCATAAATACAGTTGACTGTTTTCAGAACAAATGGACATGCAGTCTCAAATCAGTCACTTTTGTCATTAATACAAGGAGCAACATCTGCCTCTACATCTGCATCCAGTATAATGGCTGTGCTCATCTGGATGAGAGGCCCTGGAAGCATAAATACAACTAATAGGAGCTGCCAATAGGTTATCTGTCAAATCAGATGCTCAGATGTCAAATGTGATTTTTTTTGCTGACTTCCGGGGACACAAAGGCTCCTGGCCACACCTGACTGGATTCTTAACTCTTCTTTACAAGTCCAAACTTGTAAACCACACCAGAATGTTTTCCACTGAATATACCCCAAAATAAATAAAATCAAGTGATTTCAGGTCAACACATCAATCTTTAGTCAAACTTTAAGTGTTTTATTGTCACATGTACATCATAACACAGGGCCATTCTGAACAGTGAAATTCTTGTGACGTGGCAGGCGACGGTACACAAAAAAAGTAGGCAAAAAGATAAAATAAAGAAAAGTAGATAGGATGTGCAGACATGTCATGATGACCGCGCTTCCTCCCCTGGCTACCCTTACGTGCACCCTTTAGAAAATCCTGTACAGTTCAGTGCTATTGAAAAGGTTGATAACAACTCTTGCATGTCTCCCACTTTCCATTCCATTCCAGTGGTTGCCAGTTTTTTGCACAACCTGCATCTCTCATGGTCGAGAGGATGAAGAAGAAAATCCTAATTCAGTACAATAACAGTTAATATACTTTCACCTTCACCCTGTTCTCATCTCTCTGTAACTTCCACTGTTCTTGAAGAGTTGACCAGGAAGCAATTGAGGGGTTGGGTTTAGCATTAAATGGCCTTTGTTTCATATTACAGTGCCAATCTCACCCAGATAACACATCCTGCTGTCGTTTTGTATTACTGTTATATGTGAAAACATTTGGCAGAGAACCTGTCAAAATATTTTAAATATGTCAGTAATTCATCAGACAAGCAAAGCAACACTTTTATTTTGTACCTTTCTAAAAGCTCTGTTTCATTGCTGTAGGGGGGACTTTTCATATTTGTAATTAAGAAGTAGAAACACCTGTAGCCAACATATTTGATTGATATTAGGCCTACTAACAGAATTAAATGTATTGTTTTGTTTGTGTTCTTTTTAAAATCAAATAAATATTTCCATTCGGCCTACATGAATTTCATTTTTTATTGCAGTCACATCAAATTAGAATTAGACATTGACCTTCTTATCAGACATGGTATGAAAGTTTGGTTCAAGGTTTTTGTTAATACAGATACTTTCATACAGAATGGTGTATTTTATAAAACTTAACACACTCAATAAATACAAAATAAATTACAAATGTGTTTCGAAATATAGTGTAAAATCCAATGCAGATTTTAGGGCCTTAGATATTAATCACGTCTCTCATGTCTGTGAACTTTCACAACAGATGGCCCACCATTAGTTATTATCTCAATGGTGAATGTTTTTTGAAGTAGTTTGACTTGCTTTGACTGTATTATGTTATATAATCTATAAGTGGCAGAAACACTGATCTCGGCAGTTGTCAATGTGTGTGTGTGTGGGGGGTGGAAGAGCGGAAGTGTAACAGAACGTACAGTTGCTGTATAGTTCAACTCGTCTATTAGTCCAAGCACTGAGTGTGTGGTCTGCATGCTAATGAGGTGATTTCTGAGAAACGTCCAACTAAACTTTCCCCGTGACGTCCAGCGAAGGGGACACGTTACCATAGTAGCGCAGAGCGTCCAGCGAGCACCCCGTGTCCCCGCCCACACTGCTGGGAGCGAGCGAGACACACGGGGACTGCACACTACTCCTCAAACCAAGTCAGGGGCGGCTTTATTGTTGAAACTTTTCGCAAATTGAATAGTGTATCCTAGCAGCTGGGAAAGCAGACGAGGTTATTCTACAAAAGCAAACTTTGTTTTGTTTTTTTACATATTTCGACCTTGCGTGACCTAGTTGATTTGTGCCTTTACGGACTACATCTCGAATCGAATATGCCCCAGACTGTGACACTGAAGGGGCCCTCACCTTGGGGATTTCGCCTTGTGGGAGGACGGGATTTCAGCACACCATTAACAATTTCAAGGGTAAGTACAAAAACGTAACCGCTCTGCTCAGACTGGAACGAGGTTAGACCTTTGAACGTACACACTTTCCAAACGTAGAAGAAAATAAACTATAGGCTCGAGACCTGAGGTAATCATACGCAAGAGAGCATTTCCGAAGTTGAAGAAACGTACGGCCTCTGCCAGTGCCACCAACATCCCAAACGTTTTGATTATTTGAGTACACTAAACGTCCATAAACATGTTTGTTCAAAAACCGTCCTTTTGCTGATCGGCGACATGACATGGGGCGCGTTCAGTCGTCACAAAACGTAGCAGTAGCTCAGGATTTCTGGTTGTCTGGCATTCGGAACGTTACTGGTTCGATCCCCTAGCCAAGTGTCGAGGTGTCCCGTAACAAGACGCCTAACCTTAACTTCTCCTGACATGTTGTTTGTTACCTGCGTGGTTGACACCGCCGTCAGTGTATGCATGGGTGAATGTGAGGCAATACTCTAAAGCGCTTTGGATAAAAGGGCTATATAAATGCAACCCATTTATTTAAACGGGAATGGTGGTGCGATGAACACCTTGTTCTGTCACACAAGCGTTGGACCTATGGCAGCTGAGAAGGCAATTCTTTGCGTTCTTCCGAGCTTGATTACATTAATTTAAATACGTGTTTAATACTCCAAAATATTAGTTGAATCCATGCTGTGTAGTGTTTTCTCATACGACAAGGTTTATATGCAAGTATCTGCTGATTGGGTAACATCTAGGACACACCCATCAAACGGGAGGCGAGTTTTCTTTTCCGAGGATGAAAACGGAAGGTTTCGTCTTGACCACGCCCCGAACTAATTTCATTGGTCGCCCCAACTGCTGCTGCTGCTTCTTCTTCTTCTTCTGTAGGGGTTCCGCTGTGTTGTTAGGATCAATACATTAAATAAATTGTCCTTGAGGTTTGTGAAGTGTTGTATAAATAAAGTGCATCATCAGCATCAGTATGTTATTTGTTTCAAAACTGAAAACGAAAAAAACTAAGTTAGAGCCGTTTTCCGTTTTTGTTGTCTTAGTCAACAACGAAAAACAAGAGAACCAGAGAATCGAGGGGAGTTTTGCTGATGCCCTGGCGGCATCTGAGTGCCAACAGTCGGGTTTCCCGCCTGTCAACCCACACCTGGAGAACCAGGGGGAGATTTCGAATGCCTATGCGGGCTATGGGGAGCCCATCACCGTGCTTACCATGTCCCACAGACCCCCTGGAACTTGCAATACACATCTCTTTGACTCAGTTTCCAAGATAACAACGAACAGAAAAGCTATTCAGCAATTTTATGTAATAATTTTTATTACAAAGTAATTTACTTTCTCCATCTCCAGAACCCAGCCTGAGTCTTTGGGGGGTTCTGTGGAACAAAGCCAAGCCACTGACAGGCCCCCCTCTTGGCTTCTATTTTAAAATACTTTTACTTCCGTGTCATTCTTCGATGGTACCCAGAACCATCATCACCACTGTGCACTTGTGTCTTGGTACAACGATACACCATCATTCAGCAGAGATGACAACACAAGACTTGTCACTTTCCCAGTTATAGTCCGTCCTTTATTATGTCTGTGCTAAACAGTCAACACAAAGGTTCCTACCCATCTATATATGAGCTAAAACTACAACCATCACCATTATTAGCCTACATTAGGAATAATAATATAATACTACTTCAATATAATAGTATTAATACAGCAGCAGAAAACAATAGTCACATTAACCCAGAATAATTTTATTTTTTTAAATGTCTTCTCACCAATTCATCTAATATCTGTCAATACAAACTTAAATCCTGACATCCAAAAGTGAAGGTTCTCCTATCCCTGCTTCTCCCTCTCCCTTTTTTGATTGCTGGCAGTGTAGGCATGAAGTCATGTTAAATAAAAATGTCAAAATCAATCAAGTAGCTAACTGGTAAAAATGAGTTTTACATATTTAATATTGTGGCGAGAACGGCTGGAACTAGAATGTCGATGGCACAGCCACATACCCCTAAATAAGAAGAAGCAAGATTGGGGTGACCAATGAAATTAGTTGTTTTAAATTATGGCAACGAACAACTTGATATGGTCTTATCCAAAACGATTGTAATCCAAGGTGCATTGTTCATAGTATGCATGTTCATAGTATGTAATTTAAGTAGGCTGTATAGTAAACTGCTGCTTCACCTTTCTTGAAAAATGCATCGCTGAATATATTATTATAATACATGTTTTGTTATTTTTATCACCAATTAAAACACACAGACTGTAACTAGTTTCTCAGAGCCAGCCTTTCCATGATGATGCACCAATTAAAGCACTGAAATAGGAGTGACGCCTTGGGCATTTCCTGCTCGATCACGTTTTCAGGGTGAGATAGATGATGGCTTTTGAAGATGTACATGAAGCCGCATTCAGGTTGAACCTATCCCAGATTGAATGAACTAGTTCCTCGAGATTGAAATCTGCAATCATCAATGTCGGCAGTCAGCTTGAATTTTAATACAGAGGGGTTTATATACAAGCACACAGTTTCACACCGTTTTGGGGAAACATGTTGGTCAAATTGGAAACCATAGCAAAATGCTGCTCAATGTTTTCGGAGTGAAGGTGCCCCTGGTCTTCTACAAGGCAATTTCCTACAAACTGTGTACCAGTTAACAGTCCCTGGAGCAAGAAGAATAACAACATGAAAAGAAGAACAACAAAGACAAGGAGAATTAATAGATTTTCGACAAAGAATATGACTAAGCAAGATGTGAAACATGTAAAGGAAACTGATAGTCCTCTCCTAGAATTCCCTCACTCTCTCGCCTCTAACTGAAATGAATATTGCTCCCTCCGAAGCATGCTCAGGAGTCCCGCCCTCACACTTGCCAATAACACCGTTCCTGGTTTTCTGTTGTGAGATGAGAATTCCCAACATTTGAGAAGAAGTCCCAACAAGTGAAGCAAATGACCAGAGGTCCATTATTCATTTATTTCAAGTTGGAATCCTTAACAACATTACACTAGGGTGAAAAGACATCCCAGCTTCCAGGGACAGTCCCCATAGTAGGTAGCTGTAAAACATTGGGCCCAATCTTTTACAACTGTGCTTTATTTATCATGATAATATGGACATACATAAATGTCCCTTTTTATTTCAGAAAAATAATCCATTCGTTCTTGAAGATATCTTAATTGATCAGAAAGGCAATAAACCATAAGCTGCATGAAGTATGCTACCCAAAACTACTGTAAGTCCCAGGAACAAAAAGATTCCTTCAGCCTGCTGTTTGCCTGTGTTTCTACCACAATACTCTGCAGGTATGAAAGCGTATGACAGTGACGGCTGCTCGTACATGTCTAACTAACGTTTCTAAAACATGGATGTATTAAAGAACACTCCAAATGCACACCTAAGCCATGTTTCCTACCAGAACTTCATTCCCAATTGCTTTGCAGGGACTTAAACTTTCTAAAAAGATAACATCGTCATGCCATTCTCTGCATCCTCCTTGTCCAGCAACAAACACAAAAGTCAGCCAGCACTGATAAACTAAATGAAACCACCTGTAGCCGGTGGAGAGATGAGCTAAAACCTCCTGTCTGGGCATAAAGTTCATGTTGTAAAAATGTAAAATAGAGAGCGATATCACAAACTTTTTTGCTTTTCACCTCTCAAAGTAAATAATGAAAAAAGGTAGAGACGTGGGTGGGCATGGCTTAACATATAGGAATGTTCATAACCACGGCAGTTGTTCAAGGCAGAATTATACTGAAGGGAATGGTTCAGTGTTTGTATTTATCATGGTTGCAAATGTTTGCCAGTCAGCAAGTTAGTTGATGAACATGGATTTCCCATTCATTCTAAGATTATGAAAATGTTATCAAGCGTATTTTAATGTTGAAAAATATTGATATACTGTATATACTGTATATCTGTGAACCACATATTTGTGTAGATTCTTCTGAGACTGTTTGACCGTGCCGTTTCTCACAAAATTACTTGTTTCTTGTAGAATGCCTAGTGAGACAGTGTACTGAGTTGACCAATTGGCATGAAGTAGACAGAAACCACGGCTGCTGTGTAACAAACGTAGGAAATTATTCAAAAGGTGTGGGGAAAGGGGAATCGAATGTAACTTAAATCCTGATCGCTGAGCAAAGGGTGGTCAGTGCTGCTCTGCCTTTTCCCATTCCTATTCTCACCCCCTTTAAAGCCACGGGAAACGTGTGATACAATGGAAATCGATGATTAATGATTATTAGGGGTGTAAAAAAAGAACCGATTTGAATCGGAAAATCGGTTTTGATTTAAAAGATGCGAGTGCATCGGTACACGGACCCCTGGATCGGTCTAAACGTAGCATGAACCGATCACAAAGTTATGAATCGGTTTTATGTTGTCGCTGTGCTGCTGAACCCTCCGTCTGCTCAGTGTCTGCAGCGCTCTCTCTCTCTCTCACACACACACACACACACACACACGAGACTTGTCATAGTAACGTTAGATAGCGCTCTGTTTGCGAGGGAAAGACAAAAAATGTCCGATACGATTCACAACGTGAACGCATGTTGCATTGCAAAACAACACTTTAAAAGACTGATATTCTATAAGAGTGCTTACAGTTTGCCACTTTGTTGTGTTCTGTATGCAAAAAAATGCACAAGGGATGTCTTGAAATTGTTATAATTTTCTACCTCAGTAGTTCATTGTTCCCTGATCTGAGCCTACACAGACCTCTCCAGAACTTTGGCTCTAATTTGTGCCAACAGTGAAATTGAATAGTTTGTTTTATTGTCAGAGGGGCTTTGTAAAGTTCTTAAAATGCAATATGTTACACTAATAAACATGGCATGTTGAATTCACATGTCAAAAGTGACAAAATACTTCCTGTAACGGTACCAGAACAGGTAGAACCCAAAAGCACGACACAGAACTAATAGATGCAATCAAAGTCCACAAAGGGTTTAATCCAAACTCGGTAGTCCAACAGGCGAAAGTCACAAAACAGGGTATCCGATAATCAGGCGTCAAAACAGGCAGGGATCAGGCAAGAATCAGAGTCGAGAATAATACCAGCAGATATCGAGTCAGAAAGTAGAGTGACAGGTACACTAAGCTCTGCGGCAAAAACAATCTGACAAAGACAAAGGGGATAAGGCAGGTGTTAAATACGATTCTAATGAGGGAATGGGAAACATGTGAGTAGAGCAGACTCAAGTGATGGTAGGAGTAAGGGGATTAACTGGGCAGGGCAGAGCCAGGTGATGGGATGGGCTCAGGATACTGTGGGCAGGTGGGAGTGGCAGGATCTGAAATGACAGGACAATGAGTGGAAGAATGGCAAAGCATAGAATAAATAATGACTAAACACAAAGTTTCAGTGAGGTGACGTTCCACGTCCCTAGAACCAGTCGGCGATGACGGGGATCCGCACGCCCAGGACCCCGCTTTTGCCTACCGCCCGGTATACAATGCACCCGACCCCAATGACTCTCCCTGCAGGTGGTGAGCCCACAGGGAGTGCATTGCTGCCTCAAGCGAAGGAGTTCAAGTATCTTGGGGTCTTGTTCACGAGTGAGGACAAAATGGAGCGGGAGATGGACAGACGGATTGGTGCAGCGTCTGCAGTGATGCGGGCGCTGTACCGGTCCGTTGTGGTGAAGAGGGAGCTGAGCCGGAAGGCGAAGCTTTCGATTTACAGGTCCATCTACGTTCCAACCCTCACCTATGGTCACGAGCTTTGGGTAGTGACGGAAAGAATGAGATTGCGGATACAAGCGGCCGAAATGAGTTTCCTCCGCAGGGTGGCTGGGCTCAGCCTTAGAGATAGGGTGAGGAGCTCAGACATCCGGAGGGAGCTCGGAGTAGAGCCGCTGCTCCTCCGCATAGAAAGGAGTCAGCTGAGGTGGTTCGGGCATCTGATTAGGATGATTAGGATGCCCCCCGGGTGCCTCCCTTTGGAGGTTTTCCGGGCAACTGGGAGGAGACTCCGGGGCAGACCCAGAACCCGCTGGAGAGATTATATATCTCGTCTGGCCTGGGAATGCCTCGGGATCCCCCAGGAGGAACTAGAGAGCGTGGCTGGGGAGAAGGAAGCCTGGATGGCCCTGCTTAGCCGGCTGCCACCGCGACCCGGCCCCGGATAAGCGGACGCAAATGGATGGGACAAAGTTTCAGGATGCCCTTATGACAGTTCCCTGGTCTTTGATAAATCTATTTGAAGGTAAGTAATGCCACATTTATTGTATTGACTTATGTTAATTCATAATGTAAAATGATTGTCTACTTTAAACAAGGAACTCAGATTGTATCAAATCCCATCAAATCGTATTAAATCGTATCGAATCGTATCGAATCCTACTGAATCGAATCGAACCGAATCGTTCCATTTAAAAAATGTATTGTCCCTGAATCGTATCGTACCCCATGTATCTAGCTAGATACGTATCGGATTTTTTTGGAGAGATGCACACCCCTAATGATTATTGGTGATGGAATGGTAAAGTGAACAGAAAAACACAAAAATAAGAAAATACATATATGAGATAGAGATGAAAATCATGATTATTAGTATCAATATTATTAAAACGTGCTGAAAATGCCTATTTCAGATTTTTTCAATGGCAATAGGCCTATAATAGAATTGAGTAAATAACACCACCAATATTTTTGTTGTTTTTGTTATTTTTCTAGGGTAACTAAAACTTCAACTGGGGGGGCAGAAAATACGTCTGCGAAGACTCCTGCCAACTGGTCTGCGCATGCTCTGAGGACGCGCCCCGGGATGTGGTCTGGGCCCGCCGCCTTCCGGATGTCCACCCGCTTGAAGGCTCTGCGCACGTCAGCCTCTGAGATGTTCAGCAGGCTGGTCTCCTCAGGCAGCGCTGACTTCGGCGGGCTGCCGTTCACGTCGAACCGAGCGAAGAAGGTGTTTAGCTCGTCTGGGAGGGAGGTAGAGGAGTTCTCTACACCGCTGGTTCTCCCTCTGAAGTCCGTGATTGTCTGCAGCCCCTTCCACACACCCCTCAGGTCGTGGCTCTTGAATTTGTCCTCCACCCTGTTCTTATACTCCCGCTTGGCAGAGCCGATGGTCTTGCGGAGGTCGCAGCGGGCTCTCGTATATTCCACCATATTCCCGGAGTCAAAGGCGGCGTTACGCGTGCGGAGTGCGGCGCGAACATCGCCATTAATCCACGGTTTCTGGTTGGGATAAATCCGAACCGATTTAGTAGGAACAACGTCATCTATGCATTTCTTGATGAACCCGGTGACTGAGGACGCGTACTCGCTGATGTTATTGTCCGACGCGATCCTGCAGCATAGACTCCGATTGGTCCGACCAGCATTGGACCTCCTTCACAGCGATTGGTTGCTGCTTCAGTCTCTGCCTGTAGGCAGGGAGTAGTTGGATCGAGCGGTGATCTGATTTGCCGAACGGTGGGCGGAGGAGGGACTTGTAGCCGTCCCGGAAGGGGGTGTAGCAGTGGTCGAGGATCCGCTCGCCCCGTGTGTTGCTTGTGATGTGTTGGTAGAACTTCGGGAGAACTTTCACATTTAGTCATCTTAGATGGATGAAATATATCGTTATAGCGCTGTCACCGCCTTCTGCCATGACATTGTAAAGAAACCCACATTGCATACGGGGCATGCGCACCTGCGTTTTGGAGACTGTTGCTTACTTTGGTTGATGCTGGGTAGTATTAACGTCAGTTTTAAACTGTGCCGGTTTTTATGATTTGACATGGTCCCTGTAACCATTACATCCCTAATATGAGATTCAAGTTAAACCTTCTACCGTGCTCCCTTCTAAGTTAAAGAATGTGGCATTGGAGTGACTGTGTTTGCTGTAAACCAAGTGTCGCTCTACCCATACCCCGCAAAGTAGCCTATATCAGAAGTTAATGTACGTTCACCTTACATTAATCGCAATGAAAGAGTGATCACTTATCGGCGCTGGCAAAACAGTTGGGGGATGGCGTGAGTCTGAGCCAAATCCTCTATATACACTGATCACGTTTTTTGGTTTGGTATACGTTTTTTTCTATTTTTCAGCAACACAGGGATTACCGTGTTACTGAAGTGTTTGCGGGAGGGGATATTATACCATGGCTCGAGTACTGTAATGCTGAAATCTCACATCCTCCTCCACAGCATATGCATATCTTTCGCAATGAAACCCCCCAATGCTTTCCTTATGGCTCTTGCACTGTGACTTTTCACTGAGAGCTGTGGGGTGTAGAAGTTGTTCTTTCCTACATGACTCTCCTCCTTGCGCTGTCAATTTCCACAACTGATCTGGCTGCTGCGCTCGACACTTAACTCCTCCGTGTCAAATGGAAAACAATTTCACTGGGTTACTGGCGCAAGGCTTTTTGCGCATGACCTGAACCGAACAATACACAGATGCACAATACACACCCTAACCAACAAGCGAACCTAACTGGACAGATTTTTTTTAATGACCTGTTCCATTCCTCCTTTTTTTCGAGGAAACGAGCTTGCACCATCATAAGTTTGGGCCACAACCTTCAGGTTGGCAATTTTGTTGGACACAAGAACCTGCTAGACTGCACCATAGCCATCCAGTTTCTTCAAGCAAAGGGAACTTTCCTTGATGTAACCTTCTGGTTGAACATAACGCACACATACATCTTTGATTTCTTGACTTTGTGCATTATCTGCGCCGAGACTTCTGTATCGCAACATTCATTTTGAGAAAAACGTGAGACGTAGAATTGGCAGGGGCTGTGTATCGCTGCAAGAAAGGGTAACATTTTTGCAGCAGCTGCATACACAAGGAAGTTCCCTTGGTTGGGACTGTCAATTTCACTGTGACCATGAAAAGAAATGCCCCGTTTAGCCAGAAAGGCAGCAACCGAAACAATGCGGCAGAGATATTCCCTTCTCTGACTGATATTAGCTGCACGAGCAGTTGTAGTTGCTCAGTCACATCACCATGGATCTTGCTTGCTTCATAGCTCATCCATGCCACCATGGAGGTGTATTTCAGTTTTCTCATGGTCCCCTAAGCTGAGCTCTACTCCGAAAGGACCTCTTCTGAAGTATCCTTTACTTGCTTTGGATCTCATTTACTGTGTTGCTGACTGAGCAGACACCGTTTTGCAGGATTTAGTAGGATGGTGGAGTAATTGACTTTGTAAATAATATTATTAAAATAACAATAGCATTCACTGCCATGTAACTAGTCCTTGGCTTGTTTATACTTTTGAGACTGTTCTGATGCCACAGATACTCAAAGCCACGCATACCCATGTCTCTACCTTTTTTCATGTTTTACTTTCAGACAAAAGAAAAAAAAGGTTGTGACTGTGCTCTGTCTTCGTTTTCTTCATTCAAATAATGAAACTTGCTATACATCGTCAATTTGACAGATTTGACAGATTAGGTATTCTCCCCCCAGAAATTAGAATTTCTCGATACTAATCCAAGATTAGTAATAATGAGATCAGTGTATTGTACTCTTGTGTTAATGCCCCCATTAAACTCAACTTGAAAGCACATTTTCATTGTTTTACATGCAATGCAACTCTGGGCCATACAGGATAGGATTTAATGACACCCCAACATAACAGCTGTTCTCAAAGAGTATTTATTGTACATATAGTCAGTGTTTCCCCTAGAATTTTTTTCAGGCCTGGTGGTACGCACCGAAAAAACCGTAAACAGACGAGGTGCGCGGGATGGCATATTGGCGCGTTCGGCTTCGGTCAGATGGCGCAGCAGGCGGTCTGCAATTTATATTTGCGTTCAAATTTTTGTTCGCTCTGTATATTCAAGACTTAAAACAAAATTATCACAAGGAGAGGATGACTTAATAAACTGCATTTATTGCATAAAAATAACCTGTGTAACCTATGACCTTTGCAAAACATTACAGGGATGCAAACTCATGGAGAGTGAAAACGGTGACAGATACCAGGGCAGACACAAAACCACTCAGAAATCATTCACTTAAGTGCCCTATTTTGGGATCAAAAAGGTGACTGTCAAAAGTGACTAGTTTTCATCCCTGACATTAGCACATCATGAACACAGTGTGCATGATTCCTTGCTGCACTTTATCTTCCTTGGCTTGGAGTAAAATTTAACCATGGCATCAGATATGGACATTTTGCCACAGGAGGCCCATTTATCGAAATCTTCATGCAGGCCCCCAAGTGCTCTCCTTGCAGCCTGTTCCTGAGATCTGTTTTCACCTACCAGAAGTGAAGATTTGTTTTTATTTTGTAAATTCTTAAATGTAAGGATATTGCTATCAAAAGCAATCATGAGTTGTGTGAGTTGTAGCCCGGTAACCTGTACATGGTGGAAAAATCTCGTTCACAGTTCACAATGCCCACAGGAACGGTGAGCGCAATGGCACCAAGCTTGCTCAGGCAGGGATAGAGCTGACCAAGCTCATCATACTGTGATGCCAGCTCCCTCATGACAGCTAACTGATTCTTGTCCTGCAATTAGATAAAGCAGAAGACAAGGCACATGAATAATATACTTGATAATGGACAAAGCTAGCTGTGTAAAATGTCTCTCACCTTCAGCACACCAGTCAGAAAATGTTTTTAAATGAAGGCCATTCCTCCAAAAGTGCCTCCTCAACCATGGGGGGGAACTTGGCAGCAAGGGTCTTCAGGTGACTCACAGGAACATCTTGGTCTGGGTTCCTGGCTGCTTGTGGACACAGGACACTGAATGCACCCAGGATGTGCAGTTGGTGGAACCGTTAATTTAGCTCATCTGTTAGGTGTTGGCTCCATTACCTAATTTGTTTAAGAAAATAATATCTTGTTATCCCACTACTATAATTAGAGAGTGGTTTGTGTTTTTGTGTGTCCCACCATTCCAGGGGAGAGGAGAGGGGGAGAGGAGAGGAGAGGAGGAGAGGAGGTACTTGTAAATACGTGCGAAATCATTCCCAGAATACATCCCTTGCTGGTATATCCTGATCAGGGTTTCTGGACCGCTGGCCTCTCCTCCCCCTCTCCTCTTCAACTTGTATGTTCAACAATCCCAGCCCATTGGAATTGTCCAGATCACGGTGGAGTGTAGACAGGGCTGAGCCAGGAGGCTGATGGTCACCTGCCTTAGTATGCAATGTGACAACCACACACCTAAATCCTCTCCATAAATATCAAATAAATTATCTGGTTAAAAAAAAAAGAAAAAAATGAGGGGGAATAATCTTACTTGGTCTTTCACGGCATGGAAATTAACATCCTCCTTTTAGAAAACTTTTGACAACCTCGTCAGATGAGGCAGCACGTCAGCCTGGAGGTACAGAGCAGCCACAAATCGGTATGTGGCACAAAAGGAGTAAAGACCTTTTGCCACAGGGCACTTGTTGTACTCCACCTCCTCTGCCAGGGCCGTTAGCACTGCATGGAGATTCCTGCGCAGATTGGCTACTGCCTGGTGCTGAGAAAGCCAGCGCGTGTCTTTGACCTCCTAGAAATTATTGTGGGGAAATAATTGGTACTGGATGACCAGCTGTCCTGCAACGCCAACATTACCTCTGTGGCCCGATCCTGTAGAATTGCTCTCTACAACATCCGCAAGATCCGGCCCTTCCTCACACGTGAAGCAGCGCAGATCCTGGTCCAAGCACTCGTTATCACTCGTCTCGACTACTGCAACTCTCTCCTGGCTGGACTCCCCGCCTCAACAATCAAGCCCTTACAACGCATCCAGAACACAACAGCACGCCTCGTGTTCAACCTACCTAAATTCTCCCATGTAACCCCCCTCTTCCGCAACCTTCACTGGCTCCCAGTAATCGCTTGCATTCGATTCAAGACACTGGTACTGACTTTCATGGCTGTCAACGGAACCGCCCCTACCTACCTCCAAAAATTTGTCCGACCCTACGCCCCAGCGCGAGCACTCCGCTCGGCAACTTCTGCCAAACGACTGGTACCGCCTTCACTAAAAACAGCCAGACATCGCTCTTCCAAGTCCCAACTCTTCACGGTTCTGGCTCCGCAGTGGTGGAATGAGCTCCCGGCTCATGTCAGGACGGCCGAGTCGCTCGCCAGCTTCCGCAAGAGACTCAAGACCCACCTGTTCAGAGTTCACCTGGACTCTACATAACCCCCCCCAGCACTAACCTGCATGTTTATATGTCTTAACACCTATTAATGGCACTTAGCATTGTTGTTTGTTCTCAGATGTTGTATCATGCTTAGAATTGCACGCCTGCCCAGCTACTTATGCAGGCAACTTGGCAATTATGAAACTCGTTCTATTCGTCTCGTAAATATGAATGCTCGAAAACAGCTCTATTCTTATCTTCAGGTACCACAGTGATATATTGCTGCCTCTCCTTCAACAAATGTACTCTTTGTAAGTCGCTTTGGATAAAAGTGTCTGCAAAATGCCCTAAATGTAAATAATTCGTACATTTCTGGCAAAAATAAAGCACAATTAACCCTAAATATAGATGTCTATGATCTCTAATTCTCCTGGAAAGAATGAAGATTTGTTTTACCTTCACCTTCAGATCACAGATGCCCAGGGTTGTGGCTGCTGCCTTCAGGACTGCTGTTCTATTGCCGCTGTTTCTAAAGTACAGGTGAAGTTGCTGCAGGTGGTCCCTGAAGGTCTTCATGTACGGTGTTGACTCTGAAGCATCTTTACAGACCAGGGCCAAATGGTGGGCAGCACAGTGCACTGTAACTAGCCATGGCATGGTGTCACTCCATTTTGGCGTCCTATTTAAAAAAGACAGGGGAAGAGGAAAAAAAGTTTAATTGTACAAACACAATAAATTAAAGCACAATAAATATATTAAGTGCTTTGGTGTGGAGAAGGATGCAGTAAATTTACCTGTCATCACTGTTGCAGTGTCCCAAGACCAAATATCTTGTCCTGGGGAATGCCCTTCCGATCAATGATGTCATGGATGGCAGTCACGATTGTGTTGGCCTTTCCATCAGGAAGTGGAACTAAGTCCAAAAATTTACAAAAAAGAGAGAAAATTATTTGAAAATTAGACATACACATTGAATAGGTTGATCTTTTAATATTAGTGACATGATAAGTATTTGTTAGATATCAAACTAAGTGAATCCATGTTTTATGTCACATAAAAAATATATCTCTTTACCGAACATGCACATCTAGCTGTTTAATAACAGCAACATCTGTGCTCTCATCAAGTTCAAACCCGACAGCCTGGGAGTTTCTGATGTCTTCCAGGATGGGTGCTTCGATAATACTGGCCAGTATTTCGAGCATTTCATCTACCATGCGATGGGACCTGTAGTTGGTTGATTTTCCAATCTTTGAAAAAATAAATACTAACAGTTAAATAGATGTGATATTAGTCAAATTATATTAAGGGTGACAGAGTTGCTTTAATAGCATGTAGTTACCTTAAGTTTGGCAAGATAATCGCAACCCAGCAGCTCTGCTAGCTCGAGTAGAACTGGATAGTTGGTGTGGTGGGCGATTTCATGCTTTACCAGCCAGTAAAGGCATTTGAAAGCACCCACCACAGCCTCATGTTCAACTCTCAACACTGGCTCAAAGGCTGTTGTGACAGTGTGACCTGGAAAATGCAGCAAAATAACAAACAACAGTTTTACATAAAAAATCATTATAGGCCTATAGATTGCCGAATTATATCACGGAAATCAAATCATTAGATTAAATCCTACCTTTAACCAAAGTTGCGTGGGCCTGAAAGGCCGAAGTGTGGTGGTCTGACCCCATATGGGCATCAAGGACATCTTTCCTATACATCTCAGAGGGGACCTCAATGAAAACCCTCTGGGATGGTCCTCTTTTAACCGGCTGCTTGTGCTGACGGCATATGCGACAGAACATTCCTATAATTAAGATTATATCAGTTAAGAAAGACAATCTATTTGTGTTATTTTCGTCATTGCCTACCAAAAAAAACTAAATCAATGCTGCGTTCACACATAGCTTTTTTTCCCCCAATCGCGATGACAGAGACGCTGGCCGTTTCCCATAGTAACAACAAATGTGGAGAAAGTGCCGGTGGAGAAATGGGACGTTGTAATAAGTGAATTTACGCTACCGCAACAGCGATCATAAAGGCAGTATGGATTATACTGGACATGTGGAAATATCTGTTAAGCCTGCTTGTTGCACAACACTGTTGTCTACGAGAAGAGCTAACCAGCTGGTTAGTGAGCTAGCAGCTGCTCAGCTAACGTCAGGTGACGTTGCCGTGATCCGCTTTTTATTTCTCCTCACAAAATGCGCCGCTTTCCACATCAAAAAACGCTATGTGTGAACACAGCCTCCAAAAATGGAAGCTAAACACATTTCCATTGTTTTAAAACGATGTGAGATCAACAAATTAGAACTTACCATGGGTAGTCTGGTACAACCATGGGCTGTATTTGGGGCAGCGTTTCCACTAGCCATTTTTTTGGCCGGCCAACGTGGCCGATAAGATTCTAATTTACCGGCGAAATGTAAAATTTAACGGCCATAATGTAATACACGTGCGTGTGTAATGCAGATACGTGCGTGTGCAAAAATACATGTTTAAAAACAAAGCGATGTGATCAGTGCATTGACTGTGATCATTTATTGCTCCCCGTTTCATGTTGGTCGTGCTCTTGGTAAATCCATTGGTCTTTCCAGATTTCTCGCAAAATTTGCAAACATTTTTTTCTACACCGTCCACAGTGTCGTGTCTCAGCCATGTGTATATGTCCAGCCACTCCGGCCTGAAAGATCGATTTGTTTTCAGTTTTTTCGCTGGTACTGCCTCAACGTTTTCCGCGTGTTCCTCTTGTTCCTCTTCACATATCTGCACTTCATTGTTAACGTTAGTAGTGGGGGTTTTAAAGAATTCCGTACGGGACGTCTGTTTCGCCATTACCGTAGCCTACCGCAACGAAGGGCTTTGTGTGATTGTTGCAAGTGTGTGTCGCAGGAGGGCAGTAGTAGTCTATGCATTCGGTAAGCCACGCACTAACGCATATTCGCTGACAATTTGCCAGTCAATGTATGCTCATAAAAAACTTTTTCGTATTGCAATGTTGTATTAATTTATTTAATAGCCTAATAATAATAATAATAATAATAATAATAATAATAATAATACAAATAAAAAAACGTTCTGTTTACCGGCCAAGATGGCCGGCAAGATTTGTATTTACCGGCCAATTGAATTCTAGTCGGCCAATGGCCGGTAAATGCCGGCTAACGGAAACCCTGATTTGGGGTTCTTCAACCACTCTGGGTCCCAGCCAGATTTTCGATGTTTGCCTTTATTTTTTTCGACTGGTTCAACTTCAGTTGGACCAACGTCGTCAACGTCGATGTTTATGCTTGAGCTAACTTTACTCGAGCCTCCCCCCCATCTGTCCCCAATTACTTCTCTCTCATCTGCATTTCTCACTTCTCCCACTTCTGTCCCTCTCCCTTCTTCCCCATCTGTATTTTTCCTTGCCACCGAAGGATGCCACATGCTCACGTTAGCTAACCTGCATCCCATAGTGTGGTACTCTCGCGCGTTTCCCAGGCAACGACACAGAGGTCACTCATGTTTCGGAACAGCGCCACACAGAGGCTCCCAAACGCAAATGATTATTGATTTCCGAATGAATGGATATTTGGCGTTATTTTTGGCATTTTAAAAAAATATCTTTTTGGCCTGGCGGGGGTTCTCGTTGGCCTGGCGGCCCGCCAGGACTGTACTATTATAGGGGAAACGCTGATAGTATAGTCGTAATAACAAAACACGATTGACAACCAAATGTTATTGCCACATATAAGTTCTGCAATGATATGCATTCTTGAGTTCCACATGAAAATAACTATTTCCTGCACAAAACAGCATAAAATATTAACATAATTAAATATCCAGTCTCACAGTTATCAAATATCTAAATATTGAAGCAAGCAACCTAAGAACGGCTTGGGTTACAGACTAAAGCCCAGGTAGAGAAAGTGTTTTCAAGTGAAATTCCCCTTTAAGGGTTGAATACATCATTTTCACTGGCAAAATTCTTCTTGAAAAATGCTGCATAATCGCACCGTAACTGATAATGATAATAATAATAATAATATAGCACATGATGTTGGACAGTAATATTAATATTGCACGTAATACTGAGGAAAGTGCACATGATGTTGATAGGTAATATTGCACATTATATTGCTGTATTCATTGTCTTGTATTTCAACTGTACTTCCCACAGAGGGGGTAGGAGTTATAGAGTTTGATGGCCACAGGCAGAAAGGACCTCCTGTGGCGCACCTCGGTAATCTCAGTCTAGGGCTGAAGGTGCTCTGTTGTGACTCCAGTGTGGTGTGCAGGGGATGGGAGGCGTTGTCCATGATACTGAGTAGTTTACTCAGCATCCTCCTCTCCGAGACCTCCACCAAAGACTCCAATTCCACTCCCAGGACAGAACCCGCTTTCCTGATGAGCTTATTGAGGCTGTTAGCGTCAGCTGCCTTCACCCTGCTGCCCCAGCACACAACAGCGTAGAAGATGACGCTGGCCACCACAGAGTGATAGAACATACATTGAAAGATCTGAGTCTCCATAGGAAATACAGGCGACTCTGACATTTCTTATACAGGGCCTCTGTGTTTTTAGTCCAGTCCATTTTTTTGTCTATGTGAACACCCAGGTACTTATATTCCTCGACAATGTCCACCTCGGTCCCCCTGATGCTGACCGGGTGAGTCGGTTGCTTCCTGAAATCCACCACCAACTCCTTAGTCTTAGAGATTTTGAGTTGCAGGTGATTTAGTGCACACCACTCCACAAAACTGTCCACCACACTCCTGTACTCGGACCCCTGCCCCTTTCTGATACAGCCCACAATGGCAGAGTCATCCGAAAACTTCTGCAGGTGTCAGGACTGTGAGCTGAATCTGAAGTCTGAGGTGTAGAGTGTGAACAGGAAGGGGGACAGGACTGTCCCCTGAGGTGCTCCCGTGTTGCTCACTATAGTGTCCGAAATGGTGCTCTGCAGCCTCACATGCTGTGGCCGACCTGTGAGGTAGTTAGTAATCCAGGCCACGAGTGGAGCGTCCACCTGCATGTCCAGTAGCTTAGTCCCAAGCAGGGCAGGCTTTATGGTGTTGAAAGCGCTTGATAAGTGGAAGAATGTGACTCTCACAACACTGCCTGCCTCCTCCAGGTGAGAATAAGCCCTGTGCAGCAGGTAGATGATGCCGTCTTCCACTCCAATGCGGGGCTGGTAGGCGAACTGCAGAGGGTCCAGTGATGGTTCGACTAGTGCACAGATGTGCTTCAGGACTAGCCTCTCCAGCGACTTCATCACACTACAGACACTACTGACTACAGACATCACATGTCTGTAGTCACTGTGGCTGCTTGCGTGTCTTTTCTTGGGGACAGGAACCAGGCATGATGTTTTCCACAGGACGGGGACGATCATCGTGCTCAGGCTCAGGTTGAAGATGTCAAATCAAGTCAAGTCAACTTTATTTATATAGCACATTTAAACAACCGCAGTTTGACCAAAGTGCTGAACAAGCTTAAAAACAACAACAAACAACAAAAGAAACAAAAACAAATAATAACAAACAAATTCAAAATATTACAGCATAACAGTAGAACAGAGTTTGAGCACAGTAAGTGAGAGACAGGGAGCCTAAATGCAGCTCTAATTGAATGCCAGTGAGAAGAGGTGGGTCTTCAGCAGCGACTTAAAGGTTTCAATAGTCTTGGCAGATCTTGAGTGTATGGGTAGCTTATTCCAGAGGTTGGGGGCGACCACAGCAAAGGCTCTGTCACCTCTATTTATGAGCCTGGTTTTGGGAACCTTTAGGAACATCTGATTTCTTGACCTCAGAGCTTTAACTGGAATATGTGGGCGTAGAAGTTCCGTTAAATAAGATGGTGCCAACCCATTTAACATTTTAAAAACAAGCAATACAATTTTAAAATCAATCCTGAACCGGACAGGAAGCCAGTGAAGGGAGGCCAGTACAGGAGTTATGTGTTCCCACTTTCTAGTTCCAGTTAAAAGACTAGCTGCTGCATTTTGTTCCAGCTGGAGGCGACGGAGAGATGACTGATCAATACCCATATACAAGGAATTACAGTAGTCCAAGCCAGATGTAAATAAAAGCATGAGTGACTGTCTCTTTGGGGGAGAGATATGGCTTTACTTTTGCTAAACGTCTTAACTGGTAAAAACTGGTTTTTACAACAGAGCTAATCTGTTTGCTGAATTTAAAAGAGCTGTCAAACCACACCCAGACTTTTGACAAAAGAGTGATTTTAGAGGCTAGAGAGTGTTGCATCATAATCAGCCAGCTGATCAGGACGCCCAAACATAATAATCTGTTTTTTTTTCGTTAAAGTTTAGAAAGTTGAGATCCATCCAAGTTTTGATGTCATTTAAGCAGTTTAGCAGTGGCTGTAAGGACTCTTTGCTGTCGGCTTTTATGGGTAGATAGATTTGGATGTCGTCGGCAAAACAATGAAAGGAAATGTTATGTTTCTTGAAAATGGACCCCAAGGGCTGCAGATAGAGTGAGAAGAGGATGGGGCCTAAAATGGAGCCTTGAGGAACCCCACAGGAAAGTGGGGCTGTGGATGAGGAGCATTCGCCTAATTGGACTGAGAAGCTCCTGTCTGTGAGGTAAGACTGGAACCACTGGAGGGCAGTCCCTCGGATGCCGACACACTGATCCAGGCGAGATAAAAGAATGTTATGGTCCACAGTGTCAAAGGCAGCCGTTAGGTCTAGAAGCACAAGAATGGCAGGGTTTCCTGAATCAGCAGTTAAAAGGAGATGATTAAAAACTCTTAAAAGAGCAGTTCCAGTCCTATGGTGGGCCTTAAAACCAGACACAAATGCTAAAATGATCTAAAAATGTTTGTAGTTGAATGTAAGCTCTCTAATGCTTTGGACAGAAAAGGCAGTTTTGAGATTGGCCTGAAGTTGGAGAGAACTGAAGGGTCCAGATTTTTCTTTTTGATAAGAGGCTGTACTACAGCATGTTTAAAAGCAGCTGGAACACATCCTGAGCTGAGAGAAGTATTTATTATTGACAAGATACTTGGCCCAACAGTATTAAGAACCTCTTTGAATAGATAAGAGGGGATACTGTCTGAGGGACAGTTTGCAGGCCGCAGATGTTGAACTACCTCAGATAAAAAGGAGAGTGATACAGGCTCAAACTGATCAAAGACCGCTGGGCACACAGGAGGGACAGATTGGGCAAAGGAAGTGGGTGAAGGCCTGAGAGCTGAAATCTTGTCAATAAAAAAACTGGAGTAAGTTTTCACACAGTGTAGGTGATGGCTCGATAGGAGCTGTGTCACATGGGTTGATAAGAGAGTTAAAAACATAAAAAATAACCTGAGGCCTATGACTGTTATTGGAGACATGGTTGGATATGAACTCTGTTTTGGCAGTTTTTACAGCTCTTTGGTAATTCAGCAGGCACTCTCGTAAAATTCCCAAAGAGACTTGGAGTTTGTCCTTCTTCCATTTCCTCTCCGCTTGCATCATTGAGCATAGGCTCAGAACATGGCTTAGATTTTTTTGTCTTAAGTGGTGCAACAGAGTCCAAAATGTCTGTACATGTAGAATTGAAGTTGATGGTAAGTTCCTCAGCACTTAGATTGCAGCAGCCATCCAGGGTGTAAAGTAAAGAGTCCTTAAAAGCAGCAGAAAACTGAGGCGGTGGAAGGATTAATCGCACGCAGGTGGCGGGCAGGAGCGCAAGTTGTAGTCTTAGAGCAGGGGACTGTGGCAGTAAATAAGACAGGCAGATGATCAGATATACGTGTATCACAGATTTCACTGATACTAACAGACAAACCATAGGACAGCACCAGGTCTAATGTGTGTCCTTTTTCATGAGTCGGGCCAGTCACCGACTGAGTAAGGTTAAAAGACTAAAAGATTAAGAAAGTCTTTAATCACGGGGGTAGACCACCGCACACAACACAGGCAGGGAAAAGCTTAATTCAAAAAGCTGCAGCTCAAAGCTGGAGTAGGTGTCAGATGGAGACTGACGACAGTGGAAGGTGGATTTAAATACAGAAGCTACCCCTCCACCCTTGCCAGTGGTACGAGGGGAGCTAAAGAATCCACACCCAGGAGGAAGAAGTTCAGAAAATGGAATAAGCTCACCAGCCTGAAGCCAGGTTTCTGTCACAAACATAAAATCCAACTCATGAGAGGTGAAAAAGTCGTTGAGGAGGAAGGTCTTGTTTGCCATCTAGCATTAATCAGAGCCATCTTCACTGGCAAGAGTAGAACAGCGGCAGAGCAAGCAAAGGCGTGGGATGGCCGGAGGAGGTTCCCAATACACACCACTGTGAGAGGTGCGGTGAGGATGGGGGACCCTGTCAGTGATGATGGTCTGAATGGGAAAATTGTCCGGTGTGACGGGTAATGACAGGAGTGGCCGGTAGAGGGAGCTATCAGGAGGGACAGTAGGTGCCACTGTAGGC
This sequence comes from Coryphaenoides rupestris, assembly GCA_002895965.2. NCBI lineage: Eukaryota > Metazoa > Chordata > Actinopteri > Gadiformes > Macrouridae > Coryphaenoides > Coryphaenoides rupestris. The sequence continues at coordinate 264,803 of PIJE02000190.1, forward strand.
ACAGGTGGAGTGTCCGGGAAGGGAGTGTGGCATGCAAACAGGTGTGTGGAGCAGCAGACTGGACGGCGTGCTGTATGTTAGCCGTTAGCATCCAGCTGCCCAGTCTGTTCGGGTGGAGTCCATCGGGCCTGTAGAGAGAAGAACGGTTCCAAAACAAATTGAAGTTGTCAATAAAGCTAATATTGTGAGCTCTGCAGGCGGACTGGAGCCAGGTGTTGAGGCTTAAGAGTCTGCTAAAACGCTCTGAGCCATGGGACAGCGTTGGCAGGGGGCCACTAATGAAAGCAGACTAAGGATTAAGAGTTCATTAAAATCTTTTTTAGTTACCTCTGATTGCCGACGAGCAGTGTCATTACAGCCCATACAGCACCCGGTTGAAGGAGGATGGGAGTGACTGAAGCAGCCCGGGTAGTTTGTCCAGGATAATCAGCACTGTAGCGCCAGGAAAACAGTGAGTGGATGCATTGAAATAGCGAATATTCCTGGTGATGCTATTCCCCACTATCAGCGTGGTGGGAGAGACCAGGGGACGAGGAGGAGAAGGCTGAGGAGACTGGCTGGAAGGTGCACAGTCCCCACTGTGTGCAGGCGAGTGTTGAGGTGGGCCAGTGGCATCGGTTCCGGCATAGCTGTCACGGGTGGAGGGGGCAGAGTCCACACTGTGTGACTGGGATGGCAGGTAATGCGGCGAGGTGGCGGTCCCAGCCCCGGCAGGAGGAGCGTGTGCCCTCGGATTACCATAGACCAGGGCGGTTGGTGGCTCGGTGTTGACCTAGAGGACGGCAGCGGGCAGACGGCAGGGCCCCAGTGCACCGTGTCCTGGAGAGCCGCTGTGAGCAAGGCGATCTGTTGCGACTGTTCGTGAGCCACGTCCATATAAACGGCCAGCAGGCCAGACTTGCACTCCAGTTCCTCAGAGAGCCGGCGAATATCTTCCTTGAGGTCAGTAATGTTTTTATTTGCTTTTTTGAGCGACAGATCATCTCCAGGGTGCAGGAAGGTAGCCATGGGTGTAGCACTTAGCTTGTTAGCTTAGCTCGGACTACTTAGCTTAGACTACATTTCTCCACTCTACCAACTTGTCTGGTGTTGATATGCTATTTATTAAATATGTTTGGAGGTTAAAGATGTGCCGGAAGACGCCGCACAGCTGAGTCGCACACACCATGAGCACTCTGGGGCTGAGGCCGTCAGGCCCCGTGGCCTTGCCTGGGTGTAGTCTGCCGAGTTCACATCTCACATCCTCCGCCGTGATGGTGATTGGCCCTGGAGAGAGGAGAGGGAGGAGTGGGGGGAGAGCAAGCGGGGAGAGGGGAGGGGAGGAGAGGGGGGAGGGCGGAGGGGGGAGAGATGGGGGGGGGGAGGGAGAGGGGAGAGCGTCGCAGGAGGAGCTGGGGGGAGGGTGGAGAGGAGCCACATCGTCAAACCTGTTGAACAGGTTTAACTCATTGGCCTCATCCAGGTTTCCCTCCCCCCCAGGATGGTCTTTGCTCCATGGCCAGTGATGGTTCTCATGCCACTCCACACCTCCCTGAGGTTCTTCCTCAGTTCTCTCTGCACCTTCTTCATCTCCTCCTTGTCTCCACTCCTGAAGGCCGCTTTCTTCCTGTTCAGTGATGTCTTTAGTCACCCAGGGTTTGTTGTTGGGGAAGCAGTGCACAGTCTTGGTCGGGATCACACAGTCCGTGCAGAAATGTACATAGTCCATTATGCAGCCTGTTAGTCTGTCTATGTCCTGCCCATGTCCATCACAGAGAACATCCCAGTCTGTCAGCTCAAAACAGCCCTGGAGAGTCTCCTCTGCATCCTGAGACCACCTCCGTACAGTTCTGGTGACCACTGGTTGCCTCTGAACCACAGGTTCATAGAAGGGCCTCAGGTAGACCAGTTTGTGATCTGATCTGCCCAGAGGGGGGAGAGCTGTGGAGCTGTATGCCTCCTTAACATTGGCATACAGCAGGTCCAGTGTTTTATTTTCCCTGGTTTTGCAGTCCACAAACTGTTTGAATGTGGGCAGGGTTGATGTCAGAGTGACATGGTTAAAATCACCCGATATTAATATGAACGTGTTTGGGTGCAGTGTCTGTAGACGCGCAGTCACGGAGTTGATGACGTCAGCAGCCCGCGACGCATTAGCTGCGGGAGGAATGTAAACAACATTAACAAGTCCAGTCCATTTTTTGGTCTATGTGAACACCCAGGTATATTCCTCGACAATGTCCACCTCGGTACCCCCTGATGCTGACCGGGTGAGTCGGTTGCTTCCTGAAATCCACCACCAACTCCTGAGTTGCAGGTGATTTATGCTACGCATACAAACATATAAAACATACAAAATACAAAAATTACATCCAAAAACTTCATTCAATAAACAACTTCAAAATTATACTCTTCAGTTGTTTTCTGTTATCCCTCTTTTGCTTAGCTATTTTCTGCATACAGCCACCTTCAAAATTTGAAATGAGTGGTGTCAAGCTTTAAACAACTAATATGAATGTATTGTCTTTTACAGATTCCTGATTTACACTCAAGTCTAGTCAAAGCATTCCACAGTAACAGCTCTTAGCTTCAGATGGTTTGGTGGCATCATGTGATGTTGCTAGAATAAGAGCTGTAAACACTTTTTGCTACTGCAGTGAGCAAAAATATAAACGCAACACTTTTGTTTTAGCTCCAATTTTTCATGAGTTGAAAGCAAAGATCTAAGACTTTTTCTATGTACACAAAAGGTCTATTTCTCTCAAATTTAGTTAACAAACTTGTTTAAATCTGTGCTAGTGAGCACTTCTCCTTTGCCGAGATAATCCATCCACCTGACAGGTGTGGCATATCAAGATGCTGATTAGACAGCATGATTATTGCACAGGAGTGCCTTAGAAATAGGCCTTTTGTGTACATAGAAAAAGTCTTAGTCTTAGTCTTTGCTTTCAACTCATGAAAATTTGGAGCTAAAACAAAAGTGTTTTTTGTTATTTTTGTTCAGTGTAGCTCTGGAATGACACATTTCTGGACCTTTTCACAAATGGTTTCAAAAAAGTCAGTATCAGGCAGAATGATCTCAATGTGGATTTCCCCTTTGCCTCCATTCCCTGGTCCCCACTCGCAGGCAGTGACTTGCTTGTGTCAGATGAATTTGTGTCTGCACCTGTACCACAAGTATTGATAGTTTCCCCTCCACCTCTGGGAGACAAATCTTGCTATCCTGTTTTGTCCGTCAACGTGCTATTCTGAAGGTTACTGGGTGCCTTTACCTCCTACACACCCATCTCATGGCATTCACATGTCAATATGCTGTCTGGGGGTGCCCCTAATCATGGGTATTGATGGTTGATGAAGAGCCCGCCATTCCTGACAGTTAGGTTGGTGTAGTGGCTCTCCATCATTTTGGTGTACTTCTCAACTCCCTTTCCTTCATGTTCAGTGCCCCATCTTAAAACACAAAAAAATGGCTGAGAAAAATACCTTTTTACAAATAAAGCACTAATGTGAGGCATCATTCCAAATGACATCTTATTAGCAGATGTGTTATTTATCTCTACGTTTTGTATTTTACCAGCAAGGTTATAACTGTATTCCTGCCCAAGAGACAGGGCTTGGAGTTTTCCAAGCAAAGCGTCGGGCAGCAGCACTCCTCTCGATAGAGCGATCGTTTCAATATCACTCAATCGTGCCACACTGTAGGTCCTACGGTCGGTTATTAGCATATCATTAATAATTATCAAAGAAAATGATTATATTACAATAAAAATGTATTAATGTGAATTAATAATGACGGGGCACCACCCTGGAATCAGGGACCAATAACCGGACAGTGGATTAAGTCTCAAAATGTACGAAGCAAATTGGAACTATGATCAATAAGTACCATATCAATAGCTAGTAAAGGTTGAAGGATTCAGAGTTCTTTACGTGACAGAGGCTGGCTTCAACACAATATTCAAGCAAAAACCATAAATAGTTATAATATAAGAATGGTTATTAAATTCAAGTTGGCAAATGGCATAAAGTATTCCTCAAATACAATAAGCATTGCACAACCTGGTGTGTGTGTGTGTGTGCGTGCGTGCGTGCGTGCGTGCGTGCGTGCGTGCGTGCGTGCGTGCGTGCGTGCGTGCGTGCGTGCGTGTGTGTGTGTGTGTGTGTGTGTGTGTGTGATAAAGAAAGGGGGAATGTGTGGGGGAGGTACTGTAGTTCTACCAAAGGGATCTACATGATCAGTGAGTGACTAGGTGGCAGGATTTGAATCCCTCACTTCTAACACCAATATCGAACACTAAAACGAGATGTATGCGCTTTGTTAGTAAAAGGGAGAGAAAACCAAAAGAGAGGGGCATGTACATATCTAACAATGGACGGGGATCCACTCAGACTTTAGATCAAAACATAAGGGAAGGAGGCAAAATGTGTTTACAATATCGTCTGACAATATCAATAAACTGTCATGATCCACATTCCAGCTCTGTGAGTTCCACCTTTACCGTCAATTACCAACTCATCAGTCTAATCACCTCCACCTGTCCCCGCATCAGTCATTCCCTATATAAACGCTGCATTTTCACAGACTCATTGCCAGATTGTAGCTTCACCAATGTTCACAATCTTTCCAGCATTTACCTCATTGATCTCCAGTTGCCGACCTACCTGCCTCATCTGACTCCCGGAGTACGCCACAGCCTTCTGTCCCCAACCTCGATTCCTGTCTGCTCGTATCTGTTTGGCGATCTCCTGATTCGACCCGGCTTCCCGGCTTCTTGATCATCCGCATGTCCCCGACTATCCACCTGCTACTTCTTTGTACCTCCGCCCAGCTGATACCCCGTCCGCCTCTTCCCTGCCGGTACATCGCGTGTGTGTGCAACCTCTCACCACCTGTGTCCCCGCCTCCACGTCACCCATGTCCCTGCTCCTATGTCACCTGTGTCCCTGCCTCAACTGTTTGTGTTAACTACCCTGTAACAGACTTGAACGTTGAGTAAACTTCATTTAAAAACATCCCCTGTGTTGTGCTGCATTTGGATCAACCAATGTTCATGAGACTTAGCTAAGGTACTACAGCATGGCTGGTAGTGTTTAAGGGTAGTAGAGGTACTTAGTCCTCAAATCTAGTCTAATAACTTAGAATTACCACTACAAAACACTTATCAGGAGCAACTGTGTGGAGGTGACCGGCCAGGATCGTGGACGTAGGACCAGGAGCATTATAATGCATTCATGGGTGCATGATTGCTCCCTAGGAGAGGGAGAGCCTGTCTCCCCCCTAGGAGGTAGTGGGCCCCTGGGAGCCCCTAGTAGGGAGTGTGCCCAAGTAGAGTCGAGAGACTGAGTGTGCAGCATGTTGTCTCATAGTAGTAGACAATGATTGGGCTTCACACATGGTGTGAAAAGGGTATTGAGTGAAGGATCCTTGGGAACCATTTTGAACACAATTGAAATGGACACGTATCCTGGTGGCTCTACAATCAGATTGCTGACTGACCTATACAGTCCAATCAGGTGGCGGTATGTTGGTGACGTCGGAAAGTATACTTTTTTCACCCAAAAATAACAAATATCCACACGATATAGAACATTAACAAAGTGATGGGTGGGAAATGGCAAAAACGTATTTTATGAATATTTTCTGTAAATTAAGGTATTTTTTACAATGCACTGATCTCATTATTACTATATTTTTATATGACAAAATAACATTACTGTGTTGACGATCATGTAATCTATATTACTACATTAAAAAAAGAAAGAAACAAGTTTGGGTTTAATGCCTCTTTAAGTACAAGTATGGATTATAAGAAAAATTATTATCTGTAATGTTTATGGATTAAGCAATCACAAACAAGATAAAAGTTTACAGCACTTAATACTGCCAGATGGTGCCATCAAACACCACTCAGTAAAATTTCTACTGTATTACCATATCCCTGGTCTCACAAATCAGACTTGAGATGATAATCTCAAGTCTGACGAGCTCATATCTGTGTGAATGGGGCATTTCACTTTCTTTCACTTCAAATTTGCTTTCACCAATCATGTTCCTGGGGGCGGGTCTTGTCTGGAAACAACCTGACCACAACAAAAAAAAAAAAAGTTTACATGTCTGCAGTGTAGACTATGTTGTCAAGGTTTAAAAAATAAGATGAACCTCATGACAACGAGGCAAAAACTTGAATGTGACTCCAGACTACATTCTTGCTTTAGAAGAGATAATGGGACCTGTTGACATGAGGGTGCCGAAGCGCACTCTGAGGTTTCAGGAGCTCCTCTGCATATGCAGCTCGTATGCCCTTGCCATGCATTTTTTTATTTATTTTCCATCCATCCATCCATCCATTTGCGTCCGCTTATCCGGGGCCGGGTCACGGTGGCAGCCGGCTAAGCAGGGCCATCCAGGCTTCCTTCTCCCCAGCCACGCTCTCTAGTTCCTCCTGGGGGATCCCGAGGCGTTCCCAGGCCAGACGAGATATATAATCTCTCCAGCGGGTTCTGGGTCTGCCCCGGGGTCTCCTCCCAGTTGGACGTGCCCGGAAAACCTCCAAAGGGAGGCGCCCGGGGGGCATCCTAATCAGATGCCCGAACCACCTCAGCTGACTCCTTTCGATGCGGAGGAGCAGCGGCTCTACTCCGAGCTCCCTCCGGATGTCTGAGCTCCTCACACTATCTCTAAGGCTGAGCCCAGCCACCCTGCGGAGGAAACTCATTTCGGCCGCTTGTATCCGCGATCTCATTCTTTCCGTCACTACCCAAAGCTCGTGACCATAGGTGAGGGTTGGAACGTAGATGGACCTGTAAATCGAAAGCTTCGCCTTCCGGCTCAGCTCCCTCTTCACCACAACGGACCGGTACAGCGCCCGCATCACTGCAGACGCTGCACCAATCCGTCTGTCCATCTCCCACTCCATTTTGTCCTCACTCGTGAACAAGACCCTGAGATACTTGAACTCCTTCGCTTGAGGCAGCAACTCACTCCCAACCCGGAGGGAACACTCCACCGTTTTCCGGCAGAGAACCATGGCCTCAGACTTGGAGGTGCTGACTCTCATCCTGACCGCTTCACACTCGGCTGCAAACCGCCCCAGTGCATGCTGGAGGTCACGGTCTGATGTAGCCAACAGAACCACATCATCTGCAAAGAGCAGAGATGCAATTCTGAGGTCCCCAAACCGGACACTCTCCTCACCTCGGCTGCGCCTTGAGATTCTGTCCATGAAGATCACGAACAGAACCGGTGACAAGGGACAACCTTGGCGGAGTCCAACACCTACTGAGAACGTGCTTGACTTTGTGCCGAGAATACGGACACAGCTCGCACTTTGTTCGTACAGGGACCGAATGGCACGTACCAACGGCCCCGGTACCCCATACTCCTGTAGTACCCCCCCACAGGATTCCCCGGGGGACACGGTCATAGGCCTTCTCCAAGTCCACAAAGCACATGTAGACTGGATGGGCAAACTCCCATGCCCCCCCCAACAACCCTGCGAGGGTAAAGAGCTGGTCCACTGTTCCACGGCCGGGACGGAATCCGCATTGTTCCTCCTGGAGCTGAGGTTCGACAATCGGCCGGAGCCTCCTCTCCAGCACTCTGGAATAAACTTTCCCGGGGAGGCTGAGCAGTGTGATACCCCGATAGTTGGAGCACACCCTCCGGTCCCCTTTTTTGAAAATGGGGACCACCACCCCGGTTTGCCATTCTACAGGTACTGTCCCCGACATCCACGCTACATTGACTAGGCGTGTCAGCCACGACAGCCCGACAATGTCCAGAGCCTTCAGCATCTCAGGGCGAATCTCATCCACACCTGGCGCCTTGCCACTGAAGAGCTTTTTGACTACTTCAGTGACCTCTACCAAGGATATGGGCGAGACTTCCCCCGAGTCTTCAGACTCTGCCTCTTCCACAGAGGACGTACTGGTCGGATTCAGGAGCTCCTCAAAGTGTTCTTTCCACCGCCCGACAATAGCCTCAGTCTGGGTCAGCAGTTCTCCTCCCCGACTTAGCACAGCCTGAGCCAAGCCCTGCTTTCCCTTCCTGAGTCGCCGGACAGTTTGCCAGAACTTCCTTGAGGCCAGCCGAAAGTCCTGCTCCATGGCCTCCCCGAACTCCTCCCACACCCGGGTTTTTGCTTCAGCAACCGCTGAAGCTGCGGTCCTTTTGGCCTCCCGGTACCTGTCTGCTGTTTCAGGAGACCCCTGGGCCAACCAGGCCCGAAAGGCCTCCTTCTTCAGCCTGACGGCTTCCTTCACCGCTGGTGTCCACCAACGGGTTCTTGGTTTGCCGCCACGACAGGCACCGACAGCCTTTTGACCACAGCTCCGAGCTGCAGCCTCTACAATGGAGGCTCTGAACATGGCCCACTCAGGTTCCATGTCCCCAACCTCCCCCGGGATGCACGAGAAGTTCTTCCGGAGGTGGGAGTTAAAGGCCGGTACCAGGTACACTTGTGGACCACCCTATGTTCGAACATGGTGTTTGTTATGGCCAGTCCATGGCTAGCACAGAAGTCCAATAAGAAAACACCACTCTGGGTCAGATCGGGCAGGCCGTTCATCCCAATCACTCCCCTCCAGGTAATTTATTTTCCCATATTTGTTAATAAAGGACTGATGAGACAATGCAAGACGATAGTGTCAACAAACCTTAAAAACGTAACTGAACTATAGGCAGGACATAGATGGACTGACTGCTGCATAACAGACTATGTACATTTCTGCACAGTCTGTGTGATCCCAACCAAGACTTTGCACTGATTCCTGAACAACAAACTCTGGGTGACTAAGGACATCAAGGCATCAATGAACAGGAAGAAGGCGGCCTTCAGGAGTGGAGATGGAGGAGGAGATGAAGAAGGTGCAGAGAGAACTGAGGGAGAAGATCACAGAGGGGAAGGAGTGCTACAGAAGAAAGTTTGAGAGGAAGCTCCAACAGAAGAACCTCAGGGAGGTGTGGAGTGGCATGAGAACCATCACTGGCCATGGAACAAAGACCATTCAGGGGAGGGAGGGAGACCTGGATGAGGCCAATGATCTAAATCTTTAACAGGTTTGATGATGTGGCTCCTGTCCACCCTCCCCCAGCTTCTCCTGTCTCCTTCTCCTGCTCAAAGTATGTGCGACTAAGCTGTCCAACACATCTTCAACCTGAGCCTGAGCACGACAATCGTCCCTGTCCTGTGGAAAAAAACATCTGGTTCCGGTTCCCAAGAAAAGACATGCAAACACCCTCAGTGACTACAGACCAGTGGCTTTGACTTCACATGAAAATGAAGTCGCTGGAGAGTCTTGAAGCACAGCTGTGCACTAGTTGAACCATCACTAGAACCCCTGCAGTTCGCCTACCAGCCCCGCATTGGAGTGGAAGACGCCATTATCTTTCTGCTGCACAGGGCTTATTCTCACCTGGAGGAGGCAGGCAGCATTGTCAGAGTCACATTCTTTGACTTCTCAAGTGCTTTAAACACCATAAAGCCTGCCCTGCTTGGGACTAAGCTACTGGACATGCAGGTGGATGCTCCACTAGTGGCTTGGCTCACCAACTACCTCACAGGTTGGCCACAGTATGTGAGGCTGCAGAGCGAACACAATAGTGAGCAACACGGGAGCACTTCAGGGAGTCCTGTCTCCCTTCCTATTCACACACTACACCTTTTATTACACTTAAATAATTGCCAACTTGTTTTGGTGACTGAATATCTCATCTTACCTATATATTTTTATACTTCTCCTAGGCTTAGACTTTTACTTCTCTATTGTTTATTATTCTATTGCTATGCAACCTCTGGCACAAGAATTTCCTTCGGGATTCATACATTTCTATCTTCTAAATAAATATCACATTCGAATTGAACAATGGTAAAATTGGAGTTATAGACATTTTCCAAATATCACTAAAATGCTCAAGAGTGGTTATTTCAGAGCCAGTGGAGATGATGTTCGCCAATCGTTAATCTCTACCAGGGAAAGCGCTGCTGTTGTCCTGGAGAGGTGGCAGCAGCAGGCATTTGTATTTCATCAGAGCGTATTGGTTCACTGAGGGATTCCAGGTGTTGTTCTCAGCTGTAACCTATCCCCAGTTGTCTTTAACTACAGGGCACTGGTGTTGGCGACAAACCAAGGCTGTAATTTTTTGTGTCCAGGAGGATTAATGACTGCTAGTACCCTCTGATTTTAGATGCTCGCTCCCAAAAAGACAAATTATGCAACGGACCAGACATACTTTGGGAAAATGGATTTGGGGTTGCTCTGTGTGTGTGTGTGTGTGTCTGTGTGTGATATTGTCTGCATACCACCATAACGATAATACTTTAACAGAACTGAATATTGACTAGCTAGCAACAAGTTGTTGGTTGCACTGCTGTGTTGCTGAAAATTGAACAATGAGCAAAGAAACCCCATTGTGAATCACTGAGAAAATTATGCAGGCGAACATACAAAAAATTACAAACTAAAAGGGTGTTCGGATTGGACTTTTGTCACATACATAAAAGATAATGCCCTCTTGTGTTTTTATTTATATTTTTCCTCCTATTTGTTGGAAAGACCAGATGACAATACATTCTTAACATAACTGGTATTGCTTTTATTGCTTAACTGTCAGTTTGTTTGATTTCTGAATACCATCTGACATTTGCCTTGCCTTCAATAAGGCTCAGTGATACTGTGGGCAGCGTGTAACAATGAGGATACACTGAAACAAATGTAGAGTGAAATTTACCTAGAATAAGCTGGGTAACAATTTCCACACATACATTCTGAGTAGATTTTACAGAGGATATTTAAAGTAAACTAATTAGAGCTTAGAAGTGCTTCTATCAAAGGCACTCAAGTAATCTTTACTGGCAATTTTCTGTTTCTGTTTGCGGTCCAGCAGTGGGGAAAGGAGGCTGCTGGGGCTGTAAGCTCACCGGCTGCTGGTAGCTCGCCGGCTGCTGGGGCTGGTAGCTCGGCAGGTGCTGGGGCTGGTAGCTCGCCGGCTGCTGGGGCTAGAAGCTCTGCGGCTTGTAGGGCTGGTAGCTCACCAGCTGCTGGGGCTGGTAACTCACCGGCTGGTAGCTCACCGGCTGCTGGGGCTTGTAGCTCGGCAGCTGGTAGGGCTGGTAGCTTGGCGGCTGTTGAGGTTTCTCACAAAAGTAAGAAAATCCTTTCATCGCCAAACGGCTCTGCTCCGCTGGGTACATTTTTTGTCTGATCCTTCTTTCACGGTGCGGTACAGAGGTAGGAGGGGAAAGGACCCAAACGCCGGGAGCAGGGGTAACTTAAGTATTTAATTCAAAACATAAACAGGTACGTGCAGGCAGGAACAGGTACTCACACTCTGGATGTAACACAAGGATCATACAAAGAACATAGGGTTGTGGCAGGTATAAGTATGGAGAAAAACTAGTCAGGGGGAAATGAAAACAGGTGTGAACAATTAAGGGCAGGGAAACACAAAATGGCAGACAACAAAAAAATGGCAGACGATTATAGGTGAGGGGCGGAGACAGAAAACAAAGTGTGGCAACTCCGCTTCACCCGAGGCAGGACGCATAGGGAAACCACAACAATACGGGTGTTAAGGCTCTGGGTCGGGCCGTTTATTAACACAAGACACGAAGGCAGTACTTATCATACGATACTCCTCGTCCCGGGTAGCCGCGCTCCGCGGGGTATGCTCCGTGGCGTCTCGCTCGGGTCCGCGCGATCTCCGCGATTCGCCGAACTCCCGACTCTTAGTCATTGCGCGGCTTTATAGCCGAGTCCTTAATCAGTCGCAGCTGTCACCTATCCGCTAATTAGGAGGCAGCTGCGACTCGGGAGGGAGGGGCCGGAATGTCCCGTCCTGCCACAAAAGGCAGGTAGTAAATAATAATGTCCAACAGGTGGTGCAAAAAACAAATCGGGGGAACAGAGACTGACTGTGACAATCTTTGGCGGTGTCTTTGCTCATATCCTGTCAAAACATGTGAATGTCAGATGCAATATAATGTACATGTTAGTTACTGAATATGTAAGAGGCGATTCAGTTGGTGAACATTTACTTTAGTATTTAAATAACTTTTGATTTTACAGTTTCTGTTTTTACACAGATGAAGATGGGGTAAGTTGTTATGTAGGGAATTCATATTCACTAGTTTTTCTTGGTCCAAGTATGACTTTTAAGTATGAAGTATCAGTTTATAAAATATCTGGATTCAGATTAGCAAAAACGAGGTGGGCTTTGGGTTTTACAGGCTCAAATCTTAGGTTCTACTGGAAAACAAATTCTGAATCAGAATTTTAGAAAATTAAAAATAGAGAAATGATTAATTATTATAATTAAAAAATATGAATGCATGTCAATCCATGCAAATCCTCCTCCACCACTTCTCTCTTTCTCTAGGCTGCAGTGAAACTGGCTGCATCACGTAGCATGGCATGGACAGTAGCTGACATGTGACATGTGTCCTAAAAGCTAATCTTGGAGTAGTTATGCTCAAACCAACCCGTAGCAGTGTTGGTATTGTTGTTGTTGCAGAGTTGGTAGAGCTATTTAGAATTGAATTATTGAGCTATTTTAGAATTTACCTAACTTACCTAAAGTAATACTTTGAAGTTAGGAAGACCGATTGTTGTGTGGGTGGGTCAATCACCCAATTTCTGGCATTCAGATGTAGTCAATTTACTTGAATGTGGGGAGGGGCTTAACCCTTCATGAGCCTCCCTTGCACACTTAAGCCATTAATACAGAGCTAGCAGTTCAGTGGCAGCTGTAGCATCAGGTCCCGCAAACGAAGACCCGGTTGAACAAAGACAAGTGAGTCTTTCTGTGGGAGTCAAGACCCTATGGAACAAAGGGACTCTGGAGTTGTCAATCGGCACTCCTCATCTCTCCAAAGTGGTCATACATTTACATTTACATTTACATTTACATTTAGGGCATTTGGCAGACACTTTTATCCAAAATGACTTGCAAAGAATACATTTGTTGAAAGAGACAGCAATCGCTGTATCGCTTGTGGTACATAAAGATAAGAATAGAGCCGGTTTCGAGCATTCATAATTAATAGAACGAATTTCATAATTGCTTGGCTGCCTGCATAATAGCTGGGATGAGAGCAGACGTGCCATTCTGAGCACATTGCCAACATCTAAGTACATACAATATGCTAAACAATGCAAAGTACTATTAATAAAGCCAAGTCATAGTCATACCAGGTCCTTTCCCTGGAACACCTGACCAGATCTGCACTTGAATTCCATGCTGTGTCTGTTACCCTTCTAATCAAGCTCAACATTGCTGTGATATACTGACCATCATGCCCTCTCTGTGACTTCTTCCACCCTTCTTGCCCTAGCCCTAGGGGTTAGTGGAGTGTCATAATCACATGGCGCATAATCATATGGCCTGTAAAGCTCTTTGAGACTGTAGCTGTGACTAAGGGCTATACAAATAAAATTGACTTGACTTGACTTCTTCAACGAGATGGATGACCTCTTCAGCTGTTTTCCTGAAGGTGGCACCCCACTTATCCTTCTTGGTCCAGCCAGAGAGTTACAATCACCTGAATTCATAAACTTTGTTGCCACATTCGGTCTGACACTCACCCCTTCTCCCTCCATCCACAGAGCCGAGAACCAACTCGACCTTGTCTTCACAAGGTCCTGCGCCACTTCGGCACTTTCTGTTACCCCCCGCCCTGTGTCTGACCATCATTTTCTCGCTTTCTCTAACTGAGTCACTCCGTGTCGCTAGAGCCTCATCCCTCTCATCTTTGCATCTCTTCAAAGAGATGGATCACGTAGTTAAAATGTAGGGTAAATCATTTACACCTGCTGTATTGTTGACTTTTACACAAGAACCTAATGAGGCATTTCTAGACATTTTATGCAAAGACCACATTCAGCTTCTGTCCGCTCATTGGGTCGAGTAGAAGAGCTTGCACTGACGCAATTATCAAAGCATTTGGAGAAGATGCGTCAAATGTGGCAGCTGTGGGATAAGCCCTTGTGTGTCAGTGTCACTCAGGAAGCACGGCAACAAGTTGCTCCATACCCAACACAACCTTTTATATCATCATATCATAACATCATATTTATTATGACATCACAAGTGAGAATGTCCACCCAAAAAGTTGCTACAGTCCACTGGCTAGGCTGGTAGGCCTATCTATCCAGCATGCATCTGGGTGGCCACTGGCCACTTGGGATGTCATAAGGGGGAGATCCTGAAACAGCTTGGAATGGCTAATCACACTCACACATAATGGTAAAATAGGGGCCCTTTAAATTAAAGTTCAGCAAATGTGCACTTTTAACATTAAGGTTAGCACAGATCAAGTATTAACTAAGATAAGATAGAACTTTACTAATCCTGAAGGAAATGCTTTTGCCAGAGGTTTCTAAAAATACCAACAACATAAGAATAAATAGAAAAATACATGTACAGTGAAAAAGCATCAAAGAAAAATATAGGTAAGATATTTATTAAACAAAACAAGTTGGTAATGATATTAAGAAGTAGTATTGCGCATGATACCAAGAAAATTGCAAGGTAATATTGCAAGGTAATATTGAGAAGTAGTATTGTACTCATAGGCGAGTTGAATTTACAAAGGCATGTGTTTCAGTGCAACAGTGAATCGGAATTGAGAACTTGCAGATTGCATAAATGTTCTCCAGTCATGCTGGGAGAACCTTGAAATAATGTCTTAAATTAACTTAACGTTCCTGCCATGTTCATGCCATTTAGGGTCTTTCAAGTCTGTTTGTCTGTCTGCACATACCAGAGAAAATACATAAATCTTTGGCTGGTTAGATTCTTTCTTTTTTCTCTCTTAAATAATTGTCAACTGAAGCTGCTCTGCATGTTTTCTCCAAGCTAGAATTATGTTTTTTGTGAGCTGAGCAAATTGTTTTTTTGTTGTCATTGAGTGTATTGAGTTGTTCAAACTTTTAGCGCTTGGGATTTCTTCTCTTTCAAGTTTGAACTTCCAGGTCCAGGTCGTAGTTTTGTTGAAAAGATAGTCTACATCTAAATGTTCAAGTAGTTCTCTAAGGAGAACAGTGCAATTGACTGATTATGGTTGAAATTAATAAACTGCTCGTGGATTCTGCATCCTTGTTTGCTGGTGGGGTGCTATATTATACTTTAATGAAATGCAAGTGTGCACTGATATACATGCATATGCACGCACATGCACGCAAACACACCCACACACCCACTCACACACACACATACACACAGTCCGCGATTGTATAGCTCTGCCATTGTGTTTTAATCTTGAGTGAAAGTGTGACAATATCATAGAAGTACACAGTGCCTGTAAGTCGTCATCAAGGTCAGGACTATGTGTTCAAGCATGGAAACAACAAACAAGCCTGCTTGGCAGAGTGCCAGGAACTGTCTTGGTCTGTGGAAGTGTAAGGCTGTAGGCCACTGCTCAGTAGAAACACTCATCTGGTGAAGAAAAAAAAGTATTTAAAATGTCTCCTGTGGGATCAAGAGGAACAAAAGTTTACTCATATTTCGTAAATATCGCTTGCAATACTTTTTTTTTTACTTATTTCTTCTTTCGTTATGAAATCAAATCAACAGCACATCTAATACCACGTAAACCCTAGGGGACCATAAACAGCGTAGAGGAGGCAGGCCCACTGACACTTTTTACTCACAGTGATGACTCCACAGAATGCCTTGTCCAATGGTTCTCTCTTGTGCATTTTACATGATGCACACATGCACACCAGCAAACATTGGAACACACAATGGCACACACACGCACACACAAACATTCAAACCCACAGGTCCTTGGTCTCTCTCTCTTTCTCTCTCTCTCTCTCTCTCGCATCCATCTTGACGAAGAAGTTGCGGAGAGGGCCTGGTGGTCGGTAGATCACAGCAACGTTGAGCTTGATTGGAAGGGTAATAGACACAGTTCAAGTGTTCAAGTGCAGAGTTCAAGTGCAGATCTGGTAAGGTGTTCCAGGCAAAGGACCTGGAATGACCACTTTGGAGAGGGTGGCTGGGGTGGCAGTGTTTTCCGGGATGATCTAGGTCTCTGTGAGAGCCATGAAGTGGAGAGACTGGACGGCGGCGTCGGCCAGAATGGTCTCAGTTTTCTTGACCGCCAATTGGCAAACAGTGTCCCCCTCTCACATCAAGGTCTATGTAGGTTGAGATTGTTGGGTAGAGAAGATTGGAGGGATTACAGGACCGAGTGGAGGGCCTTCGGCGACATCTGCTATGGTCGGATGGCCTGACTGTAATAGAATCTAGGCACATGGCTAGGACAGGAGGAAGGAAGGACGAATCTGTAGCTGTAGGACTCCCTGGAAGTCTCCCTTGTCTTTGTTCAACCGGGTCTTGACTCTCGCAGAAGGACTCCCTTGTCTTTGTTCCATGGGGTCTTTGTTTGCGAGGCCTGACGCTACAGCTGAAGCTGAAATGCTGCCTCAGTATTAATAGCCAAGTGTGCAAGGGAGGTTCATGCAGGGTTAAGCTCCTCCTCGCAGTCAAGTCAATTGACTACAGCTGAATGCCCGAAACTGGGTGATTGTCCCAATCGGCAGAACAATAGGAGGCTGTTTAGACCATTATTACTTTGACTATCACCATTACATTGAAGCCTTATGAGCTCGGAAATTGGGTGTGCAATTTCTTGCGCAATTGACTGTTCCTGACTGACTGATCAGAGATCTGTGTACCATAATGTCCTGCAAACCATGCCTGAAAATCTGCAAAACAAATTACATCACTGGTTTCACAGAACTTGGCCTTCAGTTTGGAGATGGTACCAGGGATGACTCCAAATATTGCTGCAACTTAGTTTTGCAGAACAACAGCTTCAACTTGCCCTATCGCATCAGCCTTATCCAGATTAGACAAATGTGGCATGCCGATGCTTGGAGCAGACACCAAATAACCAATTTAGTAGCCTCATTGGAGCACCTGGAGCTCAAAACAAGAGGGAACAACAAGATTCAAGATTTCTTTATTGCCATATGTAACAAGTATAATGGAAGGCCTACTCCCCATTTGCTCCTGCAGTATTCTTACTGCAAATTTCAATTCCATTCAATTTTATTTGTATAGCCCTTAATCACAAGACAGTCTCAAGCGGCTTTACAGGCCAGGTTGTTACACCCCCTCTAGCCCTAGCCCCCCTAAGGGCAAGAAACGACTCCCTTAATTAACAAGGAAGAAATCTCGAGGAGGAACCTCAGAGTGGGGGATCCCTCCTTCCAGGGATGGTTCAGACTGCAATGGGTGTCATACAGGCATTTAAAAACAGGGGTAACAAAGCATGACAAATTGTAAACGACAAAGTACAAAGAGTAAATTAAATAGTAATATTATGATGGGGTGCTGGCTGGAGAGCAAGCTGGTAGCCGTCAGATGGTG
Organism: Coryphaenoides rupestris; assembly: GCA_002895965.2. Classification (NCBI taxonomy): domain Eukaryota; kingdom Metazoa; phylum Chordata; class Actinopteri; order Gadiformes; family Macrouridae; genus Coryphaenoides; species Coryphaenoides rupestris. The sequence continues at coordinate 282,159 of PIJE02000190.1, forward strand.
TGGCCAGGTATCCAGTCATGATCACAGCAGCACCCTAGATGGTGGAGACAACATGATGGTTAGATGGAGCACAGTAAGCAGGGAACATACAAGTATCCTCAGACCTAGTACCCATCGGCAGCTAGGGTAGGCTGGTGCTAACAGTATTGATTTAGATGTAATTAAAGCTGAGGGGCACTCCTAGCAGCCAAAGGCGAGGGTAAATAGGTGGGTTTTTAGTCTCACCTTAAATATATCAGCAGAGTCAGCCTCCCTGATTACAGGTGGCAGACTGTTCCACAGATAGGGTGCTCGATAAGAAAACACCCTGTTTCCTGCAGATTTTTTATTCACTTTTGGAATTGATAGAAGGCCAGCCCCTGAAGACCAGAGCGGCCGAGAAGGACAATCGGGAACAATAAGGTCCTTCAGGTACGATGGTGCGGACCCATGCAGGATCTTGTAGGTAAGAAGTAGCACCTTAAAATCTGATCTGGCATTTATTGGGAGCCAGTGGAGGGAAGTGAGAATAGGAGTAATGTGGTCAAACCTCCTAGTTCACGTTAGAAATCTAGCAGCAGCGTTCTGTACAAGCTGGAGGCTTTTTGTAGTAGAGCTCGGTAAGCCAGAGAAGAGTGCATTACAGTAATCCAGTCTGGATGATATAAATGCATGTATGAGTGCCTCTGCGTCCGCAGCAGATAGCATTGGTCTAATCTTGGCAATATTTCTAAGATGAAAGAATGCAGTTCTGGTGATACTTTTGACATGCTGATCAAAAGAAAGCGTAGGATCAAGCAGAACACCAAGATTCTTGATGCAGGAGCTTTGGGCAATAGTGGATCCATCAAGGCAGAGTGTGACGTCATCAAGTTGTGATTGTTTATGCTTCGGGCCGATGATGATCATCTCAGTTTTCCCCGTATTTAGCTGCAAGTATTTTTGGGACATCCATCTTTTAATTGCAGCAGGATTCAACCTTTTGGATCTGTTGGAGCTGGGGGGAGTCTTTTGAGCCAATGGGAATGTAGATTTGGGTGTCGTCCACATAGCAGTGAAAGCTAATGCCAAAGCTGCGAATAATATCGCCAAGGGGGAGCATGTAGATTGCAAAGAGCAGTGAACCAAGGACCGACCCTTGGGGAACACCAAAGCTTAGGTTGCAATGCTTCGATTTTGAATCTTTGCAGACGACAAATTGTGTTCTGTCTGAGAGGTAGGATCTAAACCAGTGAAGAGCAGTGCCTTTTATGCCGACATAATGTTCGAGACGCTCAAGGAGGATGCAATGGTCAATTATGTCAAAAGCGGCGCTGAGGTCAAGCAACACCATCAGGAAGCTTGCATTGCTGTCCTTGCTGAGGAGGAGATCGTTTACCACTCTGGTCACAGCTGTTTCAGTGGAGTATAGGCTCCTGAAACCAGACTGAAATGGTTCAAATAGGTTGTTTGCCGTCAGGTGATTGATGATTTGGCTAGCTACAATTCTTTCCAATACTTTAGAGAGGAAAGGAAGGTTAGAGATGGGCCGATAGCTGCTGAGAGCTTCGGGGTCGAGGCCAGGCTTCTTGAGTAGAGGTTTTACCACAGCACACTTAAAGCTAGAGGGAACTGAGCCTGTCGACAATGACAGGTTCATGATGTTGAGCATAGCCGTTCCAACTGTTGGGAAAAGTTCTTTAAGAACCTTGGTAGGGATGGGGTCGAGCAAACTAAACTGCTGGAAAGTAGCTTCAGGAATACGTGGTGCTGAATACGTGGTGCTGCACCTGACAAATGTTCAGGATGAGTGGTAAGAGACACATCAATGTCTTTCCTAATTAATTCGATCTTGTGATCAAAGAACTCCAGGAAGTGGCTCGCTGAGAGGGAGGAGTCCAAGTTGTGAGGTTGTTTTTGCGTCAGCTCTTTTACAGTGTCAAAGAGGAATTTTGGGTTGTTCTTGTTGTTGATGACACTGGAGAAGTAGGCATTTCTGGAGTTGGTTAACACAGTTTTGTAGCTAAGCAGGCTGTCGTGCCATGCAAGGTAGAATACTTCAAGTTTCGTCGAGCGCCATTTGCGCTCAAGTTTTCTGCAGTTGCGTTTGAGTGTGCGTGTGTCGTCGTTGAACCATGGTGCTGGTCTTTTTGCTTTCCGCTTTAACTACAAGAGGAGCAGCAAAGTCGATGGCTGCGGATAAAGCGGTGTTAAACTCATTGGTGAGACTATCCACTGAACCCCTGAAGTCAGCAAAAGGAGCAAGTAACAAGGGTAACTTATCTGCCATGGCTGTGGTGGTGTCAGGGGTGATACGACGGCAGCTATAGGTAGCCTGGCGGTCGTCCCTTGGGCAACATATAACCACCTGGAAAGTGAGCAGACAGTGATCAGAGAGGTATAAGGAGAGACACATAAATCTGTAACTTCAACTCCACGAGTCAGGACAAGGTCCAATGTGTTTCCGCCGGTGTGGGTAGGTAGCTGAACATGCTGTGTGAATCCAAAGGTGTCTATAATGGGCAAAAAAGCTTTCGCAAGAGAGTCACATGGGTTATTCACATGGATGTTGAAATCCCCCATAAGCAGAACATTGTCAGAGTAGGTTGCAAGATCAGCCACAACCTCAGAGAACTCATCCACGAATTTGAATTAGGGCCCGGAGGGCGGTAGACTACAGCCAAGAAAAAGGAGTCTGCAATGCCATGATCTCTCTGCCTAATGCGAGCTGAGGAGCTAAAAGCAAGCACCTCAAAAGATGAAAACATGTAACTGCTCTTTGGTCTTAAGACCAGCTTCGAGCTAGAGATTTGCGCCACTCCACCACCTTTCCTAGATTCACGTGATAGTTGTGAGTTCACATAATTTGGTGGAGTAGATTCATTTAGGGGCAGATAAACTTCTGGTTTTAACCAGGTCTCACACAGGCCCAGGAAATCTAACCTATGCTCAACAATTAGATCCTGGACCAAGAGCGCATTAGTTGAAAGCGATCTGATATTCATAAATCCTATTCTGGCCTCCTCCGGTTTATTGTTAGAATCAGATGGAGTTTGGTTACTGCTCAGCTCTGAGGAGGAGGAGATTGGGGAAATAACAATGACATTTTCACTGAGTGGCAGTTGCCTTCGCCTGCGGGCTTTATGCCTCGGGACAGTGCGGGGCAGTGACACAACACTAATGGCAGTAGGTAAACTATAAACCTCCAGTTGACAGATGCTGCTGTGGCCTGAGCTAGAAGGCGCCTCAGTGTCTGCATTACAAGCTACATCACCCACCCCAACTAGCTTAGTTAACCCACTCAGTGTTCTAGACTCTGCAATGCTGACTATTGTGTTGCTAGCAGGCTCGCTAATCACCTGCATCCCAGCGTGCTGTCGGTGGATCTGTCACGCCTAATTAAGGCAACTATCTATGTTTGCCGACAAAATTGAGGCGCCTAACCCAGTGGGGTGAAGGCCGTCTCTCATCAGCACGCCAGGGCGGTCCCACATGGAGGGCCAGTTATTCACAAAACCTAGGCCCTGCTCTAAACTATAGCTAGCCAGCCAACGGTTTAGGGACATTAATCTACTATACTGCTCATCATTACCCCTAACAGGTAGAGGGGCCAGAGAGAATTAATCGATGCCGACACATCTTTCTTGTGAAGTCACACAGCCTAACTATGTTGCTTTTTGTGACTTCGGATTGTCTCATCCTAACATCGTTTGTGCCGACATGAATTACAATGTTGTTAAAGCTAGTGTCGGTGGTGGGTGCATTAAGTCTAACTCTGTCCTTTCCGCACACCAGCAACCTAAGATTAGCTTCTATGTCAGGAGCCCTGGCCCCTGGTAAGCAAATCACGTTGGCTGGTGTGTGTAATCTAACTTTGCGCGTAATAGAGTCGCCTATGACTAGCGATTTCCCTCCCAAAAGAGACTTGCGAGGAGGGTTGCCTGCCTTCGCGAGTGGGGCTGCCGATAGGGAGCCCTGAGCTAAGCTAACGTTAACGCTAGCACTATGAGGCTGCCTGGCAGGCCCCCTCTCTACTCTCTCAGGTGTATCTGCCTTTTCTATGGACGCTGACTTTTCCTCCTCTAGCTGACAGATACGTTTCTCTGGGAGAGCTATCTTCTCTACGAGGGAAGCACAGGAACAAGAGCAACAGTCCATGCTTACCGTGTTTGTTGCAGAGAAGGCAGCTCCAACGTGATGATGATAGTTATAATACAAGTCGCGATATAAACACAGCAATGATCAAGTTAACAATACAGAACGCTTAAGTAACTATCGGATTATATAAACAGTATAAGTGCTAGGATAAGATAAGATAATATTTTGCGGATGCGACCGCATAGCAAGGTTATTATAGTTTTGCATTTTTCATTAGTTTTTATTTTTATTTCATTTTGACTTTTTTGTTTTCAATTTCAGTTTAGTTTTAATTAGTTTTTAAAGTGGGTTTGCTAGTTTAGTTTAGTTTTTATTTTTTGAAAATGCTTCGTTTGAGTTTAGTTTTTATTAGTTTCAGTGTTAGTTTTAGTCTTTACCGCGGAACGCAACATACCAAGGGGGGGGCCAGTCAGGGAAGCTTTTCAAATGGACTTTTAGATTTGTGGGATTTTTCCCCTTGATAAATGCTCCACATATTTTATCATCTTCCACTTAGGGTGGCCATTTCCATAAGACCATAAAGGAGGACACTTTGCGGCATTTAGTGAAGCCAGAATAATCACAACATATAGAACTCTGGTATACTCCCCACTACAATACAATTTTGTCCATGATAATGATGGTATCATGATACAGTGATTCTGAGATACTCTTCATTGCAAGACAATTTAATCTATGATATATCATGATGTATGTGTAACAGAAGAGGAAAGAATATTCCTGAAAAGGGGAAGAGTATTTGTTCACAGTATTTGTATTTATTCAATACATTTCAAAAACTGACACCTGTGAAAAACCTGCCTTGCAAAGTGCACAGTAGAGCCCTGCGCGGGACTGTTTTCTTCATCCCGCTCCCGTCCGCTCCCACTGAATTTCTGACCATTACCGCCCGCGACCGCAGGGTGCGTGTTACACTCCCGCCCGCTCCCGCAGTGTGTATGTCCACTCCCGCCCGCGACCGCAAATCTCTGAGAATTTCTGCCCGCACAATAATAGAGATGCATTGATTTTGTGTCTTCTCCCGTCCCGCAGGAGAAAACACGTAATTTTATAGGCTATTAATAAAGAGATTCATGGGGTTGTTTGTTTCGTTTCCCTGGCCTGCATGTATTTTGACGCGCTGTTAGGGAAAGCGCTTCTATTTCGTCAAAGCCCTACGTAATTAATTAACAGTGATCTCCATTGTCGGCTAGCCTAGACTATCCCGATCCCGCAGTGTTTTTTTTTAGCCGCCCGTTCCCGCCCGCAGCAAAGTTCAAACCGCCCGCTCCCGCGAGATTTGCGTTGGGTCCCGCGGGACCCGGTGGGACCCAATCCCAATGCAGCCCTCTAGTGCACAGTGCCAGAAAGCAGATCATTTCTGGACTTAAAAGGTGCAAAATAAGATTACATAAAAATAAATAAACAAATGAATGCAAAAGATACACATTTCAGTTCTTAACAGACATAAAGAACTTGTTTTAGGTAAACAACCTTTTGTGTGTCTGTGTGTGTGTGTGTGTGTGTGTGTCTGTGTGTGTGCAGCAGTTGTCTGTTGCTTCCATGTTTTTCTGTGCTGGCATGTCTGTCAATGGTGCCTTTTCCTTGGCTACTAACGTCCACGTCACAACGATGCTCATCAATCCGTGCTCTTTATTCTATTCCGGATTAAACAAGCTCTTTGGTTTCGTCGTGTTTACTCATGTTCACGTTGTGTTAAGGTAACAATATGACGTAGCCAACACATGGATGCTCGTTTACGTTTTTAACCAATCATATATCAGATAGACACCGCGTTTCAGCCAATCATGTTAGACTGGAGATCTTACGGCGATGCGTTCCAGTGCATCTCCAAAAAGGAGGACAGATCATTTAAAATCCGGACTGTCCGGCCAAAATCCGGACGTATGGCCACTCTACTGGCCACTCTACTGGCCACCCTAATGGCCATCCTACTGGCCACCCTAATGGCCACCTTACTTCCACTGCAAGGCACTTGCTCTTATTTGCGACACATTCATATACAAAGTCATCCCAAATCGACTCTGTCGCTTTCTCCCGACTTTTGCCGCCCTGATACCAAGCGAGGGGCGTGTACTAAAAGTGGCACAGCGGAAGATAGACTTAGGCTATGTATGAAATAAATTGACATATGTATGAAATAAATTGACAAAGACGAAAACTAAAGACATTTTCTCTATAATTTTATTTTATTTTTGTTAGTTTTGTAAAGACAATACAGTTTCAGTTAGTTATTGTTTTTTTGTAAAGCCTCGTTTTTATTTTTATTTCAGTTAACGAAAATGTTTTTTCACACCTAGTTTTCGTTTTTTCGTTAGTTTTTGTTAACGATAATAACCTTGCCGCATAGCCTAACCAACAAACCAATCCGATGATCCAGCGTCACCAGCGGAAACAGCGTCACCGGCGTCACAGCAGCAGCGTCTGAAAACCTCTGTCTAAAATTAAAATTCAACTATAAATAATTAGTCTTTGTCCCTAGTGAGTACAGTAGCATAAAAACATAAATACTAAAACAACTATGAACAATTAGTAATATCGTACCTGACAAGTATGGTAAAAGTAAAAATGACATGTAAATAATAATAAGTGACCAGTGCGGTACAGTACAGTGAGAGTCCTATGTAGCCGAGTTTCTAGTGTAATTGAAGGTCTACCCATGTAAGTCTAATATAATTGTGAGTCCAATCATAGTCAAATAATACAACAATAGACAGATAATCCAATTGTGTAAGTTTTGTGTGATTGTAAGTCCAAAAGTCCAGAAAAATAAATAATAGTCCAAAAGAAATCTAATCCAATAGTGTAAATCCAATTATCCAACAATAGACTGATAATCCAATAGTATAAGTTTAGTGTCATTATAAGTCCAATAATAGTCAAGTCAAGACAAGTCAAATGTATTTATAAAGCACATTTAAAATGGCTCACGTTGACCAAAATGCTGTACAACCAGAGCAGGCAATCATAATAAAATACAGAATGAACAAAACACCCACATAAGCATCAATACACACAGTGCAAGAGTACAAATCATCAGTCACATTTGGAGGATCCAAACGCTAAGGAATAGAGGTATGTTTTGAGCCTCGACTTGAAAGAGTCAATGGAGGGGGCAGATCGGATAGAGAGGGGGGTGCTGTTCCATAGTCTAGGGGCTGCAACAGCAAAGGCGCGGTCACCCCTGGATTTCAGTTTAGGTTGCGGGACAGCCAGGAGCCCCAAGTTAGACGACCTGAGGGGCCTGGAGGTGGAATAAGGTGTCAAGAGGTCTGTGATGTAAGAGGGGGCCTGTCCATTCAGGGCTTTAAAAACAAACAGGAGAATCTTGAATTCAATCCTGAACCATACTGGAAGCCAGTGGAGAGAGGCCAGAATAGGGCTAATATGGTCCCTTTTCCAGGTACCCGTCAGGAGCCTGGCAGCGGCGTTCTGGACCAGTTGCAGGCGGGACAGGGACGAGTGACTAATTCCAGTGTATAGGGCATTACAATAGTCTAGCCGAGAGGATATGAAGGCGTGGATGACATTCTCAAGATCTTTGGAAGACAGGAAAGACTTGATTTTGGCAATAGTGCGAAGTTGGAAGAAGCCGGCTTTTACTACTGCATTGACCTGTTTGTCAAACTTAAAGGCGGAATCTAATATCACACCAAGGTTTGTGACATGGGGCTTAACCAGAGTGGACAGATTGCCTAGGCTGCTGGTGGGCAATTTGATGGAGTCAGGGGGGCCGAATAGTACAACTTCAGTCTTGTTTTCATTCAACTGCAGGAAGTTTTGCGCCATCCAACACTTGATGTCCTCAAGGCAGTCTATGAGACTGTTTAGATTGCACCGGTCGTTAGGTTTCAGGGGAAGATAAAGCTGTGTGTCATCTGCATAGCAGTGGAAGGAAATGTTGTGCTTTTGAATAATTTGACCAAGGGGAAGCATGTAAATGGAAAATAGAATGGGACCCAGGATGGACTGGGTCCCATCCTGGGTCTCTGTACTGTGGTGTGCCCTAAAACCTGACTGAAATCTTTCCAATATGTTATTTTGGTGTAGGTAGGGCAGCAGTTGACAGAGAATGACCTTCTCAAGAACCTTAGACAGGAACGGGAGCTTAGAGATTGGTCGGTAGTTACTCGGCAGGGTGGGGTCCAAGTTGGGTTTTTTCAGGAGGGGCTGGACCACTGCGTGCTTGAAACAGGTTGGAACGGTACCAGTGGCCAGAGAGCTGTTGATAATAGAGAGGATGCTGGGACCGGCTACGTCCACGACATCCTTCAGGAGAGCAGTGGGGACAATATCAAGGGGGCAGGTTACAGATTTCATGGAAGAAACAATCTCTATAAGGGAGTGTAGCGTGATGGGTTGAAAACAGACCAAGTCAGATGAACAGACCAGTGAGGCAGCTAGGTCACGTGTGGAGGGAGAAATGTTCATTCTGATGTCCTCAACTTTGGTAATAAAATATTTAAAAAATTCTTCACACTTGGCTGGGGACACATCCAAGTTGGTACTGGGGGAGGGACGAATAACAGAGTTGATAGTCCTGAAGAGAACCTTGGGATTATGAGCGTTGTTCGAGATGAGGTCAGAAAAGTATTTTGTTCTTGCAGCCTTAACTGCTTCCTGGTAGTTCAGATGGTTGTCCCTCAGAATTTCGAAGGAAATGTGGAGCTTATCATGTTTATAATAAACCATCAGTCCAATGGTCCAATGGACCAAAGAGTCTGATAACAGTCCCATAGTCCAATAACCTAAAAAGGTCCACTAATTGAGTGATGAGCAGTTCAGTAGGTGCACTGCCTGTATGGAGAAACTGTTCTTGAGCCTGCTTGTCCTGGTTCAAAAGCTGCGGAACCGGCGACGGGACTGCAGGGGGGAGAACAGTTGGTGCCCATGGTGATTGTGATCCTGTATGATGGAGCTGGCCTTACGCCGAAACCTGGACTGAAAGATCTCCTTGATGGATGGATGTGCACACCCCATCTTGACAACCCTCTGGATGTCTTTCCTGTCCTGAGCAGTGGTATTGCCACCACCCGACAGAACGCTTGTGCATCGTGTACCAACAGGAGAATACGCTGTTTAGCATTGACAGAGAATTTTGGCAAATTTTACTTGGGGGCTACCCACATAATCAGCTGTGTTGTTCATCCCACAAATGCATGATCCTTACAAGTTGGACATCATTGTAAAGGTAAATAAACAGGCCTTCCAACAATATAAAATGCGATGACAATTAGCATTTTAGCATAGTTGCAGAACCGGTTTCTACACACTGACTGGAGTCTGTTTGCCTCCCAGTCCACCCTGGACTCCCACACTGACATCGACTCCTACACCTCCTCTGTTTTGGATTATATCAACTCCAGCATTGACACTGTCACCACCCTCAAACAGATCACAACATTTCCCAACCAGAAGCCGTGGATGAACAGAGAGGTTCGCCTACTCCTAAAGGCACGTGACACTGCTTTTAGGTCTGGCGACGAACAGGCCTACTGTTCAGCCAGGGCCAACCTGAACAAAGGCATCAAGCTGGCCAAGCTCAACCACAAGCGTAGGGTTGAAGATCACTTCAACAACTCTGATCCCCGACGCATGTGGCAGAGCATACAGGCCATCACGGACTACAAACCCTCCAACAACTCCCCCCCAACCACTGACTCATCCCTCCCTGACGAACTCAATAACTTTTATGCCCGCATCGACCGGGACAACCACGAGCTGCCCACCAGGGCTACTCTCCCTGCTGACCACCAACCCCTCACCCTGTCCCCCACAGATGTGTGTGTGGCACTGAGCAGAACAAATGCACATAAGGCAGCTGGACCTGATGGCATCCCGGTCGCGTGCTCAGGAACTGCGCTGAGCAGCTGACAGAGGTCTTAACTGACATTTTCAACCTGTCACTAGCTCAGGCAGTTGTCCCAGCGTGCTTTAAAACATTGAAAGCATACTCACCAACTGCATCACAGTGTGGTACGGCAACTGCACTGTTTCAGACCGGAAAGCGCTGCAGAGGGTGGTGAAAGCCGCCCAACGCATCATCGGATTACCACTCCCTGCAATAGAGACTACCCAACACCAATGGTGTCTGAGGAAGGCACGTAGCATTGTCAGAGACACCTCTCACCCCAACCATGGACTGTTTGCCCTCCTTCCCTCTGGGAGGCACTACAGGAAACTTCGTTCCAAGTCAAGCAGGCTCAGGAACAGCTTCTTCCCCTCAGCTGTCATCTCCCTGAACTCTGTACCACGTTGACAGCCCCCCCCCCCCGCCACCTTGCCTATACTCTAGGCTCCGCTGCCCACCGTACAAACTCTGAACTCTGTTGACTATATCATATCTACTGCCTTGCACTGTAATCACAACATTATTGTTTACATACCTGTATGATAGCCATGTACATTTCTGCTGTACTTACCGTATATATATATATATTTATTTACTTATTTAGAACCCCTGCTCATTACCTGTTGATACTGTATACTTACCGGAATATGTATATACCTATCTGCACATATCCCATACCTACTCCATTAAGTTATTACTACACTGTATCTCTGTACATAAATATACTGTATATACACCCATATATTATACCTAGTAGACTGTTCTATATCCCATTTAACCACTGTACACTGTATATTACTATGCACTTTACTGCCTCATTTGCACTCTGGTTAGATGCCAACTTCTTTTCGCTGTACTGTAGTTGTGCTGTGGAATGACAATACATTTGAATCTAATCTAATCTAATTGTAACAACAGAGAAATAATCAACACACACCTTTCCAAACTTTTTTTTCCGAGTTTGTATAAGATGGAAATATATACAATTATTTATATTTTTTGCCTTATAAATGGTAAATGGAACAAATCTATAAAGCCCCTACACCTCTGATTGCCATCTGATTGAATCGTTCATCCATCAATCGATTGGTTCAATAGATTGCAGACAAATATTTTTTATGGGAATGGAAGGCCACCATAATTTTTTACCAAGCAGAACACAGCATGAAGTGTGTTCTCAGCTTCTAGGAAAAGGAGTCGAGAGACCTGGCAGAAGATTAATGGCCGACACAGAACATGCTGGTGAGCGGAACAGCAAGGGGCTGGATATTCCTCCCACTGCATGGCTTTAGAATCTGCCAGCCCTTATAGGCTCAAAGTAATTACCTAGCGGACATGTTACAAATTGCCTTACCTCCTTACCTCCTTACCTTGGCATATTAGTAGCTCTTGTGAACAGTGGCAATTTGAAGCGTCACTATGAAACAAAACAGTTATTTTGAAGTACAACATTTGATTATTTGATTCTTGGGATGGTTACCTTTAGTGGGTGGGTGTGTGAACCGGTTGGGGGGATTGGGGATTTGTAGATGCTATTTCATTGAATTGAATTGTTTAAAAGCTTGGCGAAATATAATAAACGGACCTTTGTCTTTGTGGACCTTTAAGATTTGCATTTGAGTACCCCTGCCCTAGAATGTCTCTACCAAATTATCCTCCTATCTCTCTCAAAACAACCTACAGACCCTCATCAGTCAGGCTTCAAGCCCGCACACTCCACAGAGATGGCTGCTCGCGGTAAATGAGTCCTGTCTGAGACTTGTCTGCCATAACCCCCCTCTTCCGCGATCTCCGCTGGCTCCCGGTAATCGCTTGCATTAGATTCAAGATATGGTACTGTGCTTCATGGCTGTGAACAGAATTGCCCCTACCTACCTCCAAACATTAAGCAGCCCCAGCCCGAGTGCTCCGCTCAACAACTTCGGCTAGATGACTGGTACCACCTTCACTAAAACCAGGCAAACATCCCTCTTCCAAGTCCCAACTCTTCTCTGTTCTGCCACCGCAGTGGTGGAATGAGCTCCCGGCTCATGTCAGGATGGCAGTGTCACTCACCAGCTTCTGCAAGAGACGCAAGACCCACCTGTTCAGAATTCATCTCAACTGTGCATCTCATCTCAACTGTGCCAAGAATTAGATGACTGGTCATGTGGCTTGCCTGGAAAGAATGAGGGAGTGTGTGTGTGTGTGTGTGTGTGTGTGTGTGTGTGTGTGTGTGTGTGTGTGTGTGTGTGTGTGTGTGTGTGTGTGGTGTGTGTGTGTGTGTGTGTGTGTGTGTGTGTGTGTGTGTGTGTGTGTGTGTCAGTTGGAAGGGAATGTTGCCTTTGTCTCTGAGTACAGGCAGGAGTGTCCGTGTGTGTTTGTGTGGAATTATTAACAAAGGTCACTGAGTATGTTTTCGAAGGTGAAACATGCGCACTGGTAAAGCAAACGGCACTAAGGAGGAACCTGCAGTGAAGCCATGAGTGAAAGATCAAAGGGCGGAACCTGGTTTCTGTCAAAAATGATAACCTTGTAGCCGGTGTACAACGCACATTCTGTCCACAGACATACTAGATCAAGACAGATTTACATTTTCACACTTTAATTAGGAAGTCTGTGAGGAGATTTGGGAACAGACTCACTTGCACCATTGGCAGTTGACGATACACAGATGGTTGTCAAGGTTTTATTGCAGCCTATAAAGATGCGATCTTTGTTCAAAGCAAGCCGCTTCAAGGCCTATGAATCCTCAAATATTTAGGTTGACAGATTTTGTAAGGTTGAACATTTACTGAAATGTAACATGTAACATCTCATCTCATATAAAAACTTCCCAAAAATATTCACGACCATTCTTTTTGGGTCCAAACCTCTCTTGGCATTAAAGACTCACAAACTCAAAATCTTTTTGTGTGCCTAGACCCTGGATCCGCTGACTCATCATTGCTTGACATGTAAGAACTAGAGCACTGGCCAAGGTTCTTCTGCACCACAGACAGCTGGTTCTGGTGGATTGGGCCCTGATATGACACACGTCTTTCCTCCACTCCCATAGTGTTACATGTTTTCTTTCTTTTAATGTTGTCTGGCAACCAGAAGATTGCTGGTTCAATCCCTGTCTCCTCCTTGCGTTGAGGTGTTGAGGTGTCCCCGAGCAAGACATCTATCACCCCAACTGCTCCCGACAAACTGACTGTTGCCTTGCATAGTTGACACCGCTGTCAGTGTATGAAAGTGTGTATGAATGGGTGAATGTGAGGCAATATTGGAAAGCGATTTATAAATGAAATACATTTACCATTTACACCACACCATTGACAGATTTCCCATTTTCTCTTCCTTCCCTGGTTTGTCTCCTCTTGTGTTTGTATGTGTGAGACAGGTGACACCGGGTAGCAAAGCAGCTCAGGGAGACCTGTGTCCAGGGGATGCCATCCTGGCCATCAACGGAGACAGTACAGAGACCATGACACACATGGAGGCCCAGAACACAATCAAAACCTGCACTCAGCAGCTTATACTTGACATCAGCAGGTAGAATAACACACACACACAAACACAAACACACTCACACATCCAATCACACACACACAGAAGCATCCAGACTCTCAGACTTGTTCACTCACATGCACTCTAAGACACACACTGTTGGGTTTGCAACATCCTTGAGGCAAGGTCAGTGACCGCTTCCTACCCCTGGCTTGCTCACAATCTGTCTGAATCTGTAAATGTCTACCAAAGGCCCTGGGAAAGTGTGCAACGTGAAGAGCAGGACAGAAAGACATAATGAGCATGTACAACATGTGAATGACCATGAATAGTATAGTTTAACAGTTTAACAGTAAATAAATTATATTTTTATTATTCTGTTTATTTCTCCATAGTTTTATTGTATTGCTATGCAACCTGGCACAAGAATTTTACAAGAATCTTATCTTATCTTACAGTATCTTAAGAGATGTAGAACCTAACGGACACACTCCTAGCATGCAGCTGAAAGACATTAAGCTGAGTCGAGCAGCGTCCTGCCCTACATTTTGGCCAGATATGAAAGCAGCGTTGGTATTTCTAATAGGTGCCACTTCAATTCACCTCTCACATTGCTGGTGCACTAATGAACACTGGGAATGGGAATGGATCCACAATCTGTGCCCAGGTACAGTACATGTGCCCGGGTACATTCCCAATTGAAAAGTTGGTCTCGAGTACTGTTTGTATGTACTCGGGTTCAAATCAGGTGTGAAAACTACTGTACCAAACACAGAGGTGGACTGCTATTCTCATATCTGTGTAGGCACAGCCATAGCTGGTACAGTAAGAAGGCAGGCGAGAGGGTCATTCTTGACATTCTGTACAAAGAAAGGGAAAATATATGACCAAAAGTGTTTTTGTACTTATTTTTCAAGTTTGTTTCAACTAATTTGACAAAATGAAAGTGGCCAATAGCTACTCATATTTTATATTATTCGTAAAATGTATTCACATCCAGCGAAACAATCTGAATAAGCTTCTTTGTGTGAACATTTACAAAATGTTGATCTAACACTCTTTTTTTGTATCTTAAATTCAAACATCTTGACATGTCTTAAAATCAAGCATTCTGTATCACTATGGTCAAGCGACTCATCACACTGGATCGAAAACAATTTGTACCTGTTCATGTCCTATTCTAGCTGTTTTACAGCATTCGCAGACAGCGCAGACACTCTGCTTGCCACAGTATTAGCACCAAGTTGTACATCTGCAATAGCAGACAACATTTAGCTCTTACTTCTTTTATGGTTCTTGAATAAAGTTTCAGCCACCACAGTCATCGCCTCTTTTACAATTCCGACATCCGTATTGGCTTTTTGTGCTTAGTTAGGATGTGCGCCACTTTTAACTAAGCCTCTGTTTCTGCATTGGCCTTCTTTGCCGGTTTGGTAAACAGAGACTTTTAAACATTGTTTTCAGCTCCTTTACCTTCTCTGTTCATAGACTGCTTCCATCCGGAAATTCCTGAGAAAGGTTGCTGTGGACTTTGGATTCACGTTCATCGTTTACCAATTGACATGCTCGCACCGCAGATGAGAAACACACACTTGTCATTAACATTTGTGACAAAAACTCTGTTTTTGCCATTTCTCACCTTTTTGCCTTTTATTGGCCAAACATTGCCGAATGTTACCATTAGGATGCCATCGCTTATCAAACTAGACAGCAGCGCAACTCATCTAATTGACAGCTGATTGGCAAATAATAACTTTGTGTCAGAAGGGGATGGCATGTCTGATTTGATTGGATAGAAATGTAAACAGGTTTACCAAGTGACTTGTGCATATTCTTTGAAATTTTTGCGAGCCACTCAGAGACGGGTAGGGAGGTACTGGACAATATACCGTATTTTCCGGACTATAAGGCGCACCGGATTATAAGGCGCACTGTCAATGAACGGGTCTATTTTCATACATAAGGCGCACCGGATTATAAGGCGCACCGCATTATAAGGCGCATTAAGCAACACAAAACAGTCAGATAAATCGAACTTTATTCAACTCATTCACAATAACTCTCAACATTGTTCAGTTGTAACACATAAAATACAAAACAATACACTCACTTTTTCAGTTCATTCCTCATCCACAAATCCATCAAATTCTTCATCTTCAGTCCTTATACACACACCATAATATTACCGGTATGTTGAAGCACAGTACGTATTACTCCGCAAGGCTAGTATTACGCCGTGGTAGCCGTAATGCGCCGACAATCCATCAAGTATTACTCCGCGGTAGCCGTAATGCGCCGACAATCCATCAAGTATTACTCCGCGGTAGCCGTAATGCGCCGACAATCCATCAAGTATTACTCCGCGGTAGCCGTAATGCGCCGACAATCCATTAAGCGGCGCTGCTTGACAGATTTTTGAGCGCCGTGTACCACATAAAATCGGTTCGAGGTTAATACATAAGGCGCACCGGATTATAAGGCGCACTGTCGATTTTTGAGAAAATTACAGGATTTTAAGTGCGCCTTATAGTCCGAAAAATACGGTAACCAACATGCGCAAAGTTTTCAAAGTAATGCAAAAAAACAAGTTACTTTTCCCAGTAGGTAATGTAACAAGTAGAGGTGGAAAGAGTACTAAAATATTCTACTCAAGTAAAAGTACTCTTACTTTGATTGAGTAAAATTACCAGTCTAAAAATGTACTCACGTAAAAGTAAAAAGTAGCTTGTTTAAAATGTACTTAAAGTAAAAGTTACTTAGTTACTATGTGAGGGGGGTCTCCTGTGTAGTGCAAAAGGACAAGGCGATATAAATCTCAAACTAGTTGTTTTTAATTAAAGGAAAATCTTTACAAATTAAAGATAACTAAAGAAAATAGCAAAATATTAAATGTTGACATTTAAAACCCTTAGGGAGGTATAGGGTTGCAAAAGGGTGGACAATTACCGGTACATTTCCGGAAACTTTCCGGAAATTTTCCACGGGAAATTTAGCTCGGGAATTTTGGAAAATAAAAAAAAAAGTATGCAATTTTGTCCCAAAAAAACATTGTATGTGTCCTTGTGCTCTAATAAAACCTAGTCTAGTAAAATCACAATAAAATTAAGATACATTTAGTAAAAATAAGTAAACCATATCTCGCCACTTGGGTCTTGATGAAGGCAAAGTTCTCGGCAGTCTGTCAAAGTACCGTATGAAGCAAGGCCTTTGGGAAGGGGATGGGATATGGCAGTCAAGCCAGCACATTTCTGCATCCAACTGGTGGAAGGGACTGTGTGGATCTGAGGCCCTTACACCTGTAGCCTCCATCATCCTCCAAATCCCACCAACATCAGCTGCCTCTGAGCGCAACTGGTCACTGTTTGGGAACACACACACAAAGGTTCGCAACAGACTCACCAATGCAAGGGTGGAAAAATGGTGGCCATCCGGGCAAACCTAAGGCTCTTCGAGTCTGACACAGAGCCATCCTCAACAAGGTTGGACAGTGACAGTGAAGATGACGAGTCAGATGACGAGGAAATGGACATTGAGGAGGACGTTGATGAGGTCCAGGAATAAAGCATTGATACCTGAGGACGATGTTGATGAGGTCCAGGAAGAAGCTTGACTAAATTCTTTTCATTTTACATTTTGAATGGGACTCATTTGGGGGGAATGAATACATACATTTTATATTAAGTTTATATTATGTTTTTTGTTGTTCCAGAATCCATTAAAGTTCTACTCACAAATAGACTTGAGTCAAAAATTTCATTTTTATAATTTGTACTAGGAATGTTTGCATGCATGTGTGCTTATGACAAAACAACATTTTTATATTTATGTCTGTATATGACAAGGTAAATACAGTTGTATAAATTACCCCAAAATTCCCAGTTTATTCCCGTTTATTCCCGTTAATTCCCGTTAATTCTCATTGAAAGTTTCCAACTTTGAATATTCCTGGAATTTTGCAACCCTAGGGAGGTATAATGTGTAATTTTAGTTCAGACCATCCCATAAAACATTTTCAGACAATAAGTTGTGGTGACATAAGTTGTGGATTCTGTAGACCATCCTTCTTTTCTTCACCAACAAACACCAACAACAGTCATACTGCAAATGTATAAATCAAAACGGGTCAAGGTCACAAGTGTTGTGACTTTCAGGGAAATTCAAGATGTAAGACAACACTGTACCATTCTTTGATAGATTGATTGATGATTTGATTGATCAGACTGTGCTCTTCCTGTCGAATAACAAAACATGTCAAATAAACTCCAAACTCCAAATGTCAAATGAACCGCATGGCAGCTGCTATAGAAAAAACAAACCTACCTGCTCCTTTTCCACTAGAGATCTATTGCCCCTACAGTACCCCCTACGTATAGCAGGATGTCACAGCGACACGACTATTTAGCTGGCTGTTTCTTGCAGCAAGGAGAAAAAAAGAGACATAAAATCACCTCAACTATTTACAAAGTTAATACAAGTGACAAGGTGAATATGCGGCATTTACGAATCACAGTGTCTATGTAGGAAGAGACACAAAGCCTGACATTGAGAGGGCAATTTTTTTCCTTTTGTTTTTTATTTACACCTACTTTTTTTTACTCAGTAACGGATGGGATTTAAATTGGAGCGAAGTACAATACTTAAAACAAAACCTACTGAAGTAAAAGTAAAATTACAGTCCACTAAAAAAGTATTCAATTACAGTAACGTGAGTAAATGTAATTCGTTACTTTCCACCACTGGTAACAAGTTACTTTCAAAAGGTAGTGTGGAGTGTGTGTGGTTGGTCGGTAGTTTAAGCAGCTGCACGAGTTAATCACTTTTTTACTTTGATGGATGACTAACAACAACATCAACTTTGCATTTATGAACATATTTCTCTGTTTGGATTTGGTTGACCAAGGACTTTATTAGGCCTAGTACTGGGTATGTACTTGGTCAGACCGGGCTCTAATACCAGCGAAAACATTCTAGGCTCAAAGTCCACAGTCCAGTCTACCTGCAGGTGTCCTTGAACAAGATGTCTAACAATGACTAAGTCCATCCATCCATTCTCTTCGGCTTATCCGGGGCCGGGTCACGGTGGAAGCCAGTTAAGCAGGGCCCCCCGGGATTCCTTCTTCCCAGCAACACTCTCTCTCTCCTCCTGGGAGTTCCTGAGGCATTCCCAGGCCAGTTGAGATACAGTGCTGCTTGAAAGTTTGTGAACCCTCCAGACATGATTTTATTTTACAAATGTAATTATTAAATGTATATCCAAACACCAATTTGTAAAGCAGGCTTTCCAAACAATGGACACAAACAAAAAAATATGTATTTTCATTATTTATTCAACAAAAGTGATTTATCTCACAAAAACTGAAAATCTGACATGTACAAAAGTATGTGAACCCTTTTAGTTAGTAGCTTGTGGCACCTCCTTTTGCAGCCATTACTTCAACCAAACGTCTTCTGTAACCACTGTCCAGTCTCTCGCATCTGCTGTTGGGGCGGTTGGAGAGACATCTGGCATGTATCGCCCGCTTCAGTTCTAGCCACAACATTTCCATAGGATTGAGGTCCGGACTTTGACGAGGCCAATACAGAGTACAAATCCTCTTTCTTTTAAGCCATTCCTTGGTACTATTGCTGGTATGCTTTGGGTCGCTGTCTTGTTGCAAAACACATTTTCGACCCAGCTTCAACTCCCTGACTGATGGCAGGAGATTCTGATCAGGAATTTGTTGATAGGCATGAGAATTCATGTTTTCCTGGATAATATGGAGTCGTCCAGGTCCGGAGGCAGAAAAGCTGCCCCAGACCTTCACATTTCCACCACCATGCTTCACTGTTGGGAGGAGGTTCTTTTCTTGGTATGCAGTGTTTTCTTTTCGCCAAACATGGCGGTTTTGATTGTGACCAAATAATTCTATCTTGGACTCATCTGTCCAGAGAATGGACTTCCAGAAGGCCTCTGGTTTGTCCAAGTGTTCTCTGGCAAAGTTGAAATGGGCAGCTTTGTTCTTTCTTGAGAGCAGAGGCTTCTTTCTAGCAATCCTCCCATGAATGTTATGTCTATTCAATTTTCGTCTGATTGTAGACACATGTACATTTACCCCAGATGCTGCCAGAGAGGTCTGCAACATAAAATAACAAAAGGATAACAGGATAGCAAAATATCAGACCGTTTACTCTCAATAACTCTCAAGGCTAGGTCCTGCCTTGTCCTACCTCCCTCACGACCCCTTCCAAATGGCATATGCCCAGCTTAAATAGGGCACCTGCGCTGCGCTCACACCTGCCATCGATTCACAATTAATCTCTGTATAAGAACCCCGGCTTTCCACCCACTCGTCGTCGGATCATTGTTGTAATTCTACCTGTTTATTATCCCCGTATGGATTTCATCCGTCTCCAGCCAGCTCATCTCCCTGCCTACCTGTCTGCCCGCCTATCCCTGCCTGCCGGTTCCTGCATCTGCCCACCGCGCTCGCCACCCGTCCCGCTGGCTTCACTCACGTTTCCTCTCCCCTCACCCCGCGTCGAGGCAGGCCCCTGGCTCCCGGGTCCCGGGTTGGACCGCAGCAGCCCCTGTTTCCCGCTGCTGGGTCGCAGCCATCCCGGATCCCGGTGGGACCGCAGCAGCCCCTGTTTCCCGCTGCTGGGTCGCAGCCATCCCAGCTCCCGGCCCGACCGCAGCAGCCTCGGGTTCCTGCAGCTAGGTCGCAGCCATCCCGGTGGCGAAAGTGTTCCGGTACCATGTACACTTGTGAACCACCCTATGTTGGAACATGGTGTTTGTTATGGCCAGTCCATGGCTAGCACATAAGTCCAACAACAAAACACCACTCTGGTTCAGATCGGGCAGGCCTTTCATTCCAGTCACCCCCTCCAGGTTTCTCCATCGTTGCCCACGTGCACATTGAAATCCCCCAGTAGAACTATGGAGTCCCCAGATGGAACCCTTTTCAGATGCCACCCAAGGACTCCAAGAAGGCCGGATACTCTGAACTGCTGTTCGGTGCATAAGCACACACAGTCAGAGCCTTTCCCCCAGCAACTTGTAGTCGCATGGAGCCGACCCTCTCATTCACCGGGGAGAACTCCAACACAGCGGCGCTAGGCAGGGGACTTGTGAGTATCCCCACATCTGCCTGGTGCCTGACACCCTGGGCAATTCCGGAAAAGGAGAGAGTCCAGCCCCTCTCCAGGAGTTTAGTTCCAGAAGTGGTGCTGTGCATGGAGGTAAGCCCAACTATATCTAGTTGGTACAGCTCCACCTCCCGCACCAGCTCTGGCTCATTTCCACATCCCTAGAACCAGTCGGCGATGCCGGGGATCTGCACGCCCAGGACCCCGCCTTTGCCTACCGCCCAGTTTACGATGCACCTGACTCTCCCTGCAGGTGGTGAGCTCACAGGAAGGCGGCGCCACGTTTTTTTGGGGGACTTTGATTTAACTTATCCTTCAAATCTTTTTTTAAATGTTAATATCTTTCCACATGTCTTTAGAGCAATTCGATTGTATTTCCAACCACACAGGAAAGTACAGAGCAAACCTGGCAATGTCATATTCTCAATGCAGTCTGAGGAGGAACACTTGGAGGAACGTGGTGTCGATCGGTGATGAACACTTAAAACTGAAAAAACTGTTCGTTCTCCTAATGGTTAGGGTCCATGCATGTGGAAAGAAGTATGCAAAGGTAACATGAACTCGATGGATATTCATTTAGATATTTCACTTTGTAGATTTCCTTTTTTGTTTCTTACCCCCATCTTTAAAAAAATGATGTTTATTATTATGTTGTTATGCTGTAATCTACAGTATTTATTTCTTAAAATCCATTGCAAACGCACTGCACCACGATTTGGCAAAGTAAGCAAACTAGCCATGACCAATCAAACCCAGAGGTAACATTAGGGATTTGCTGGGATTTGCGGTCTTTCTGGCATTGGTGGGGTTGGGCTTAATTTAGATGACTCGTTAGATGGTTTGTTACACAGAACCTTCTGGGAAGTCTTTGAAACTGTTGGAAAAACTGCTGGCATTTTCAATAAATACTTGCCATGTGATTTTATGAAACATCTGTCTATCACTATGCTCGGAGCTGCCAGTTGTGCCTCATAAGACACTGATTGGTCCGAACCACTTTGGCTCGGCCACAAGTGGATAACATGAAGCCTGGCCAAACCGATCTTTACAGAGAAACAGAATGTGAACTTGCCAGATTGGAATGATCTCACAAGGCAAGGGGCCTACAGCTATACGGAACATCCTCCACCAGAACCTTTTTTGTTTTCTCACTGCGGCCTTTGTGACTTATTTACGTTTTTGCATTGCTGTTTTTCCCCCCTCCCCCCAGGAAAGTCTTCTCTCCCAAGATCCCAAGAAACATTTCTCCTATATATACCAGGCAGAGCCATGTAGGGGTTATAAATGTATTTTAAGATACACAAAGTGGAGTGCAACTGGAGCCAACATTAAAAAAACAGGAGGCGAGGGAACATAAAAAACGGAAAATGTACAACTAAAGGGTAAAGTCCTCTGAACGGCCACAGAGTTGTGGACATGACATACGCTAGTATAACATCTATTATAAAAGTTCCAGTCTGTGATTATGATCGGCAACCGTATACAGCACATTCAATATGCGTCTCAATCAGGGTTTTTACTGAAGTAATAGCTCACAACAGGCCGTGGTATATGGTTATTATATCACAGCTAAGGGCCGTTGCTCGGCCCGAAGCAAATTAATTAACCTTAGCAGTTTAACTAACCAACAGTTTGCAAGGCTGGAGTAAAGATGCATGCCCAATGGAAAAGTCCACATTGCTGGTATGAAGGAGAAACACACCTACTTTTAAACATGACTTGGATATCAACAGGTTTTTTGGATATGCACAAATATCGCAACGCCAACCTTTTCAAGAAGATGGTAGAACGACTGAAAGAGGGAGGCTGTGTTCGCAAGTCACTGGTGGAAAACTTTGAAGAAATGTTCTTCTTCTTCTTCTTCTTCTTCTTCTTCTTCTTCTTCTTCTTCTTCTTCTTCTTCTTCTTCTTCTTATTATTATTACACCACGCTTGCAACATGACCTCGCCGTCGGACTACATCTTGGGGGCGTTTTATGTTGATCGGACTATGCACGGCTGCATGTAAATGGTAATATTAGTGGAATATTCATTTTGACTAGCCATGTAAACAGCTTAGTAGGAATATTGCCTTTTTCAGATTAAGGGCAAAATCCGGAATATTTTGTGAATGTAAACGTAGTCTGTGTAAAAGTGTCTGTGTGGCTGCGTGTGTGTGTTGCTCTGCAATCATTCTGCTATGTCGCTGTAGGACTACATTGTTTGGCGGAAGAATTATTATTTGTTATCAGAAAACTATTGCATTGTTTCTATGTGGTTAATTTATGAAACCTGAATGTAGTTTAATGTAGTAACCGTTTTATAAAGGCTATTTTTAACAGTTCTTCTTATTATTCTACTGTTTATTTCTCTATTATCTTATTCTATTGCTATGCAACCTGGCACAAGAATTTCCTTCGGGATTAATAAAGTTCTATCTTATCTTAACTTATCTTCTTTTAATGGCTGAGACTGCGAGAGACTGAGACACAGAACATCTAGTTGTATCAATGTATATGCTTTATCTATATGTACTTTATATACAGTATGTATATCTACTATCTATGTGAATAAGTATGTATATATACTGTTTATTGTATAGAGCAGTAGTTTGAGGTGACAGTGTGTTACCTCTTGCCTGCAACGACTCCATTAACTCTGAAGTGTGAGTAAACGGTTAACAGTTTCCCCTGCGTCCACCCATTGCTTACCCTCGCTATTCAACACTAACGAGGAAAACCACAACCCACCCATTACCGAGGGTCCCCTTCTATCCCTGACCAGAGGCACAGGGCTACGGTCACTTAATCTTGGTTGCTTTGGATCCACTGGAATGTGACCTTTTTGTGGAACGTATCGGTGGAGCAATTACAGTGTCAACGGTGAAGGAGAGTTGTGTGTGTGTGTGTGTGTGTGTGTGTGTGTGTGTGTGTGTGTGTGTGGGTGTGTGTGGGTGTGTGTGGGTGTGTGTTGGGGGGGTTGCGTGTCTGAGCTAAACAGATAATTATGTAAGTTGTGCACCAGCTCCCACAGATGACATGTACTCTATGATCTGGGTGCTGGGTGGGGTTTCCCTGCAGAGCTAAACTAGAGCAGAAAGTTAGGCACGGTGATGCATACTGAGAGGTGAAGGTCAAGATAACAGAATAACGTGGGCTGGAAGCAGTAAAATAAGAGAGTCATCTGGAAGAGAGAGGGAGAGAAAGAGAGGTGTTTTTTTATCTCATCAGATGCCAGATAAACCAAGTGTCTCTCTCTCTCTCTCTCTCTCTCTCTCTCTCACTCAGCAGCACAGTGCTGCTTGGAGGTCTGTCAGAGGGATTATGGCCTGGTTATCTGGTCCAGTCCCCCCCAGAAGCAGCAGTCCTGCCAGTTTACTCACAACGTGGCATTTCACATTGTGAAAGTTGGGATAGCAAGAATTGTTGATTGCAGCTTTGAAACTACTGCTCTAAATGAAGACAGAGGAAAACAGAAGTAGTAACAGAGGATATGCTAGTGTTTACCACAATCATATTCATCATTGTGAGTACAGTACACACAGACTGTTCGGATCAGCCCAGGTGATTCATCAATACTCACAAGTATTTTTTGTCAAATATTTTGTCACACAGGAAGAGAATAGATGGTCGAGGAAGACAGAGAAAGAGAGAGTCAAGAGAGTGAGAGAGAGAGTGCGAGTGGGAGATGATCAGAGTGAGGTCAGTGAACGAGAAGCACAAGCACTGGGTTGAAACTGGAGAGCCGACCCTGATACTTTCCAGGCGGCCCATAGTAATCCACAGCACACATTGCCTCACCGTTGCGCGGCATGCCAAAGTGGCTGAAAGAAAGCAACAATAGGTTGTCCCTAGGGCCCTGCAAGCTCTTCGCATCCTGTGTTGACAGCAGGACATGACTGCCTGCCATTTTGTCACTACCAGTAGTGGAGTGGAAGAGGGACTCAGATCTTTAGTACAGACTCCAACAAATGTCACATCATAATATTTTTTTCAGTGAAAATTCAATTTGTGATGCAAAACTTATCATTCCCAAAAATCGTGAATTATACTGCAAAGTCAATATCTGTCAAAATAATCACAATATGATTATTTTACCATATCGTTCAGCCCTTATCACAGCTAGAGTGGTTATCTCAAAAGATCGGAGTTTATTTCTGAACTTTCAGGATGATACTAAGATAGAAGAGACAGAAAGCGCAGTGTAATTATGTAATTACTGACTTCATTTTGACTATTTTCTATAACTCAGGCAGAACATTTACTCTGTCCTACTTATAATAGGCAACCTGCCAAGAATGTTTTGGTCCATAATCGGCGCATCATCACCCACCAGACATGACCAGAAGTGGAGCGTCTTTTTTGTGTGCTTTTACAATGAGTACTGTAGCAATGTCCTTGCCACAATACCATGTCTGTGGCTTGGTTTGGCGTCCTTGACCGGGAAGGAGAGTCCGTAAATAAAGTGATGATGAATATCGGTTTTTAATTACAAATGAAAGATTGCACGTTGGCGTATGAATGTAGAAATAGTAATAATAGTCATTGGGGTCGGGTGCGTTGTATACCGGGCGGTAGGCAAAAGCGGGGTCCTGGGCGTGCGGATCCCCGTCATCGGCGACTGGTTCTAGGGACGTGGAACGTCACCTCACTGGCGGGGAAGGAGCCTGAGCTGGTGCGGGAGGTGGAGCGGTACCAACTAGATATGGTTGGGCTCACCTCCACGCACAGCACCGGGTCTGGAACCAAACTCCTGGAGAGGGGCTGGACCCTCTACTTCTCTGGAGTTGCCCAGGGTGTGAGGCGCCAGGCGGGTGTGGGGATACTCACAAGTCCCCGGCTGAGCGCCGCTGTGTTGGAGTTCTCTCCGGTGGACGAGAGGGTCGCCTCCATGCGACTGCAAGTTGCTGGGGGGAAGGCTCTGACTGTTGTGTGTGCCTACGCACCAAACAGCGGCTCAGAGTATCCGGCCTTCTTGGAGTCCTTGGGTGGCATCCTGGAAAGGGTTCCATCCGGGGACTCCATAGTTCTACTGGGGGACTTCAACGCACACGTGGGCAATGATGGAGAAACCTGGAGGGGAGTGATTGGGATGAACGGCATGCCCGATCTGAACCAGAGTGGTGTTTTGTTATTGGACTTCTGTGCTAGCCATGGACTGGCCATAACAAACGCCATGTTCGAACATAGGGTGGTCCACAAGTGTACCTGGTACCGGACCACCTTAGGCCAAAGGTCGCTGATCGACTTTGTAATCGTATCAGCAGATCTGCGGCCGCATGTTTTGGACACTCGGGTGAAGAGAGGAGCAGAGCTGTCAACTGATCACCACCTGGTGGTGAGTTGGATCAGATGGCGCGGGAGGCTGCCAGACAGACCTGGTAAACCCAAACGTGTAGTGAGGGTGAACTGGGAACGTCTGGTGGAAGCCCCTGTCCGTAGGGTTTTTAACTCCCACCTCCGGAAGAACTTCTCGTGCATCCCGAGGGAGGTTGGGGACATGGAACCTGAGTGGGCCATGTTCAGAGCCTCCATTGTAGAGGCTGCAGCTCGGAGCTGTGGTCAAAAGGCTGTCGGTGCCTGTTGTGGCGGCAACCCAAGAACCCGTTGGTGGACACCAGCAGTGAAGGAAGCCGTCAGGCTGAAGAAGGAGGCCTTTTGGGCCTGGTTGGCCCAGGGGTCTCCTGAAACAGCAGACAGGTACCGGGAGGCCAAAAGGACCGCAGCTTCAGCGGTTGCTGAAGCAAAAACCCGGGTGTGGGAGGAGTTCGGGGAGGCCATGGAGCAGAACTTTCGGCTGGCCTCAAGGAAGTTCTGGCAAACTGTCCGGCGACTCAGGAAGGGAAAGCAGGGCTTGGCTCAGGCTGTGCTCAGTCGGGGAGGAGAACTGCTGACCCAGACTGAGGCTATTGTCGGGCGGTGGAAAGAACACTTTGAGGAGCTCCTGAATCCGACCAGTACGTCCTCTGTGGAAGAGGCAGAGTCTGAAGACTCGGGGGAAGTCTCACCCATATCCTTGGTAGAGGTCACTGAAGTAGTCAAAAAGCTCTTCAGTGGCAAGGCGCCAGGTGTGGATGAGATTCGCCCTGAGATGCTGAAGGCTCTGGACATTGTCGGGCTGTCATGGCTGACACGCCTAGTCAATGTAGCGTGGAGGTCGGGGACAGTACCTGTGGAAAGGCAGACCGGGGTGGTGGTCCCCATTTTCAAAAAAGGGGACCGGAGGGTGTGCTCCAACTATCGGGGTATCACACTGCTCAGCCTCCCCGGGAAAGTTTATTCCAGGGTGCTGGAGAGGAGGCTCCGGCCGATTGTCGAACCTCAGCTCCAGGAGGAACAATGCGGATTCCGTCCCGGCCGTGGAACAGTGGACCAGCTCTTTACCCTCGCAGGGTTGTTGGGGGGGGCATGGGAGTTTGCCCATCCAGTCTACATGTGCTTTGTGGACTTGGAGAAGGCCTATGACCGTGTCCCCCGGGGAATCCTGTGGGGGGTACTACAGGAGTATGGGGTACCGGGGCCGTTGGTACGTGCCATTCGGCCCCTGTACGAACAAAGTGCGAGCTGTGTCCGTATTCTCGGCACAAAGTCAAGCACATTCTCAGTGGGTGTTGGACTCCGCCAAGGTTGTCCCTTGTCACCGGTTCTGTTCGTGATCTTCATGGACAGGATCTCAAGGCGCAGCCGAGGTGAGGAGAGTGTCCGGTTTGGGGACCTCAGAATTGCATCTCAAGTTTTCAAGTTTCAAGTATTTTATTGTAACTTCACAATTTACACGTGAGTATAAACAGTGAGTTAAAAACTTTTTGTGCAAAACGCCCGACAGCCGACAGTAATTATAAAGAACACAAAATAGAGAAAAACTACAAAATAGAACTATAAATAGAATTCTATATAAAATACGTAAATGAAATCTAAAATGAAATGGAATATACAGTAAAATATCCATACACATATAAATCGATGTACTAAAATATACATTGTTATATGCTGTATGCTGACATTCACAGAATGTCACGGGATACCTTCCCAGACAGTCGACACAACACTAGCACCAGCAGTTGGCACCAGGACTAGCACTAACACCAGCACCAGCACTAGCAGTAACACTAGCACCAGGACCAGCACTAGCAGTAACACCAGCACAGCACTAGCACCAACACTTAGCACTAGCATTTAGACATTGATGCCGAACTTGTTCAGCAGCCTGATGGCCTGACTGTGGAAGCTGTCTCTGAATCTGCTCGTGTGGCATTTGATACTGCGGTATCGCCTGCCTGATGGTAGGAGTGTGTACAGTTCGTGGCTGGGGTGGTTGTTGTCTTTAATAATCCGTTTGGCCTTGGCCACGCACCGCCTGGTGTATATATCCAGGAGGGAGGGAAGCTCACCTCCAACGATGTACTGGGCCGTCCGCACCACCCTCTGTAGTGTTTTACGCTCCAGTGCGGTGCAGTTCCCGTACCAGACGGTGATGCATCCTGTAAGAACACTCTCGATGGTACAGGAGTAGAATGTTCTGAGGATGCGAGGGCACATGTTGAATTTTCCTTGAATGTCCATGTGAGGTCCTCGGAGATGTGCACGCCGAGGAACTTGAAGCTGCTGACCCTCTCTACTGCAGCACCGTCGATGGAGATGGGGGCGTGCTCTCCTCTCCGCTTCCTGTAGTCCACGATCAGCTCCTTGGTCTTTTTGACGTTGAGGGCGAGGTTGTTTTCTTGGCACCACTGTGCAAGTGATCCAACCTCCTCCCTGTAGGCTGTCTCGTCGTCGTCGGCGATCAGACCCAACACTGTCGTGTCGTCAGCAAACTTGATGAAGACGTTGGAGCTGTGCATAGCCATGCAGTCGTGGGTGTACAGGGAGTAGAGGAGAGGGCTCAACACGCATCCCTGAGGGGCTCCGGTGATGAGGGTCAGCGGCTCTGAGGTGGTGCTGCCCATCCTCACCACCTGGCGGCGGCCCGACAGGAAGTCCAGTATCCAGCTGCACATGGTCGGGTGCAGGCCTAGACTCCTGAGCTTGGTGTCGAGCTTGGCAGGAACTATGGTGTTGAACGCTGAGCAGAAGTCCACAAACAGCATTCTCACACAACAGTTCTTCCCCTCCAGGTGAGAGAGGGCAGTGTGAAGTGCCATGGCAATGGCGTCGTCGGTGGATCTGTTTTGACGGTAAGCAAATTGCCATGGGTCCAGCGTGGCAGGCAACATGGAACAAATGAAGTCCTTGACCAGTCTCTCGAAGCATTTGCTGGCAATCGAGGTGAGGGCTACAGGTCTCCAGTCATTCGGGCAGGTTACCTTGGGGTGTTTAGGGACAGGCACGATGATGGACATCTTGAAGACCTCGGGAACAACAGCCTGGGACAGGGACAGGTTGAAGATGTCTGCGAAGACTCCTGCCAGCTGGTCTGCGCATGCTCATGCTCTGCTTTTTGCAGATGATGTGGTTCTGTTGGCTACATCAGACTGTGACCTCCAGCATGCACTGGGGCGGTTTGCAGCCGAGTGTGAAGCGGTCGGGATGAGAGTCAGCACCTCCAAGTCTGAGGCCATGGTTCTCTGCCGGAAAACGGTGGAGTGTTCCCTCCGGGTTGGGAGTGAGCTGCTGCCTCAAGCGAAGGAGTTCAAGTATCTCGGGGTCTTGTTCACGAGTGACGACAAAATGGAGCGGGAGATGGACAGACGGATTGGTGCAGCGTCTGCAGTGATGCGGGTGCTGTACCGGTCCGTTGTGGTGAAGAGGGAGCTGAGCCGGAAGGCGAAGCTTTCGATTTACAGGTCCATCTACGTTCCAACCCTCACCTATGGTCACGAGCTTTGGGTAGTGACCGAAAGAATGAGATCGCGGATACAAGCGGCCGAAATGAGTTTCCTCCGCAGGGTGGCTGGGCTCAGCCTTAGAGATAGGGTGAGGAGCTCAGACATCCGGAGGGAGCTCGGAGTAGAGCCGCTGCATCGAAAGGAGTCAGCTGAGGTGGTTCGGGCATCTGATTAGGATGCCCCCCGGGCGCCTCCCTTTGGAGGTTTTCCGGGCACGTCCAACTGGGAGGAGACCCCGGGGCAGACCCAGAACCCGCTGGAGAGATTATATATCTCGTCTGGCCTGGGAACGCCTCGGGATCCCCCAGGAGGAACTAGAGAGCGTGGCTGGGGAGAAGGAAGCCTGGATGGCCCTGCTTAGCCGGCTGCCACCGTGACCCGGCCCCGGATAAGAGGACGCAAATGGATGGATGGATGAATATCGGTTTTTAATTACAAATGAAAGATTGCACGTTGGCGTATGAATGTAGAAATAGTAATAGTAATCGTTCGGGTTAGTCAGCGTTTAGGGAGTCGACCTTGTGTCGGTCCGGTCACTCTGTCGGTACCCAGCCTCCTAGTGTGTGGAGAGCAAACAGCTGTCAAATAAATACCATCATGCTAATTATACTCATCCCCTACAGCTGCGTCAATCGCAAGCTTTTTGCCGCACCGCTCCCCTTGTCTCAACCCGCCAGCGTTAAACCACGCCCCCTCATATACCACAAGTATTCTGTTTTAGTTGTGTTCATTGTTGTTCTTTCCGACATGTATGAAAGTCTGTTGACTGTGTTTTAATTGTTAATACAGTCAATCATCATTATACAATTATTCTCATTATTTGTTATTTATAATTACAAATACAGTGCCTGTATAACAGGACGAATACCTCTAGTGTTATTTCCTAGTTTGTTTCGCTGTTTTTGACAGTTTAGCGGGAAAGTTATGAATATTGACTAGAGCGGTGCCGATGAACTCACTGGCGGATCCGGTGGAATCAAGTGGTTGGTCAGACACACACACAGACACACGTATTACAAGTATTACATTCTACATTTCTACAGTGAATAAAATATACTAGGTAATGTTCACTAACTAATTTATTTATTCTCTATTTAGAGTATGTTCTGGTGTGGTGTCACGTATGCTCTTTGTGCCCTTTTGGAGCCAGGCCAACATTATTGGCATTAACGTTACATTCGACTACGTTACTTATATGTCGGTTTTCCACTGCATGGCTCGACTCGACTCACATGGTACCTGCTCCTTTTCCACTTACAGATCTAGTATCGCTATAGTACGAAGAAGAAGAAGAAGATCTTTATTGGTCCACACGTATTGGTCACACAACACACAGCGGGAAGTGGTGGCCGCCAAACACACACACGCGCATGCAGGGAGGGTGGCCCGTGGAAATGTGTCCTCTGCATTTAACCCATCCTGCGGCAGCAGGAGCAGTGGGCAGCCATCTCGACGGCGCCCGGGGACCAGCAGCTCCAGGTTGTACGTCCACATCTTGGTCAGGGATATGGACAGGAGAGGCGATCTTCACATGTTTTTTATTTGGGGTTCTTTTACTCCGTAAGGAGACCCCTCTGAGCACGGGGAGAACATGCAAACTCCACACAGAAAGGCCGGGAGATCACCCACCTGGGCACCCCACAGTTAATAGCGCCCCAGGCGGGAATCGATCCCAGGACCTTCTTGCTGTGAGGCAGCAGTGC
Organism: Coryphaenoides rupestris; assembly: GCA_002895965.2. Taxonomy (NCBI): domain Eukaryota; kingdom Metazoa; phylum Chordata; class Actinopteri; order Gadiformes; family Macrouridae; genus Coryphaenoides; species Coryphaenoides rupestris. The sequence goes on from PIJE02000190.1 coordinate 313,231, forward strand.
AAGCACTGTGCCACCCCCTCTGTCTAGCAGGACGTCACAGTGACACTGCTATTTAGCTGGCTGATTGTCACAGCAAGGAGACAAAAAGAGACATAAAATCGCCTCAACTATTTACAAAGATAATACAAGTTACAAGGATATGCAGCATTTTCAAGAATCGCAATGGTGAAAAAGACGAAAGATTCAACCTCATACAGCATCAGATACATACACTATATGGTCAAAAGTCAGTGGACACCCCTACTGATTATTGAGTTCAGGTGTTTCAGCCACACCCATTGCTAACAGGTGCATAGCACATAGCCATGAAATCTCCACAGACACACATTTACAATTCAGAATGGTTCGTAAAGAGCTCAGTGACTTTGAACGTGGCACTGTCATAGGATGCCATCTTTGCCACAAGTCAGTTTGTGAAATTTCTGCCCTACTAGATGTGCCCCGGTCAACCGTAAGTGCTATTATTATGAAGTGAAAGCACCACGCAAACTCACAGAGCGGGGCCAACGAGTGCTGAAGTGCATAAAAATCGCCTATCATCTGCTGTATCACTCACTACAGAGTACCAAACTGCCTCTGGAAGCACCATCAGCACAAGAAATGTGCATTGGGAGCTTCATGGAATGGGTTTCCATGGCCGATCAGCTGCACACAAGCCTCACATCACCATGCGCAATGCCATGCGTCGGTTGGAGTGGTGTAAAGCACACCGCAACTGGACTCTGGAGCAGTGGAAACGTGTTCTTTGGAATGATGAATCACACTTCACTATCTGGCAGTCTGATGGACGAATCTGGCTTTGGCGGATGCCAGAAGAACGTTACCTTCCGGAATACATAGTGACCCGCCCAGACTAACTGGGCTAGGTGAGGCTGATAAAGCAAGCCACCAAACACACACACTCCCACATACCCCGAACACTGAAAAACACAGTAAACTGGACTCTTTATAGGGTTCCCATACCTTACACACCTAAAAACAACAACCTCACTGTCACCACACTTCCCCAGCGTCACCAGCCAACCCACCTCTCCACCAGATGTCCCTTTGTTCCCAGAGGGCCCCACATTGGGTGCCAGTGTAGCAAAGTCTCTTGCCACATAAAGTGGTTTAGCTTGGGGCTACTCCAAGGACAGAGGCAGGTTTGTAGTGTTGAAAAGTCTGGTTTATTGTGAAGAATGATCAAAATGGCAGACGGATGGTCAATGCTAGCACTCCCTGAGTGTGTGTGCTGATGGCTGACTTAACCTGTGGTACACTGATTAAGCAATGCACCACAGGCGTGCAGACTCTAACTGGGCCAGGTGAGGCAAATTAAGCAAGCCACCAAACACTTGCATTATTGTTTAGAAAGCAATGTCGCTGCCCGATACGAATTGTAGCGGCCAGGGGGGGGCGGAGCCGCGTTGATTATGTGCAGAGGCTCATGGGACTGGAAATGTTTGTGTTAAATTTGGGTTTTGGCTTATAAAACAATGTTTCCATGTTCCAATAGTAGTTATTTGTAGTGTTTTTCCTGTGTTCCTCTGTTCCGTATCCGTGTTTATCGTTTGTGTTATGTTGCGCCACCATTGGGTAAAGGTGTGTTACCTGGAGTTTATGTGTGGCTGTGGGCGAATAAACGTACCTGGGGTCGTGCAGTATATGGAGCACAGGGCAACATAAAAATACTCCCGTCGTCCCAGTCGTGGTGTTCCCATTCACTCCCTCTGTGGCGCTCGCCACAGTATACATCAGAGGCTGGTACTGTTGTGTTACACATCATGCCTCTGATTCCAGAATGTTGGCATGCTATGTAAAAGCACACACTGTGATAAAAGTGTGAAAAGTCAAAAGCCAGCAGAATGAACTTCTTTACAGCAATATTCTGGGTCTAAAAGGACCTACACATTCACACCACCCACCAGTAAAAGCATTTACTGCCCATGTGTACTGTTCTGTGGAGTTAGTATTCATTTTATCCAAACGGATAGGAGGGTGTATGAGTCTGTAGCCAATCAAGTGGAGATAAACTCACACACACACACACACACACACACACACACACACATGCACACTGCCCTTCAGTTTGTTAATGGCCTCTCAGATGCATTGGAATTTGGAACTGACCTTCAGAATGAAAGATGTCTACCCATGAAAATAAATACCATGGCAATGGCTAACCATTGTTTTTGCTTTCAGGAGAAATCCTAATGTATACCGCTTTTAAAAAGAAAGCACTCTTTAGCACTGCATATAAAACCAATAGAGGTCATACATTTTATGGAGGCACATACATTCTCTCACACAATGGCCACACATATCTTAGACACAATTCCATTGTCATGAACACATACTTATGTATTCTGTATGCCTTATTTTTACTGCAGTAAGTCCAATTATTTTCGCCAAAATCTAATCAAAGCTAGGTCTGAACAATGTGGCCAAGTGCAGTATCCACATTGCAGGAGCTGCAATGTGGATAGGACAAAATGTGTACATGTAAATCCATACCATGTGGCCTACAAATGTTTTTCTTCAGATGTAAGAAAAAAAAATGGTTTGGTACACACCCCAAGAAATGTCACATAATGATACTTTATTCAGTGAAAACTGTGATGCAAAAAATAACATTCTCACGAATAGTGAATCTCATCTCAATCTGTCTCAATAATCACAATATGATTATTTTACCATATCGTTCTAATCACAGCTCAAATGAATAATTGGTTAACTTAAAAGATCATTGATTTAAAAGATCATTTATTTATTTATGAACTTTAAGCATATCAAGATAGAAGAGACAAGACAAAGTTAAGTGTAATGATGTAATTACTGACTTCACTTCACACAATTTCTATAACTCAGACATTTACTCTCTCCTACTTATGCAAGCCTGCCAAGAATTAATGCTTTGTCAACGCACGCACGCACACACACACACACATAACAGTCATAATTATTATATATAATAATAATAATATATAATAATATATAAGTATAAGTAATATAAGTAATACTCCAACAATTCCATACATCACAGTTTTGGGTGTTGAACTAGAATCCCCATCCCCATTTCTTTCTCTCTCTCTATCTTTCTATCTTTCTCTCTCTCTCTCTCTCTCTCTTTCCTTCTTCCAGGTCAGATGACCGAGTGTGGTCACCAACTGGAAGCGATGATGGCAAAATAAGCTACATGGAGTCCAACTCGCAGGCAAGTATTCATTTTCTGCATGGATATATAGAAAAGCTCCAGGAAGGACAACCAAAACATGTCAAGGCAGATCATTGGTAAAATGCATAAGGCTATATATAAAAAAATATTATTTTTATTAAAATGTAAAAAATACTAAACTGATTTGTGCAGTTGATGGATGGATGGGTGCGGCAATCTTCTACGAGACTTTATTATTCTGTAAATTATCAGGTCAAATAGTAAATGATAGCAGTCCATGGCTGGGGTGAGAGCTGTCCGTGGGGTGAGAGCTATCCCTGGGGTGAGAGCTGTCTGTGGGGTGAGAGCTATCCCTGGGGTGAGAGCTATCCCTGGGGTGAGAGCTGTCCGTGGGGTGAGAGCTGTTTGTGGGGTGAGCGCTATCCCTGGGGTGAGAGCTGTCTGTGGGGTGAGAGCTGTCTGTGGGGTGAGGGCTGTCCGTGGGGTGAGAGCTATACCTGGGGTGAGAGTTGTCCCTGGGGTGAGAGCTGTCCCTGGCGATAGCTTATGCTGGACAGCCTCAATGGTTGGGCCGTTTTCAACACCCTATGCAGTGCGTTGCCAAACCATACTGTGGTGCAGTTGATGATGCATGGTGAAACAGTAGAAGTTCACCAGAATCTGAAGAGACAGTTGGACCTCCTTCAATCTCCTCTCCTAAATGCTATGACTACTGCTGCATCCAGAGCCAAAACAAGTCACCATTCAGTGTCCACCTCGCTGAGGCAGCAGGAAAGAGAAGTGCAGGGTTTGAAAACTGTGTCTCAAGGCTCTGACATGCATCTGTGGCAAATGTGTGTGTGGTTCCATTCATACTACAATTGAGAGGCTGTGTCTATATAAATGTCAAATAAATGTAAATAACGGATCTCCTCTCACAACCTCTCTTCAAAACAAGCATCCATCTTGATATCTGGAGCATGCGCAGTTGCTTGCTATGCAAATTTGGGGATTTGTGTGTGGACGCCTGGGACATGGACGGGTGGTGTGATTTGCGTCATACGGACATGTTTTGTGTCCGCGGAAAGTATGAATCCGGCTTTAAGTTCATCCCATAAACAGTATCCATGGAAACACCCAAAACAGAATAAAATTGCATAATTGGCAAATTATTCACATCATCATCATTAAAGAGATAATGCATCCCACTGTGGCCCAGAGTTCTTTTGAAATACTGTCCTGACTGCTCTGCAGTCACAGAGGCTGCCAAGCACACACACAAGCTCCATGAAACCCACTGTTGATCCTCCCAACACTGCTGTCCACAACGTCTGTGTGTGTGCATGTGAGAGAGAGAGCATATGAAAGAGAGCGAGATTAGAGAAAAAAGCAAAAGAGAAGAAGAGAAGCAAAGTGATTGAGAATTGAGAGTTAAGGAATGGATGTGCTTTTTGTATTCTGGTGTGTGTGTGTGACTGTGTGTGTGCCAATGAACAAGAAAAATAGACCAATAGCCTAGTAAGTGTGTACTGGTGTGTGCACCAACACGGCCTCTCTGTGTGCACATACACACATGTGCATTCAGACATCTTCACATTCCCAGGCAGCGATGAGTGTGCAGTGTGTGTAATAGAACTGGCCAAAGGAAAGGCTGTGGCTGAGACTGGTGAGAAACATCCATCACTATCTGAAGTGGATACACATTAACTCTTACACTCCCATTGATGGTAAACAACAGATTACTCATTTGCACAGACCATTTAAAGAAAGCACATTGCGTTTGCATTATGTCATCTTTTTTTCTCCCTGATAATTAATAATTTCATCATATATTGAAACTTGTTCTATTAGCCTCGCAACTATGAATGCTCGAAACCAGCTTTATTCTTATCTTTCTGTACCAAAGCAATATATTGAACTATTTGTAAGTCCAATTTGGATAAAAGCGTCTGCCAAATGTCCTAAATGTAAATGTAAATGAATTAGTTGCTTCTAGTTATGCCATCGCTATGTACGTACATCTCTATGTATGTCTCTATGTAAGTTAGGATGGCTAGAATGCTTTTGCTAAATAACATTAACATTATGCTACTGTATGATCTAACAAATGAGGCCCTTATGAGAATCCTTCGGGTATGTTCTGGTATGTTCTTTCTAACTCCATGTCCTGGTTTTGATTAAATTCAAGGAAATACCAAATATGAACCAGGAGAACCACCAGCTAGAACTGTTTATACACACAGAGACATTCCCAATAGGAACGCTTGGCTTGAGGGTAACATGAGAATGGTAAATCAGTGTCTGACATGCCTCTCTATCTCTCTCCTCTCGTTCTTTCTCTCTCGATTGCTCTCTCCATCTCTTTCCATCTCCTGTGCCCCCTCCCCTCCCCACTCTCTCTCACTTTCTCACTCACTCTGTCAATATATCTCTCCCTTAAGTACCCCCAGAGTCTCCTTCCTCCTTCCTCCTCACATAACTGAACCAGGGGCTGGGAAGTACCATTGTAGGCTTCACCACTCTCCATGTCAAAAGTAGGGGTAGGGGATGGAAACATCCATTCCATGTGGTGCTATAAACGAGCAGGTTTCTCTATTTTCTTGCTCACCATTGTATGTGGATGTGCCTTCAAGGAGATTGCCAGCGTTCAACAACACTGATTTGTTCCCAACTGAAAAAAACCCACACATTGGAACAAACACATGCTAGGACCTTTTGATCACATGCTCTGGAGTCTAATCCCAACAGAGCCATGTGACAGTGTGTTGGCCATGCACTGCACACAGCCAGATTAATAACTAGTTGAGTCTTGGTGAAAAGGAAATCCCTGAGTATATAAAGCTAATTCATGTGAAAAAATAAATATCTTCGTCATTAACTCCATTCAATGTTGCCAAACACTCTTAATCACAATATGAATGACAGGGCAAACAAAGCAACTACCAACAGTGACACAACAGGCAGCCTGGCAAACTAATTACATATCTGTTAGCTGTTGCTATGCCATACCAGTCATAATATGATGACTGTGATTATCAAGTACATTGATTCATCAATGTAAGTGTTGTGAATTGTGTGGACCATTCAGAGTCGATCAGCCAGTCATGTGCATATCTTTGCAATGAAATGAGACTTACTTTTTCAGCGCTTCAGTGCTACGGTGAGTATCTGTGAGTGCCTACCAACTCAAAAACACTGAAATAAAACAACCCAGTCAGTTTCCTTGTGGGCTGCCTGAGCCAGAAAGTGTCACAACATGTGTTTCAGCGAGTGGTTCAGATTCAGGCGCCTCTCCCTACGTCATGTTTGCAGCATTAGAATGATACGCCCCCCCCCATTTGTAACTCCACCCACGGCTTGAAAACTACCTTCGGCAAAAGTTTGTCATCACAAGCACTGGAGTTGCTAGCATAATGTCTAAAGGAGTCATATTACATTATGTATAAGTTATATGCAGGGTTCCAGACTGTGACCAGTTAGTCGCATTTTGCGATCATTTTTGGAGACAGTGTGACTAAATATTATAGCCAGCTCGACTTGCAAATATGCCCTGTTTTTTTGTGGGGGTTTTTTCAATTATCATATAAACTCCTCAAAAAAAGTTCGGAAACGTTATTTCGGTCGATTATTCCTCCCCTTAATAATACCAATTGGTATTGTATTTTATATCGTTGGAAAGCCTGATTAGTCACCTTTACAACGAGGTACAACTTGTAAGGATCATGCATTCGTGGAATGAGCAACACAGCTAACCGTGTGGGTAGAGGCCCAAAAAAATGTGCCAAAATCCCCTGCAATATTCTTCTGTTGGTATTCACTCTCGTTTTGAGCTTCAAGTGCAGGCAGGTGTATGCCAGTCACAGGTGTGTGGTCTGGCACCTGATTGGCACCTAATGACAGCACTTGTGTGCATGGTCCTGCAACTTTGTGAGTTTGTTTGTGCTCCAAGCATAAACGTGCCACGTTTGTCCCTTCAGGATAAGGCCCGTGCTATAGGCAAGTGGAACTGGTGTTCCAGTACGCAGAGTGGCAGCATTATTTGGTGTCAGCCCTGGTACCATTTCCAAACTTAGGACCAAGGTCCGTGAGGACTGGTGAGGACAAAGACAGACCACGAAGTGGCCGTCCCAGGAAGACAACACCCCAAGAAGACCGGTTCCTCACCCTTGCTTCACTGAGGAACCGTAGGCTTTCATCCAGAGATTTACAGGGCAAGATTTGCACAACGGTACCACAGACAGATCTCTTGATCAGACGGTGAGGAACAGACTGCACATGGCCTGGTCTTCGGCTTATAAGGCTGCCAGGAAGCCTGGCAATGACTGCCCTTCGCAGTCAGACCCGTTTGCGCTGGTGTCGACAGCACCGACAGTGGAACCTAAGAATGTAGGGGGCAACGTCATGTTCAGTGATGAATCAAGGTTCTGTCTGCGGAAGCTGGATGGCAGTGTCATGGTGTTGGGGCGGTATCTCTCTCACAGGCAAACAGAACTTGTCATCATTGAAGGCAATCTCACTGCAGTGAGATATCGGAATGAGATTCTGGAGCCAGTGGCGATCCCATATCTCCAGAATCTCCAGAATCTGGGACCTAACTCCATCCTCCAGGATCATCACAGAAGTACCTCCAGAATTTGGGAGTGGAGAGGATGGAATGGCCTGCCGTGAGTCCAGACCTCAACCCAATTGAACACTTGTGGGATCAGCTTGGGCGTGCTGTACGTGCCAGAGTGACCAACGCAACCATGTTGGCTGACTTTGCGGCAAATCCTGTTTGAGGAATGGGATGCCATCCCACAGCAGTGTGTGACCAGGCTAGTGACCAGCATGAGGAGGGAGGTGCCAAGCTGTTGTGACTGCGTATGGATCTTCCACACGCTACTGAGGGTCCCTGAACAGTGTAAAATGAATAAAGTTGTAAAAATGGCCAATATGTGTTGTTTTTTCCTTATTACTGTGGGTGAGGCAATCATCCAATCCACCAAGCAACTCAAAACGAGAGTGAATACCAACAGAAGAATATTGCAGGGGATTTTGGCACATGTTTTTTGGGCCGCTACCCACACGGTTAGCTGTGTTGCTCATTCCACGAATGCATGATCCTTACAAGTTGTACCTCGTTGTAAAGGTGACTAATCAGGCTTTCCAATGATAAAATACAATACCAATTTGGTATTATTAAAGGGGAGGAATAATCGACCGAAATTACGTTTTCCAAACTTTTTTTGAGGAGTTTATGTTGGGCCTCAGCCATCAAAATTGTTCCCCAGAATCCTTCACTCACTCCCCTTTTCACACCATGTGTGAAGCCCCAAATTATTGGTCTACGACTATGAGGGAAAAATCCCTATTTCGCTTTTGTTTTATCCTTCTCTAATTGTGTTCCTCCTCCTATGTGGCATAAATGCTTCTTCTTGTTTCTTGTGAGCTGAAACTGCGTTGGCTTGCAGTCTGCAGGTCATAAAGACAAACAGCGACCCTTTCATCACCCATTTCACACCTCTTCTCCCTGTCCACCTAATGGTTTATTGCCCCACCAATGTAAACATTTGTATCTTGGAGTAAGCACAGATCCTCCCTGTGGGGAATGAAATGCTGAGCCCATCGCCGCCGTGCTGTGGTCCTGGGCGCGCTTTTTGTAGTGGTAGCTGCATTTTTTCAGCTGAGGGTGAAATAACCCGGACACAATGCTTTTAGCACAAATGGGTGCCGAATACTAAAGATAATTTGGACATTTTTATATGAAACACTTGGTATCTGTTACGTGAAAGTACCATTCAAGGGTTCTAAAAAAGAGTTTTCACCATGGCCCGTAGACTCCAGATGTTTGGATTAAAACTTCATGGCCACATAGGGTTAGGTTTTTTTATGGCAAACTCCTCTTTGGCTATTTAATCATTTGACACATTTTGAAATTTTTCCAATCAGAATCAACCTGTGGAATGTAATTATTTTTCACCATTCACAGGCCTGGCCCCTGCTAAGATCATGCACTCGTGAACCAATCTATCTTCTTGTTTTGTGCTCATGTGTCAGCCAGTAATCCTCACAGGACAGTCAAAATCTGTGTTTTGGGTTCCGATAATGAGTCCCCTTCCTCCCCCTCTGGTTTGCTCCACGTCACCATGGTAATTGAGAGGGTGGGGGTTGGTGGGGGCTTAACTGAGAGGATGGTAACTAGAGCCACTTTCAGACATTACACTCCAACTCCGGCCCGGAGTTGGCATGTACCACACTGCGGGAGATTCTCTGTGTTAGACGTGTTCAGACCCGCAGGAAATATTCCAGTGTTGCCTGAGTAGGGTGCGCAGGAGGCTGGACATGACATTTACATTTACATTTACATTTAGGGCATTTGCAGACGCTTTTATCCAAAGCGACTTACAAAGAGTACATTTGTTGAAGGGACATGAAATGTCTTTTTTGCTTCTGCAGTTTCTTTGCTGAGTGAATGTCCCGGAAGTACCTAAGTGATAGGTCTGTTGAATTCTGTTAAATGCTAAGGAAAGGTACTTCAATGCTTCCTTTCATACCTCCTTTAGCATAGCATACACTTGACCTTCCTTTATGAAAGGAAAGGAGATAGTGGTGTCCCTCAATTCCGCAGGAACATTGTACTTCCGGCGCCGTCTCGGGCGGCTGCCAGCCAGAGTTGCTTAAGCGATCGTGTACTTCTTTTAACTTTTTTTTCTATCTTTACTTATTTGTTTTAGAATTCCTTTTATTTATTTTGTAAGATAAGTTATTTGTACAGCCAAACAAGATGGCTCAGCGAGCTATGTCTCTGTTTTTACTCGCTATTTTCATAATACATTTACTGTGCCCGACGCCCGGCATGGCAGAAGCGGACGCGCCGTGGGGCTCCATTGTGTTCACAAGAGATCAGCTGCTGAACTTCCGACTGTGTGGCGGGAGACCCGACATCCCCAGGGAGCTGAGGAGGAGATACCGGGGCTGCAGGGCCGGGAGGAAGAAGACGGCTAAAGAAGAGGAGATATCGACCGTATCTCCCGTCCATCGTCATGGGGGACGTAGGATCTCTGGTGAACAAGATGGACGAGTTAACATCACTCACAAGGAGCGAGAGTGTGTTTCGGGAGGGCTCTGTTATGTGCTTCACGGAGACTTGGCTGCATGACAATGTTCCGGACACTGTAGTGGACTTAGCCGGCTTTCAGCTGGTGCGGGCGGACAGGAGTTGCAGCGAGAGCGGCAAGAAGAAAGGAGGGGGAGTCGCTGTTTACGTGAACAACAGATGGTGCAACCCTGGACACATTACAGTGAAGGAACGTGTGTGCAGCCCGGACATCCAACTGCTGGCAGTGAGTCTCCGTCCATATTACCTGCCCAGAGAGTTCACCCAGGCCATTGTTATTGTTGTTTACATTCCTCCCGCGGCTAATGCGTCGCGGGCTGCTGACGTCATCAACTCCGTGACCGCGCGTCTACAGACTCTGCACCCAAGCGCGTTCATATCGATATCGGGTGATTTTAACCATGTTACTCTGGCATCAACCCTGCCCACATTCAAACAGTTTGTGGACTGCAAAACAAGGGAAAATAAAACACTGGACCTGCTGTATGCCAATGTTAAGGAGGCATACAGCTCCACAGCTCTCTCTCCCCTGGGCAGATCAGACCACAGCCTGGTCTACCCCTGCCCCTCTATAAACCTGGGGTCCAGAGGCAACCAGTGGTCACCAGAACTGTACGGGGGTGGTCTCAGGATGTGGAGGAGGCTCTCCAGGGCTGTTTTGTGATCTGTTCTCTGTGATGGACATGGGCAGGATATAGACGGTCTCACATGCTGCATTACGGACTACGTATATACATTTCTGCGGAGTGGAGACAAGGAGGAGATGAAGAAGGTGCAGAGAGAACTGAGGGAAAAGATCTCAGAGGGCAAGGAGAGCTACAGAAGAAAGCTCGAGGGGAAGCTCCAACAGAAGAACCTCAGGGGTGTGGTGCAGGTGTGTGTGGGTGTAGTACATTTGGGTGTAGGTGTGTGTGTAGTCGGTGTGTGTGTATGTGTGTGTGTGTTCAGTGTGTGTGTGTGTGTGTGTGTGTGTGTGTGTGTGTGTGTGTGTTGGTGTGTGTGTGTGTGTGTGTGTTGGTGTGTGTGTGTGTGTGTGTGCGTGTGTGTGTGTGTGTGTGGTTTGTGTTCGGTGTGTGTGTCTGTGTAGTGTGTGTGTGTGGTGTGTGTGTGTGTGTGTGTGTGTGTGTGTGTGTGTGTGTGTGTGTGTGTGTGTGTGTGTGTGTGTGTGTGTGAGTTCTGTGTTGTGTGAGTGTGTCAGGGTGTGTGTTGTGTGTGTGTGTGTACAGGTGTGTGTGTGTGTAGGTGTGTGTGTAGTCAGTGTGTGTGTGTACATGTGTGTGTGTGTAGTACGGTGGTGTGTGTGTTGTGTGTGTGTAGTACATGTGTGTGTAGTACTGTGTGGTGTAGTACAGGTGTGTGTGTAGTACGTGTGTGTGTGTGTGTGTGTAGTACAGGTGTGTGTGTGTGTTGTGTGTGTGTACAGTGTGTGTGTGTGTGTGTGTGTGTGTGTGTGTGTGTGTGTGTGTGTGTGTTAGATCCGCTCAGATAACCTCCTCTAACGGAGGTGTTGTGAAACCTGTATCCAGTAACGGTTGTTAACAGGTCGGTGGAGAGACTCGCCTAGCCCCTAACTGCCTTATGTCCGAACGTCTACCCCGCTTACATTGGTGCCACGACCCAAGACATAACCCTGGCTTCGAGCCACAGCCCCAATCGCGTCCATTACGGCAGGATATATTTTAAGGCTTGGATAAATCTAGCCCTAGGGATATGTTTTATTCTCCTAAAGTAACCTCTCAGAACCAGGTGTCAACCTCTTAACACTCTTAAATCTTCTTCTCCTTCGGCAATGATCGAATGTCCACAGGAATCTATTCATCAACTAATTGATAGTTTTTATTGCAGGAATTTAGCAGGGGTTCAGCAAAATGCATAGCAAAAAGTTGGCAAAAATGGTTATGATAATAGTAAATATAATTAATGAAGCACGCTGTCCGATATTGATGAACTAGTTGGTGAGCGCGCCTGCTGCTGCCTACTCGGGCCTCCAGCCCCTCCTGTCGTGCGCATTGTAGAATTCCTTGGGTCCAGTCCGAGAATATGTCAAAACAAACGCTGGTAAACTTCACAGTCCTGTTGACATCCTCCCCTCGATGGACTGTCGAAAAAAAACCCAGAAACTAAACAAGAGTAATCCGAGTCTCGGAAATAAAAAATAAAAAAATGTCCGGAGATTTCTTGCGCTTCTTTTTCCTCATCCTGATGGCGTCCTTCTGTCCGCCCCTCAGGAGCTCCGAAGACTCTTTTTGCACGTTCACTTGTTGGCCCTTTTATACCCTCCGATGACCTCAACGCCACAACCCCTAAATGTAGAGCCTCCACCTGGTGGTTACAGGGGAGAACTACAACCTTTGAGACTACGTTCAATAGTAACTGCCGCCACAACTGGGCCCCTGGCCTTGAGAAGAGCCACCTGGCCTCCTTATCTTAGCGCATGCTCTAACCGATCTTTAAGACTTGGTGCCAAGATCTAGTGTTTTCTTGGGAGAACAACACCCCTACTAAACTTAGTGCTTATCTAGACATACAATACACTTGGCAATATATCACCCAATGGTGATACAAATGGTTATACATATAATGTTTTCTCAATCAATGAATCATAACATTATTGCAATAGATATGGTCGATTATGGACCTCCCATAAATAATCATAACATATTATTACTTGGATATGAATAAACTCACTATTACTAAATGAATCATAACACATCATGACATAGATATGATCGCTAACAATCAAACCATAACACATCACTTACTTGACTATGATAAACAACATGAAACAACATCATGATTATACACATAGATTATAATAATCCCACTTCACCCTTCATTCTTCCAACATCACATGGTTTTTTGGATACCGGTGAATCAACCCTACTTGACACCCCCTTCTTGATATCGACGGAGTCTGAAAAACCTTTCGAAGAACCCCATAACATGTTCATCAATTAACTTGTTTTAGCGGCAGCAAAAAAGCGTTAGCAGGGATAAGCATAGGATATAGGATTTCTTGCCGTTTTAAAGACAGGTACAACCCCCCTCTCTCTGTCCGTACTTTAGAACCATAGCACCAAGCTATAGTCCTTCAAACTTTACCTTGGGTTTATCCATTTATGAAAAATGAAGACAAAATAATACAAATAACAATAAAGAATAAGTAAAGTCTAAAGTGGGAAAAGGAAGAAGGAAAAAAAAAATACAAAATTTCAAAAACAGTGCTCTCCAAAGTACAGTCTGCGTCTGACTCAAGTGTCCTTGCTCAAGGCTTTCCTTCTTGGTTACTCCGCCTCTCGATAACCGCCCCGTATACCGTGGCTAGTCGGATGTAGGGCGGTAGATTCGTACTGCTAGCCATCCGGTTCCTGGTCTGCATTAGTCTTGAATTGGTTTCAGCTGACTCACTCCTTGTATCCCTTTTTTCTTTAGTCTTCTGGCCTGAGCCCCATAGGGCCGGCTACATCCATGCATACGGAACCCCATGGTACGATGCTCTTTATGGTGAGGCCGTCTACCCTCTGCCCTCTTCGTCCGGCGTTATATTGTCCACATATGGTACAATCTTTCAAAACCCGGCGGACGTTCTTTTCGGTGATACAGAGTCGCTGTTTTTCCAATTCCTTCCGCGTAGGCTTAGCCCCAGCATGGCCTAGTCCAGGGGTGGGCAGTTATTTTGGCTCAAGGGCCACATTTGGTTTTTAAAGCTGACAGACGGGCCGGGCCATTAGTAGATGAGGATCACAGCGTCTAGCACCCCCCCCCCCCCCGGGAGTCACTGACTCGGTGCCCGTCGCGCGTCTCACAGTAGCGGTATTGCTCCGAATTAACGGTCTGCATATTAGTGTCCTCTGATCTAGTGGAACCAATCAAGAAATCAATTGCAGGATGAAAAAAAACAGCGAAATGAATACTACTAATGTAAATGTATTATAGGACTGTTGTTAATGTAAATGTATTATAGGACTGTTGTTAATGTAAATGCCCGACGGGCCGGATTAAACAACGCATCGGGCCGTATGTGGCCCGCGGGCCGTAGTTTGCCCAGGTCTGGCCTAGTCCCTCATGGACGGCCTGGACTACCCTACTCACGGACTTCTCTGGGACTACACTACCTAGGGGGGTCTCGTCCCACTCCTCAGTATTGACAACTACTATCTGTCGTAGCTGCACGTAGCGATCCACTTCGTGATTTCCCTGCCAATGTTCCCCCTCCTTGGTGTGGGCTTTCTGATGAACCACACACAAATCTATAGTTTGTCTCAGCTCAGCGATCTTTGTCCATAGATCCTGGTGAGCTATTTGCTTCCCTTTTGCTCCTTTTTCCCAAGATTTATAACCTTGTCCGACAAACATTACTCGACATGTGCCCTTTCCCAACTCATCTGGGAAGATCAACTTCTCTGTTTCTTGGTCCGCCGGCTCTCCAGATCCTCCTGGTGCCGGGGGCTCTTCTCTTTCAGCTTCTAGCTGTTCCCCTGTTCCCTCCTGGGGGTGGGTCTGGTGGACCTAATGGCTCGGTCCTTGCATCGGGGGAACTTTCAGTGGCCGGATCTCCCGGAGGTTTTAGTGATGCTGTTATGCTCCCGTCCATACTGAGTCGTTCTCTTCTCTGGGCCACTCGTCGCGCGTTGAGTAAAAGGGGAGAGAAGAACAACTAGTTTTTGGTTATGCTCACCCCTATAGTCTCTTGATTAGCTAACTATCGGGCTCCTATTCCTTATTCTTCGTCTGGCCTCGTCGTCGGTCGACTTAGAATACCCGATCCTTCTTTTTATTGGTCCGGCGGAGGTGTCTGCAAATAGCCAACAGACTCTCCTCCCTGCTTCGGGGCGCTCGGGTAGCCTTCTGCTACTGCACGCTCCCACGGGTCGTATCACTGTCCTGATGTGCACTTCTCCTGGGCCAAGGTCTAAAGTCATCTGTTTGTGTTCAGCACGCTTTCCTCCGATCTTCCAAGTCTCAGTTTGCACACCGGGGGTTCGGTCATGGAGCACCACGATTCTTTCGTCGTGCCCCACGTTGGGCGCCAAGTGTTAGATCCGCTCAGATAACCTCCTCTAACGGAGGTGTTGTGAAACCTGTATCCAGTAACGGTTGTTAACAGGTCGGTGGAGAGACTAGCCTAACCCCTAACTGCCTTATGTCCGAATGTCTACCCCGCTTACATTGGTGCCACGACCCAAGGCATAACCCTGGCTTCGAGCCACAGCCCCAATCGCGTCCGTTATGGCAGCTCTCTCCTGGGATCCGTGCGCTTGGTGATTCGCTAGGATATATTTTATTTTTATATTTTACTTTTATTCTCCTAAAGTAACCTCTTAGAACCAGGTGTCAACCTCTTAACACTCTTGAATCTTCTTCTCCTTCGGCAATGATCGAATGTCCACAGGAATCTATTCATCAACTAATTGATAGTTTTTATTGCAGGAATTTAGCAGGGGTTCAGCAAAATGCATAGCAAAAAGTTGGCAAAAATGGTTATGATAACAGTAAATATAATTAATGAAGCACGCTGTCCGATATTGATGAACTTATCCGGATCTCGCTAGTTGGTGAGCGCGCCTGCTGCTACCTACTCGGGCCTCCAGCCCCTCCTGTCGTGCGCATTGTAGAATTCCTTGGGTCCAGTCCGAGAATATGTCAAAACAAACGCTGGTAAACTTCACAGTCTTGTTGGACTGCGGAAGACATCCTCCCCTCGATGGACTGTCGAAAAAAAACCCCAGAAACTAAACAAGAGTAATCCGAGTCTCGGAAATAAAAAATAAAAAGATGTCCGGAGATTTCTGGCGCTTCTTTTTCCTCATCCTGATGGCGTCCTTCTGTCCGCCCCTCAGGAGCTCCAAAGACTCTCTTTGCACGTTCACTTGTTGGCCCTTTTATACCCTCCGATGACCTCAACGTTCAATAGTAACTGCGCCACAACCCCTAAATGTAGAGCCTCCACCTGGTGGTTACAGGGGAGAACTACAACCTTTGAGACTAGTTCAATAGTAACTGCGCCACACTGGGCCCCTGGCCTTGAGAAGAGCCACCTGGCCGCCTTATCTTAGCGCATGCTCTAACCGATCTTTAAGACTTGGTGCCAAGATCTAGTGTTTTCTTGGAGAACAACACCCCTACTAAACTTAGTGCTTATCTAGACATCCGATACACTTGGCGATATACACCCAATGGTGATACACATGGTTATACATATAATGTTTCTCAATCAATGAATCATAACATTATTGCAGAGATATGGTCGATTATAACCACCCATAAAATATCATAACATATTATTACTTGGATATGATAAACTCACTATTACTAAATGAATCATAACACATCATGACATAGATATGATCGCTCACAATCAAACCATAACACATCACTTACTTGACTATGATAAACAACATGAAACAACATCATGATTATACACATAGATTATAATAATCCCACTTCACCCTTCATTCTTCCAACATCACATGGTTTTTTGGATACCGGTGAATCAACCCTACTTGACAGTGTGTGTGTGGTACATGTGAGTGTAGTACAGGTGTGTGTGTCTAGTACAGGTGTGTGTGTGTAGTACAGGTGTGGTTACAGGTGTGTGCGTGTAGTACAGGTGTGTGTGTGTGTGTGTGTGGTACATGTGTGTGTAGTACAGGTGTGTGCGTGTAGTACAGGTGTGGTACAAGTGTGTGTGTGTGTAGTACAGGTGTGCTATAGGTGTGTGTGTGTGTAGTACAGGTGTGTAAAGGGTGTTTGTCCTCCAGGAATCCCAGGCGGCCCAGAGACAGATCCTGATGGAGTTCCTCAAAGAAGCCAGACGCAACAAGAGAGAGGTACACATGTGTTCCCATGATGCACTGCTGTCCCCCAGAGCATGTCACGTAAACTCCCCAAGCCTTCCATACACTTAGCATGTTTAGTGACATAAACATGTGTGACACATCATGTGATGACATTGTGATTCCATCGTTAGCAACTGGAACAGCTGCAGAAGGAACTGAACTTTCTCGAAGATGACATCAAACGCGTCGAGGTAATAAATACATTTATAAATAATTATAATGTGTATTTCGAGCTATATGTCTGGTATCATGTTACACTAAACAGAGGGCATGTAGACTTTGTCTATTATTTCCTAAAAATTATTATTTCAAATTATTTTATCATAATTGAATCGAACAACATGTGGAAGATCGCTCCGATATGACTGTTTGTTGCTTGCTAAAATCCAAAGTTAGGCCCCTTAAAGTAAAAATGTAGTTTCGCTGCCCAGACTACTTTGGGACTTTTGAGATGTCTTCCCTGATGCTCAACGGATGAGAATAAGGAGGCTGCTGCATTCAGATGTTTACAGTCAGCTGTCTCGCCTCCTTCTCCTCCTCCTCCAGGAGATGAGTGGACTCCACTCCCCCCTGATGGAGGCAGAGTGCACCGTACCCAACGTGGAGGCTCCCTCACCTGCCCTCAGGTATACCTGTAGTCTCCTAGCAGCTCCCTCAGGCACACCTGTAGTCTCCTAGCAGCTCCCTCAGGTACACCTGTAGTCTCCTAGCACCTCCCTCAGGTACACCTGTAGTCTCCTAGCAGCTCCCTCAGGTACACCTGTAGTCTCCTAGCACCTCCATCAGGTACACCTGTAGTCTACTAGTATTAATGTGTGTATTAATGTGTGTATTAATGTTTGTACTGTGTGTACCAGTAGTAGCAGCAGTCTAGCAGAGCCTCCAGACTACAGCCAGACTCCTGGCTTCATCGGCGCAACACCTGGCAGTCAGGTAAACAGTTCTATAGAAACACCATTGTATTATATATATATTATATATACAGTATATTATATATATGTATATAATATATTATTTATATTATATATATATATATATTATATATTTTATATTGATATAATATATATAATCTATATATATATATATTTGTGATGTATTCAGGGTAAAAGACAGCCGTGGTACAACAGTACTCTGGCATCCAGAAGAAAACGGCTCACAGCTCACTTTGAAGATCTAGAACAATGTTACTTCTCCAACAAGATGTCTCGCATCTCAGGTAGCTGTTCTATCATCTACAGCTCTATGTGTAGGGTTCTACCTGTTCTATCATCTACAGCTTTATGTGTAGGGTTCTACCTGTTCTATCTACAGCTTTATGTGTAGGGTTCTACCTGTTCTATCATCTACAGCTCTATGTGTAGGGTTCTACCTGTTCTATCATCTACAGCTCTATGTGTAGGGTTCTACATGTTCTATCATCTACAGCTCTATGTGTAGGTTTCTACCTGTTCTATCATCTACAGCTCTATGTGTAGGGGTCTACCTGTTCTATCATCTACAGCTCTATGTGTAGGGTTCTACCTGTTCTATCATCTACAGCTCTATGTGTAGCGTTCTACCTGTTCTATCATCTACAGCTCTATGTGTATGTTTCTACCTGTTCTATCATCTACAGCTCTATGTGTAGGTTTCTACCTGTTCTATCATCTACAGCTCTATGTGTAGAGGAGGAGGGGCTTGTTCTCACTGTGTGTGTGTGTGTGTGTAGAGGAGGGGCGGAGCCTGGGCCAACTGGATGACTTCATGGAGTGTCTTTCTAAGTTCACGCGCTACAACTCCGTCCGCCCGCTGGCCACGCTGTCCTACGCCAGCGACCTCTACAATGGATCCAGCATCGTCTCCAGGTAGGAGTAGGCCCTGCCCACTAGACAGGCCACGCAGGATGTATGTTATGACCCCTCTATATTTATATTGAGTTTGACCTCTGTCCTCTCTGAATATTGAGTTTGACCTCTGGCCTCTCTGTTCAGTATTGAGTCTGACCTCTGACCTCTGTTTAGTATTGAGATTGACCTCTGACCGTCTTGTTAGTATTGAGTTTGACCGGTGACTGCGTACTACTTTGCGATCGCCGGCCGTAACCCCAAGAAGATCAAAGTGTTGAGTACGGCCTGGTCATTCCAGGACTGCGGTCGGACATTCACTATCCCAGTCAATTGAAAATGACCTGCAAACTCCAAGAATCAGGTTTTGTACACCTTCATCATGTCTTTATCTTAATAATTGTTAATATTGTGTTTTCCTACCTGTATCAGCTGGAGTAGTTACCATAATATATTCATGTTTAATATATCTTTAATCATGTTTAAATATTGTGTTTCTAGCTGTATCAGCTGGAGTAGTTACCAATAAGAACTGCTGGGCCAAGTAGTGATTTACGAGGGGACCGTCATTTCTGTGGGACGGAATCACCGGCCAGCGCTCCAAAGTCTACCAGGTACCAGATTATAATCTAGTAATCCCAGACTAGACATAAAACTAGAATCTAGAATGTAGTCTATTAATGTGTCTACCAGGTACCAGATTATGATATTAATGTCGCAGGGCTGCTGCCACAATGCCACATCATTTGGCATCGGGGCTCCTCCAAGGACACAGGTAGTGGTGTAAAGTCCGGTTTATTGTTACATTTGGATCATGAAATGACATCGAGCAGATGATCCTTAGCTAGCATGCTAGTGCTCCCCAAGTGTGTGTGTTGATGGCTGATAGCTCGGCCAGGTAAGGCTGTAGCCCCACCCACCCCAGACTATAGTTGGGCCAGGTGGAGGCTGTAGCCCCACTCACCCCAGACTATAGCTGGGCCAGGTAAGGCTTACCCCCCCAATAGGCTGTAGCCCCACCCACCCCAGACTATAGCTGGGCCAGGTGAGGCTGTAGCCCCACTCACCCCAGACTATAGCTGGGCCAGGTAAGGCTGTAGCCCCACCCACCCCAGACTATAGCTGGGCCAGGTAAGGCTGTAGCCCCCTCCCACCCCAGACTATAGCTGGGCCAGGTAAGGCTGTAGCCCCTCCCACCCAGACTATAGCTGGGCCAGGTGAGGCTGTAGCCCCTCCCACCCCAGACTATAGCTGGGCCAGGTGAGGCTGTAGCCCCTCCCACCCCAGACTATAGCTGGGCCAGGCCACACGTGTTAACATGTTGTGTTGAGTAATATAGAACATGTGTACTCTGTAACATGTGTTGAGGAATATACAACCCATGTAATACAACATGTGTGTAGTAACATGTTAACATGTGTTGAGGAATATACAACACATGTACTCGGTAGTAACACGTGATAACATGCACGATATGTGTACTCTGTAGTTAGCATTTGTTGAGGAACATATAACGTCTGTACTCTGTGGTAACATTTGTTGAGGAATATATAACGTGTGTACTCAGTGGTAACATTTGTTGAGGAACATATAACATGTGTACTCTGTAGTAACATTTGTTGAGGAACATATAACGTGTACGCTGTAGTAAAATTTGTTGAACATATAACGTGTACGCTGTAGTAACATTTGTTGAACATATAATGTGTGCGCTGTAGTAACATTTGTTGAGGAACATATAACGTGTACTCTAGTAACATTTGTTGAGGAACATATAACATGTGTACGCTTTAGTAACATTTGTTGAGGAACATATAACATGTGTATTGTGTAGTAACACATTATAACATGTTGTGTGCAGGAGCATGAGAAGCGGTGTTGGAGTGTAGACTTCAACCTGATGGATCCCAAACTGCTGGCTTCTGGTTCTGATGATGCAAAAGGTTCCAATCACTTCAGTATTGTATGAAGCTGTGGTTACATTGTGTTACAGTCAAGCCTTGTTACATTGTCTTACAGTCAAGCCTTGTTACATTGTGTTACAGTCAAGCTTTGTTACATTGTGTTACAGTCAAGCCTTGTTCAAGTTCAAGTATTTTTTATTGTCACTTCACAGTTTACACGCGAGTATAAGCAGTGATGTGAAAAACCTTTTGTGCAAAATGCCCGACAGCCGACAGTAATTATAAAAGAATACAAAATATAAATAGAACTAATAAAATAGAAGTAGAACTACAAAATAGAAATAGCTATGAATATAAATTCTGTGTAAAATAAAAATAAAATATAATGAAATATACAACTAAATATTCAGGTGAGCAGTACACATATAAATCAATGTAATAGAATATACATTGTTATATGCTGACATTCACAGAATGTCACAGAATACCTTCTCAGACACAACACTAGCACCAGCAATTGGCACCAGGACTAGCACTAACACCAGTACTAGCACCAACACTTAACACTACTACCAGCACTAGCACCAGCACTAGCAGTAACACCAGCACTGGCACCAACACTTAGCACTGCTACCAGCGCTAGCTCCAGCAATAACACTAGCACTTAGCACCAGGACTAGCACCAGCAGTAACACTTAGCACTAGCACTTAGCTCTTAACTTGATGCCGAACTTGTTTCAGCAGCCTGATTGGCCTAGACTGTGGGGAAGCTGTCTCTGATCTGCTCGTGTGGCACTTGATACTAGCGGTATCGCTGCCCTGACCGGTAGAAGTGTGTACAGTTTGTGGCTGGGGTGGTTATTGTCTTCTAATAATCCATTTGGCCTTGGCCACGGCACCGGACCTGGGTATATATCTAGGAGGGAGGGAGCTCACCTCCAACGATGTCTGGGCCGTCCGCCCACAACACCCTCTGTAGTGTTCTCACGCTCCAGGCGGTGCAGTTCACCGCTACGCCAGACCGGTGATGCATCCAGTGAGAAACACTCTCGATGGTACAAGAGTAGAATGTTCTGAGGATGCGGGGGCACATGTTTGAATTTCCCTCAGTCGCCTGAGGAAATGCAGGCGTTGTTGGGCCTTTTTCACCAACGTGTGTGGTGTGCGTGGTCCATGTGAGGTCCTCGGAGATGTGCACACCGAGGAACTTGAAGCTGCTGACCCTCTCTACTGCAGCACCGTCGATGGGAGATGGGCGGGCGTGCTCTTTCCCTCTCCGTTTCCTGTAGTCACGATCAGCTCTAAAAGTATTTAGCATATTTGCCTGAAATACAAGTCTAAGCCAGCATACATTTCCGCCTGTAAAAGCAGGAGCCGTCTCACCACACTGGCTGAATTTCATCTTTCCTCCATCAATCCGCTGCATTTGATTGATGAACTATATCGTCAGTAATTGATTGTCTGGACTGCTGGAGGCCCTTGTTAATATTTCACTTGACCCCTTGCCATCGTCTCTGACAGACCGCTTGCCAAACATAAAATGAAAAGCTGGTCTTCCTCCCTCCTCTCCACCTGCCCAATCCACCACACACACACACACACACACACACACACACACACACACACACACACACACACACACACACACACACAACACACACACACACACACACACACACACACAGAGGCTTAAAAAGAGTTGAAAACAGAAACTAAAATGTCCAGAAAACCTCTAACCGGGACTGCAAACAGACAATAAAATGTACAGGCTGGTTGATTTTTTTTTTTTTTCTCATTTTTTTTTTAAGCTTTGTAATGAACCTGCATTTAGAATTGTGATTTGGATTGTGTGGGTGTATGTGAGTGAAGTGTAGTGCTATGGTTGTGAGTGTTGGTGTATCTGTATTTCATTGTGTGATTATAAGGTGCTGTTAGGGAGGTAGAGGTGGGAGTGGTAGAGAGGGGAGAGGGTGATGGGAATGTACGTAACTTACTGTGAAGTTTGTCGGAAGGTTATGAGTGGGTTCCAGGTATCTTGGATGTATTTACTGTTGAGTTTGTAGAAAAGTTATGAAAGGATTCCAGATATTTTTAAAGGCAGAGATATTGTTCTTTTTGCATGCTGCAGTTTCTTCTGTTGAAATGTATTCTGACATTAGATTGGTCCAGAGGTTGATATGGCATGATGTTTTAGATTTCCAATTTTGAAAAGACTATTTTCTTAGCGATAGCTTAGAGAGACAAGGACTGGAATGGGTAGGGGAGTATCTGATGTGTCTCCCAGAAGGCAGAGTGTAGGAGACAGTGGGACTCTGCAGTCCAGGATCGTGGATAGTGTCTGTTACAGTGGTCCAGAGAGAGTGAACAGGTTGGCAAAGCCAGGTTGCAATGCAAATAGGTGTCAGTGCTCCCTAGAGTGCATTGTGAACAAGTGTCTGTCAGTTAATCCATTTTAACATATTACTCTGAGTGATGTGAAGTTCCTGTGAATGGTTTTGTACTGTATGAGTTGTAAGTTGGTGTTGGTGGTCATAGTAAAGATGTTTCTGCAGATTTGTGTCCAGAAATCCGGGTCCGGGAGATAATGCCAGATCACATTCCCATTTAGGTTTGGGAAAGTGTTATTGTGGGATTAAATGAGGAGATTGAAGTTTGTAAAGCTTTGATATAATTTTTTTGGGGTGGTTAGCAATGTCCAATAGCTGTTCTCTGATTTTAGAAGGTTGTAAAGTGTTGTTGGTTAATTCCATTTTAGATTTGATTAAAGATTTCAGCTGTTGGTAATGAAGAAATTGGTCTCTCCCGATCCTGAATTTCTGGATAATTGTGGTGAATGACATAAATTCGTGGTTTTCGAAGACGTGATGAAGGTGGGTGATGCCCCTTTGCTGCCATTTGGGGAAATAGATAGGTGCCTTGTTGCATTTGGAAATCAGGGTTGTGCCAGATTGGAGTGTGCTAGTGTTACTTTGGTGAATTTTGTTGGTTTTCCACCAGGCTGTCAGAGTTGTGGATATTGTGATGTTATGACAGAGGTCAATTTTTTGCTGTGTTAACATGCTGCAGAGTCCCCGCTGTCTCCAGATTAGCGGCAGTGCAATTGATTTATTCCAGTTGATTGTATAGTGAGAGACTTTTGAGAAATTGTTGATGACCTGAAGGTTTCTTTGAGTGAAGTAGTGGGGTTTGTAAGTATAATAATAAATCATCTGCACTATAGGCTATTTTGTGTTTGAGAGTTGTTGGCCTGAATTCCTTTGATTTTACTGTTTTTGGCGTATTGCTGCTGCAAGTGGTTCAATGAAGATGGCAAAGAGGGAAGGAGAGAGTGGGCATCCCTGTCTGGTTCCTTGGTGCAGTGTGAAGCTTGGTGAGGTGATCCCATTTGTGACAACTGTGGCCTTAGGTGAAGTGTACAGTGTTGTTACCCAATGGATGAACGACTCTCCAAAACCAAATTTACGGAGTGTAGTGAATAAAAATGTCCAGTTAACCTTATCAAATGCTTTCTCTGCGTCTAGTGATACAATTGTAGTCCTTGTGCAATACTGATGAGATTAAAAAGTCTACGGATGTTATCTGATGCATGTCTGTTCTTAATGAAGCCTGTCTGATCTGGATGGATAAGTGAAGATATGACTGATTCAATCCTGGTGGCTAAAGTTTTGGTAATGATTTTCAAGTCTGTATTGATTAATGACAGAGGGCGGTAACTAGAGGGTTGTGTTGGGTCCTTATTTGGTTTCAGTATGAGTGTGATGACTGCTGTATTCATATGTGTGGGGATGGTAGAGGTGGATTTGATTTCTGCAATTAATCTGTTGAAAAGTGGTGATAGGATGTCCCAAAAATGTTTGTAGAATTCTGCCGGTAGTCCATCTGGTCCAGGTGATTTATTGTTTGGCATACTATGTAAGGCTTTGATGAGTTCTTCAGGGGTGATGGGTTGGTCTAGTTGGATTGATTCGTCTGTGGTTAATGAGGGAAGGTCCAGATTGTCAAGAAATTAGTTTATTTCGGATTGGGAGGGTTGGATTAGAGGACTGCGCGGGCCTGGAAAGTAGGCCTTAGCCCGGCCCTGGCCCGAGAGAGTGAGGCCCCAGCCCGGCCCGGCCCGCCACATTATTAGAACTCTCAGGCCCGAATTAAGCCCGACATTTTTTTACCTCCCATATTTGCGACTAATGTCGCAAACTAGACTTGTTGCCCAGATGCGACAAGTCTAGTTATAGACTTCCGATCTTATTTGGAGCAACTTTTAAATGGCATAAGTGGTTATATTTAGTTTCATTTCAATTTTAAGTTATTTTAGGAAAATGTTTGAAGCATTTTGTAGGCAGTTAAATAATTTATTTTCTGAAGTGAGTGACGAGCAGCTGCGCGGCGATTAACAGTTGATCCATTCGCTACATATCAGATCAATGTTGAATAGGCTACTACAAATTATATCCCAGTGAATAGGCTACAAAAAACAACTCAACACTTAAAGCGTATATCAGTGTTTATTATTAAACGTAGCCTATAAAAACCATTGGAACAATAAGCACACGGAAGTGCGGAGAAACAGTTACGCTATTATTAACAGAGAAAACAGCTTGTCTTACCCGAGTAAGCCTTGACTAAAATAAAATTGACCAAAACAGGCCATTCCAAGAATAATAATAATCAAGGGCGTATTTTTGTTTTGGACATTGGTGGGGACATCACAGATATTGCGTCAAGGATGCGCAATTACGCAACCGTGAGGTGTGGACATTGGTGGGGACATCACAGATATTGCGTCAAGGATGCGCAATTACGCAACCGTGAGGTGTGGATATTGGTGGGGACATGTCCCCAGCGTCCCCACTAAATTCTACGCCCATGATAATAATAAAAAAACGTCCAATCACACAAAAACAGTCAGCCGCTTAACATGGCAACATGTCTTTTTAAGTCACTTTGCATCATGAAGGAAAATAATCGCATCCACGGTTTCAGGGGCCAGTCCAGTCCTCCTCTCCTCTATTACTCTTCCAGCGGCGCTGAACGCACGCTCACTGCTGCTGGTAAGAAGAAGAAGAAGAACAACAACTTTAATGATCCACACTTTTATGGTCACACAAACACAGCATGCTTGAAGTGGTGGCCGCCAAACACACACACATGCAGGGAGGGTGGCCCGTGGAAATTCAGTCTCTGCTTTTGACCCATCCTGGGTTATGCTGCCCCTCCAGGGGCAGCCAGGAGCAGTGGGCAGCCGTTCTAGACAGCGCCCGGGGACCATCAGCTCCAGATCTTTCGTCCACGTCTTGGTCAACGACTGGACAGGAGAAGCGATTCTTCGCATGTTTTTAATTGGGGTTCTTTTACTCCGTAAGGAGACCCCACGGAGCACGGGGAGAACATGCAAACTCCACACAGAAAGGCCGGGAGATCACCCACCTGGGCACCCGAGTCAACAGCGCCCCAGGCGGGAATCGATCCCAGGACCTTCTTGCTGTGAGGCAGCAGTGCAAGCACTGCGCCACCGTGCCCCCTAATAAATAATAATAATAATAATAATAATAAAGCCTCTTTGAATTTAATTTAATTTAATTTAATTGAGAGAGAGAAAAAAAAAAGCCTGAGCCCGGCCCGCATCCGAGCTAATGATGGGATAATTGGCCCGAGGCCCAGCCCTCGGGCTGTCGGGCTTTCGGGCCCCCCGGGCCTCGGGCTCCATTGCAGGGCTCTAGGTTGGATACCGGCAGAATACAAACTGCTGTAGAAGATGTTGTCTTTAGGATCCTGAGTAGTTTTACCTGAGGTATTGAGAAGAGATGGAATAAGTGATTTGTCTTTCTTGTGCTGTAACATGTTTGCCAGATATTTACCTGCTTTGTTACTGAGATGAAACTGATCGTATTTGAGTTGTTGTAAACAGAACTGTGTTTTTTTGTGTATGATACTGTCCAATTGTGTTTTAGCTTGTCTTAATTCAATTTGTGTTTCTTCAGATGGAGTGGTAGATTGTTGATTGCTTAGCTGTTTTATTTTTTGCTCAAGATTGTTTTCTAATTGTTGCTGCTGTTTTTTTCTATGTGATGAGTATGATATGATTATGCCTCTCATGACTGCCTTGCCTGTTTCCCAAAGAGTTGATGTTGAGATTTCTGGAGAGTCGTTCATCTCCAGAAAGGATGCCCACTCTCTCCCTATCAGAGCGGTGAAATTGGGGTCTTCTAGAAGTGATGTGTTGAAACGCCATCTAGTAGCGGGTTTCTTTTGTACTGGGATGGCTAGTGATAAGGAAATGGGGGCATGGTCACTGATGATAATTGGATGGATAGTATTTTCTGAAATCTGTTGAATTTGGGAGTTGCTAACAAGGAAAAAGTCAATTCTTGAGGAAGACTGGTGGGCTGAAGAGACATAGGAATATTCTCTTAGCAATGGGTTCCTTGCTCTCCAGCTATCGCCAAGGCCATAGTCAGTCATGTATTGTTTTATTACTTCTGATGAATGCCAAATCCGCGAGTTGCTGTGGTTGTGTGAACGGTCAAGTGACGGGTTGAGAACAGTGTTAAAATCTCCAGTTACTATGAGATTTGTAGAATAAGCAATATATTGAACTATTTGTAAGTCCAATTTGGATAAAAGCGTCTGCCAAATGTCCTAAATGTAAATGTAAATGAATTAGTTGCTTCTAGTTATGCCATCGCTATGTACGTACATCTCTATGTATGTCTCTATGTAAGTTAGGATGGCTAGAATGCTTTTGCTAAATAACATTAACATTATGCTACTGTATGATCTAACAAATGAGGCCCTTATGAGAATCCTTCGGGTATGTTCTGGTATGTTCTTTCTAACTCCATGTCCTGGTTTTGATTAAATTCAAGGAAATACCAAATATGAACCAGGAGAACCACCAGCTAGAACTGTTTATACACACAGAGACATTCCCAATAGGAACGCTTGGCTTGAGGGTAACATGAGAATGGTAAATCAGTGTCTGACATGCCTCTCTATCTCTCTCCTCTCGTTCTTTCTCTCTCGATTGCTCTCTCCATCTCTTTCCATCTCCTGTGCCCCCTCCCCTCCCCACTCTCTCTCACTTTCTCACTCACTCTGTCAATATATCTCTCCCTTAAGTACCCCCAGAGTCTCCTTCCTCCTTCCTCCTCACATAACTGAACCAGGGGGCTGGGAAGTACCATTGTAGCTTCACACTCTCCATGTCAAAAGTAGGGGTAGGGGATGGAAACATCCATTCCATGTGGTGCTATAAACGAGCAGGTTTCTCTATTTTCTTGCTCACCATTGTATGTGGATGTGCCTTCAAGGAGATTGCCAGCGTTCAACAACACTGATTGTTCCCAACTGAAAAAAACCCACACATTGGAAACAACACATGCTAGGACCTTTTGATCACATGCTCTGGAGTCTAATCCCAACAGAGCCATGTGACAGTGTGTTGGCCATGCACTGCACACAGCCAGATTAATAACTAGTTGAGTCTTGGTGAAAAGGAAATCCCTGAGTATATAAAGCTAATTCATGTGAAAAAATAAATATCTTCGTCATTAACTCCATTCAATGTTGCCAAACACTCTTAATCACAATATGAATGACAGGGCAAACAAAGCAACTACAACAGTGACACAACAGGCAGCCTGGCAAACTAATTACATATCTGTTAGCTGTTGCTATGCCATACCAGTCATAATATGATGACTGTGATTATCAAGTACATTGATTCATCAATGTAAGTGTTGTGAATTGTGTGGACCATTCAGAGTCAGATCAGCCAGTCATGTGCATATCTTTGCAATGAAATGAGACTTACTTTTTCAGCGCTTCAGTGCTACGTGTGAGTATCTGTGAGTGCCTACCAACTCAAAAACACTGAAATAAAACAACCCAGTCAGTTCCTTGTGGGCTGCCTGAGCCAGAAAGTGTCACAACATGTGTTTCAGCGAGTGGTTCAGATTCAGGCGCCTCTCCCTACGTCATGTTTGGCAGCATTAGAATGATACGCCCCCCCCCCATTTGTAACTCCACCCACGGCTTGAAAACTACCTTCGGCAAAAGTTTGTCATCACAAGCACTGGAGTTGCTAGCATAATGTCTAAAGGAGTCATATTACATTATGTATAAGTTATATGCAGGGTTCCAGACTGTGACCAGTTAGTCGCATTTTGCGATCATTTTTGGAGACAGTGTGACTAAATATTATAGCCAGCTCGACTTGCAAATATGCCCTGTTTTTTGTGGGGGGTTTTTTCAATTATCATATAAACTCCTCAAAAAAAGTTCGGAAACGTTATTTCGGTCGATTATTCCTCCCCTTTAATAATACCAATTGGTATTGTATTTTATATCGTTGGAAAGCCTGATTAGTCACCTTTACAACGAGGTACAACTTGTAAGGATCATGCATTCGTGGAATGAGCAACACAGCTAACCGTGTGGGTAGAGGCCCAAAAAAATGTGCCAAAATCCCCTGCAATATTCTTCTGTTGGTATTCACTCTCGTTTTGAGCTTCAAGTGCAGGCAGGTGTATGCCAGTCACAGGTGTGTGTCTGGCACCTGATTGGCACCTAATTGACAGCACTTGTGTGCATGGGTCCTGCAACTTTGTTGAGTTTGTTTGTGCTCCAAGCATAAACGTGCCACGTTTGTCCCTTCAGGATAAGGCCCGTGCTATAGGGCAAGTGGAAGCTGGTGTTCCAGTACGCAGAGTGGCAGCATTATTTGGTGTCAGCCCTGGTACCATTTCCAAACTTAGGACCAAGGTCCGTGAGACTGGTGAGGACAAAGACAGACCACGAAGTGGCCGTCCCAGGAAGACAACACCCCAAGAAGACCGGTTCCTCACCCTTGCTTCACTGAGGAACCGTAGGCTTTCATCCAGAGATTTACAGGCAAGATTTGCACAACGGTACCACAGACAGATCTCTGATCAGACGGTGAGGAACAGACTGCACATGGCTGGTCTTCGTGCTTATAAGGCTGCCAGGAAGCCTGCAATGACTGCCCTTCGCAGTCAGACCCGTTTGCGCTGGTGTCGACAGCACCGACAGTGGAACCTAAGAATGTAGGGCAACGTCATGTTCAGTGATGAATCAAGGTTCTGTCTGCGGAAGCTGGATGGCAGTGTCATGGTGTGGGGCGGTATCTCTCTCACAGGCAAAACAGAACTTGTCATCATTGAAGGCAATCTCACTGCAGTGAGATATCGGAATGAGATTCTGGAGCCAGTGGCGATCCCATATCTCCAGAATCTCCAGAATCTGGGACCTAACTCCATCCTCCAGGATCATCACAGAGTACCTCCAGAATTTGGGAGTGGAGAGGATGGAATGGCCTGCCGTGAGTCCAGACCTCAACCCAATTGAACACTTGTGGGATCAGCTTGGGCGTGCTGTACGTGCCAGAGTGACCAACGCAACCATGTTGGCTGACTTGCGGCAAATCCTGTTTGAGGAATGGGATGCCATCCCACAGCAGTGTGTGACCAGGCTAGTGACCAGCATGAGGAGGAGGTGCCAAGCTGTTGTGACTGCGTATGGATCTTCCACACGCTACTGAGGTCCCTGACAGTGTAAAATGAATAAAGTGTAAAAATGGCCAATATGTGTTGTTTTTTCCTTATTACTGTGGGTGAGTGCAATCATCCAATCCACCAAGCAACTCAAAACGAGAGTGAATACCAACAGAAGAATATTGCAGGGGATTTTGGCACATTTTTTTGGGCCGCTACCCACACGGTTAGCTGTGTTGCTCATTCCACGAATGCATGATCCTTACAAGTTGTACCTCGTTGTAAAGGTGACTAATCAGGCTTTCCAATGATATAAAATACAATACCAATTGGTATTATTAAAGGGGAGGAATAATCGACCGAAATTACGTTTCCAAACTTTTTTTGAGGAGTTTATGTTGGGCCTCAGCCATTCAAAATTGTTCCCCAGAATCCTTCACTCACTCCCCTTTTCACACCATGTGTGAAGCCCCAATTATTGGTCTACGACTATGAGGGAAAAATCCCTATTTCGCTTTGTTTTATCCTTCTCTAATTTGTGTTCCTCCTCCTATGTGGCATAAATGCTTCTTCTTGTTTCTTGTGAGCTGAAACTGCGTTGGCTTGCAGCTGCAGGTCATAAAGACAAACAGCGACCCTTTCATCACCCATTTCACACCTCTTCTCCCTGTCCACCTAATGGTTTATTGCCCCACCAATGTAAACATTTGTATCTTGGAGTAAGCACAGATCCTCCCTGTGGGGATGAAATGCTGAGCCATCGCCGCCGTGCTGTGGTCCTGGGCGCGCTTTTTGTAGTGGTAGCTGCATTTTTTCAGCTTGAGGGTGAAATAACCCGACACAATGCTTTAGCACAAATGGGTGCCGAATACTAAAGATAATTTGGACATTTTTATATGAAACACTTGGTATCTGTTACGTGAAAGTACCATTCAAGGGTTCTAAAAAAGAGTTTTCACCATGCCCGTAGACTCCAGATGTTTGGATTACAAACTTTCATGGCACATAGGGTTAGGTTTTTTATGGCAAACTCCTCTTTGGCTATTTAATCATTTGACACATTTTGAAATTTTTCCAATCAGAATCAACCTGTGGAATGTAATTATTTTTCACCATTCCACAGGCCTGGCCCCTGCTAAGATCATGCACTCGTGAACCAATCTATCTTCTTGTTTTGTGCTCATGTGTCAGCCAGTAATCCTCACAGGACAGTCAAAATCTGTGTTTTGGGTTCCGATAATGAGTCCCCTTCCTCCCCCTCTGGTTTGCTCCACGTCACCATGGTAATGAGAGGGTGGGGGTTGGTGGGGGGCTTAACTGAGAGGATGGTAACTAGAGCCACTTTCAGACATACACTCCAACTCCGGCCCCGGAGTTGGCATGTACCACACTGCGGGAGATTCTCTGTGTTAGACGTGTTCAGACCCGCAGGAAATATTCCAGTGTTGCCTGAGTAGGGTGCGCAGGAGGCTGGACATGACATTTACATTTACATTTACATTTAGGGCATTTGGCAGACGCTTTTATCCAAAGCGACTTACAAAGAGTACATTTGTTGAAGGGACATGAAATGTCTTTTTTGCTTCTGCAGTTTCTTTGCTGAGTGAATGTCCCGGAAGTACCTAAGTGATAGGTCTGTTTGAATTCTGTAAATGCTAAGGAAAGGTACTTCAATGCTTCCTTTCATACCTCCTTTAGCATAGCATACACTTGACCTTCCTTTATGAAAGGAAAGGAGATAGTGGTGTCCCTCAATTCCGCAGGAACATTGTACTTCCGGCGCCGTCTCGGGCGGCTGCCAGCCAGAGTTGCTTAAGCGATCGTGTACTTCTTTTAACTTTTTTTTCTATCTTTACTTATTCGTTTTAGAATTCCTTTTATTTATTTTGTAAGATAAGTTATTTGTACAGCCAAACAAGATGGCTCAGCGAGCTATGTCTCTGTTTTTACTCGCTATTTTCCAAATACTTTTACTGTGTCCGACGGCCGGCATGGCAGAAGCGGACGCGCCGTGGGGCTCCATTGTGTTCACAAGAGATCAGCTGCTGAACTTCCGACTGTGTGGCGGGAGACCCGACATCCCCAGGGAGCTGAGGAGGAGATACCGAGGCTGCAGGGCCGGGAGGAGAAGACGGCTAAAGAAGAGGAGATATCGACCGTATCTCCCGTCCATCGTCATGGGGAACGTACGATCTCTGGCGAACAAGATGGACGAGTTAACATCACTCACAAGGAGCGAGAGTGTGTTTCGGGAGGGCTCTGTTATGTGCTTCACTGAGACATGGCTGCATGACAATGTTCCGGACATTGTAGTGAACTTAGCCGGCTTTCAGCTGCTGCGGGCGGACAGGAGTTGCAGCGAGAGCGGCAAGAAGAAAGGAGGCGGAGTTGCTGTTTACGTGAACAACAGATGGTGCAACCCTGGACACATTACAGTGAAGGAACGTGTGTGCAGCCCGGACATCCCACTGCTGGCAGTGAGTCTCCGTCCATACTACCTGCCCAGAGAGTTTACCCAGGCCATTGTTACTGTTGTTTACATTCCTCCCGCGGCTAATGCGTCGCGGGCTGCTGACGTCATCAACTCCTTGACCGCGCGTCTACAGACTCTGCACCCAAGCGCGTTCATATCGATATCGGGTGATTTTAACCATGTAACTCTGGCATCAACCCTGCCCACATTCAAACAGTTTGTGGACTGCAAAACAAGGGAAAATAAAACACTGGACCTGCTGTATGCTAATGTTAAGGAGACATACAGCTCCATAGCTCTCTCTCCCCTGGGCAGATCAGACCACAGCCTGGTC
The DNA here is from genome assembly GCA_002895965.2 of Coryphaenoides rupestris. Taxonomy (NCBI): domain Eukaryota; kingdom Metazoa; phylum Chordata; class Actinopteri; order Gadiformes; family Macrouridae; genus Coryphaenoides; species Coryphaenoides rupestris. The sequence continues at coordinate 346,342 of PIJE02000190.1, forward strand.
TACCCCTGCCCCTCTATAAACCTGGGGTCCAGAGGCAACCAGTGGTCACCAGAACTGTACGGGGGTGGTCTCAGGATGTGGAGGAGGCTCTCCAGGGCTGTTTTGTGATCTGTTCTCTGTGATGGACATGGGCAGGATATAGACGGTCTCACATGCTGCATTACGGACTACGTATATACATTTCTGCGGAGTGGAGACAAGGAGGAGATGAAGAAGGTGCAGAGAGAACTGAGGGAAAATATCTCAGAGGGCAAGGAGAGCTACAGAAGAAAGCTCGAGGGGAAGCCCCCCCCCCCCATCTCTCCCCCCTCCCGCCCTCCCCCCTTTCCTCCCCTCTTTCCTCCCCTCTTCTCTCCCCCCTTGCTCCCCCCCCTCTCCTCTCCTCCCTCTCCTCTCTCCAGGGCCAATCACCATCACGGCAGAGGATGTGAGATGTGAACTCGGCAGACTACGCCCAGGCAAGGCCGCGGGGCCTGACGGCCTCAGCCCCAGAGTGCTTAAGGTGTGTGCGACTTAGCTGTGCGGCGTCTTCCAGCACATCTTCAACCTGAGCCTGAGCACGACGATCGTCCCTGTCCTGTGGAAAACATCATGCCTGGTTGCTGTCCCCAAGAAGAGACACGTAAGCAGCCACAGTGACTACAGACCGGTGGCCTTGACCTTACATGTGATGAAGTCGCTGGAGAGGCTAGTCCTGAAGCACATCCGTGCACTAGTCGACCATCACTGGACCCTCTGCAGTTCGCCTACCAGCCCCGTATTGGAGTGGAAGATGCCATCATCTACCTGCTGCACAGGGCTTATTCTCACCTGGAGGAGGCAGGCAGCGTTGTGAGAGTCACATTCTTCGACTTCTCAAGCGCTTTCAACACCATAAAGCCCTGCTGGGGACTAAGCTACTGGACATGCAGGTGGATGCTCCACTTGTGGCCTGGATTACCAACAACCTCACTGGTCGGCCACAGTATGTGAGGCTGCAGAGCAACACCTCGGACACTATTGTGAGCAACATGGGAGCACCTCAGGGGACAGTCCTGTCTCCCTTCCTGTTCACACTCTACACCTCAGACTTCAGGTACAGCTCACAGTCCTGCCACCTGCAGAAGTTTTCGGACGACTCTGCCATTGTGGGCTGTATCAGAAAGGGGCAGGAGTCCGAGTACAGGAGTGTGGTGGACGGTTTCGTGGAGTGGTGTGGACTAAATCACCTGCAACTCAACATCGATAAGATGAAGGAGTTGGTGGTGGATTTCCGGGAGCAACCGACTCACCCGAAACCGGTCAGCATCATGGGGACTGAGGTGGACATTGTCTTTTTTTTTTTCCTTTTTTTAAAATTAAGTTGTGATTTGGATTGTGTGGGTGTGTGTATGTGAGTGAAGTGTAGTGCTATGGTTGTGAGTGTTGGTGTATCTGTATTTCATTGTGTGATTATAAGGTGCTGTTAGGGAGGAAAGGGAGGTAGAGGCGGGAGTGGTAGAGAGGGGAGAAGAGAGGGTGATGGGAATGTACGTGACTTACTGTGAAGTTTGTCGGAAGGTTATGAGTGGGTTCCAGGTATCTTGGATGTATTTACTGTTGAGTTTGTAGAAAAGTTATGAAAGGATTCCAGATATTTATTTATTAAAGGCAGAGATATTGTTCTTTTTGCATGCTGCAGTTTCTTCTGTTGAAATGTATTCTTACATTAGATTGGTCCAGTGGTTGATATGGCATGATGTTTTAGATTTCCAATTTTTAAAGACTATTTTCTATTATTGTGATGTTATGACAGAGGTCAATTTTTTTGATTGACTGCGGTAGGAAGGGGAGGTCTGCAACAGATAATGGGGTGCATAGTTTCTTTTCCAAATCAAGCCAGGGGTCAGTATGTATCTGTTGTTGAGTCCATTTATATGTATTGTAATTGATTAGCCAGAAAATAGTGCATGATATTTGGTGCTTCAAGTCTGCCTAGATGTTTCTTGTTTTGAAGTGTTGAAAGTGATATTCGTGGTCTTTTGTCTTTCCAATAAAAATGGGTGGTGTGAGAGTCTAGTTTTTTTTAACCAATTGTCTGTCGGGGTGGTTGGTATCAATGCAAATAGGTAGGTTAGGTAGGTAGGTTGATCTGTGGGAGGGTTTTCATTTTGACTGTTGCAATTCGACCTATGAGTGTGAGTGGGAGTTTGTTCCATCTTTTGTAATCGTCTTCTATTTTCTTAAGGAGAGGAGCGTAATTGAGGTTACTATGAGATTTGTAGAATTGTGAAGCAGTGAAAAAAGGTTGTGAAAAAAATGAGGGTCATCAATGTTAGGAGTGTATACGTTAGCAAGTGTAAAGGTTAAGTGATTGATTGAGACATTTATGATAAATCGTCCTTCTGGGTCTGTAATGGATGAATTGAGGGTGAAACTTATATTTTTGTTTATTAGAATTGAAACGCCTCTTTGTCTGCTGTTAAATGTGAATGAAAAGATTTTGTCATTGTTTGAAATGGAGGAGCTCTGTCTCTGTTAAGTGTGTTTCTTGTAAGAAGCAAATATCTGCCTTTAATTTTATTAAGTGGTTAATTATTTTGATTCTTTTTGGGGTAGTGTGAAAGCCACGTACATTCCACGATATCAGTTTAAGTGTTTGCATGATTGCATGTAGGGGGTGTATAGTGTGAAATATTGGTACCAAAGATAGGTACACATGGAGTGGAGAGAGGGGGAGGTGAGCAGATGGAATCAGGGGGTAAGAGAGCATTGAGAGAGTTGGGGTCAAGGGTATGTGTACATGAATTACATGCAGGATGATCTCTGAGCTTGGAGAGGTATTCATTGACAGGAGCAGCTTCAACATATTTTTACACAGACTATTGACAATATACCATTCATGAACAGAGATTTTCCAGGCTGACTTATACAAACATAGAACATAGATAGACTGGACACACAAAACACTACACATGTAGTGTAAACACTGAACATAGATAGACATATATACAATTACCAAAGAATGATAAATATTCTGACAAAGTCAGAGAGGAGGAGAGAGAGAAAAGAGACAGACAGAGGCTGAGGGAGAAAGATCAGAGATAGTAAGTAGATGATAGGCTACTAACAATGTTGGCTATTCATTTCAGAAAAGCCATGGTGTTATTTCAGGGCTCCTGAATAGTTGTCCATTTATGTAGAATTTGTCGACTGCCAGTACTGCACGGATGTTGTTTCCTCGGTTTTCTTTTAGTATGGGGTAGAGGGTTTTTCTTCGTTCATTTGTCTCCCGTGGGGACTGATCATTCATTCCGTAAGTGGTGTTTTTGAGTTGTCTTCCCTTGCTTTTAACCAGATCTTTTTGTTTATAGTGTTCGAATTTAGCGATGATGGGTCTAGCTTTGTCTTTCTGTGGTCTGCCGAGACGATGAACTCGGTGAAATGTGATGTTTTGGACAACCTCGCTGGGCAGTTTGAGTTGTGATAGCATGAAGTTTTGTACGAGTAGTTCTGGATTGTCGGGTGATTTCACGGTGTCTTCGGATTCTGGGATGCCTGAGAAGATGAGGTTATCGCGCATTGAGCGTGTTTGGATGTCTAGTATAGTTTCTTTCATCTGTTTGTTTTCGACGCTGACGTTTTGCATTTGTTGGGTGAGTGATGTTACAGACGTTTGAAGTTCCTGATTTGATTGTTGCAATGTTTCGATTTGGTTGTGGGCATATTCGAGACTGTTACGCATGTCGTTTAGTTCTTCGTGTATTATGACCAACATGTCCAGTTTTTTGTTAATGCTCGCCAGCACACTAACCTCAACTTCTTGGGTTTGTAGGTCAGTTGTGTCTGTTGCCGAATCCACAATGTCCACAAGGTGGACCTTGTTGAGGAATATAAGTACCTGGGTGTTCACATAGACAATAAAATGGACTGGACTAAAAACACAGAGGCCCTGTATAAGAAAGGTCAGAGTCGCCTGTATTTCCTGCGGAGACTCAGGTCTTCAACGTCAACGTCTGCAAAACCATGCTGCAGATGTTCTATCACTCTGTGATGGCCAGCGTCATCTTCTACGCTGTTGTGTGCTGGGGCAGCAGGGTGAAGGCAGCCGACGCCAACAGAAAAGCAGGTTCTGTCCTGGGAGTGGAATTTGAGTCTGTGGTAGAGGTCTCGGAGAGGAGGATGCTGAGTAAACGACTCAGTATCATGGACACCGCTTCCCACCCCCTGCATGCCACACTGGTGGCACACCAGAGCACCTTCAGCCGTAGACTGAGATTACCGAGGTGCACCACAGAACGCCACAGGAGGTCCTTTCTGCCTGTGGCCATCAAACTCTATAACTCCTCCCTACACAGCAATACAATGTGAAATAGTATCTCTCAATATCATGTGCACTTTACCCATTTTTTACGTGCAATATTCTCAATACGACTGTCTACGTATTTGTATATTTCAACTGTAAATTGGTAAATCAGCTTGTTTTTATCATTCTGTTGTTTCCATATTGTTAGATTGTTTTTTTTACTGTACTATATCGCTATGTAACCTGGCACAAGAATTTCCTTCGGGATAAATAAAGTTGTGTTCTATTCTATTCTTTATATGTGAGGCTGTTCACGGAAACAGCCAATCAAACAACCAATCATCATGCAAACAATACCGCAGCCGATCATCATGTAAACAATAAAAACAAACAAACAAATTATTCATGTATGAGCCGACAGGAAGATGTGTGTGAGCATCCTTTCTCAATATAACAAGCATTTAGTTTTGCTTTTATGACTGTTATACTGGTCGCCTATATTGCTATTTTATGTCAATTCCAATGTTGTTAATTAATTAATATATTTCTAATCTAAGATGCTCTTTTTGTGGTCCATCTTCAGATGATTGTAGTTTGACCACAGCAGACCCACGTCCATAACATGCGCCGTTGCATAATGACTTATCTTAGTGTAAGTGGAGCCGGATTCTCTCAACAGCACAGTTGTCTTTACCTAAGTCCTTATGAATTCTCCTTTCCATCTTTCCTTGGCCTCCCGACGGGGTTAAGGTAAAGTAGTTAGGAAAGGAAATTTTTTGGACAATTCGATTGGGGCTAGTGTTTAGCAGGATAGATGTCCTCAACACGCCCACTCACCGGCTGGTGAATTCTCTGGAAAATTCACCACCTGTGTTCAGACTTGGGCTGCACCGGAGATGTCCTGGAGGTTGTACTATGGGGCGGGCAGGGTAAACTTTGGGAAGACTCTGGCAGCAATATTGTGGAGTGTTGTCTTCATACATACAGCCCCTCCGGAGAAGTCGAGGAAATGTTCCGGAGTTCACTGTCTTAAAGTGTCTTAGGGAGGGGGAGAGATACTCAGGCCTGATTCGTATGGGTTTGTAGTCATACCCACTTTTAAAACAAACGCCACCTGCCAACCACATAATTATCAAACTTCAGACCTTGATGCAAAGTCACACATCTGAAGCAGGTTATGGTGTGCACACACAAACACACAACCAGATTAACCTTCCATTCTACGTTCATCTTGATGATCTCTCTTGGCCAGTTTTGACATGAAGCTTTTCAGATGGTGCTCTGCACCATTAAGCAAACACAAACCATGTCTTGTCAGCACAGCCGGGCAGCAGCCCTGTGTGTGGGGGAGGAGTTGGGGGTTCAGGGTGTGATGCTTGGGACAAGAGAAAGGAGGTGGTGATGCTGGTGGTCGCAGTTGTGGTTAGTAAAGAAAATAGTTAAGTAAGTGGGTCAATGTGTGTGTGTGTGGTGGTGGGGGGGTCAGGGTCTGTGTGTGTGTGTGTGTGTGTGTGTGTGTGTGTGTGTGTGTGTGTGTGAATTTATGCATAAGTGAATGGCTTTCCACATCAGTTAGTGTTTCTCAAATGGGGTACATGTACCCAATGGGTACTTTGAAGGAATGCAGGGGGTAGTCGGACTATGAACAAAAACATGTAGTTTTAATATTGATTATGAACAATTGTAAAATAATTCCACTTTAAGAAAATGAATGAATACCCCCTTAATTTACCCCCTACCATTTAGAACATCTGAATAGTAACAGTAACAAAGCAGTAAATATTTCCAAAAAGAGCACACGTTGAAGGGGTACTTGGCTGAAAGTATACGGGGGTATCTACATTGATGTATTGTCGCACAAGTGTGCATGTTTGGATTTTCACCCAGGGAAGTGGGTGTAAATACTCAGTTCAAAACACCATATGATTTCAATTTGGCTCCCTCCACCTTTCACTTCACCCGTCACCCCCTTCAGCTCCTCCGCCGCCCCCACCCCCTCTCTCTATGTGACTGTGGTTTTAGAGTGAAACAGCCATCCTCTCTCATTTAAACTCCAATTCATCAGAATAGTCATTTTTTCATTTAAAATGATGAAGTCAATGAAACCAGGCCAATCATGCCCCAGGTAAAAGTTGAAAAAAAACATGTGCACGAGTTCACGGTTGCATGGGTTGCATGGAGAAGCCCCTGCATGTGTGAATGTAGATTTGAATGTGAAACGTTTGTTCTTTACATTGCTTTACATTTCCCATTTTTTATCTTTCGCAGGCACATGCACACACACACACACACAAAATGGTTAAAGTGCAGAACAGTTAGCTTGGGACATCCTCCCAAGGTAAAACATATATGGCTAACCACAATAATGAACCTGTGTTGCCTTCCACTGTTTTCTCTGCACATGCAAGGAGATAATTGAACTGGGCTGGGTAAAGCTGCACACCTGGGGTGCATTGAGTAATCAGTTCACACCAAGGTTATTGTCGTTAACGAAAACTAACGAAAAAACAAGCTTTACAAAAAAACCGATAACTAACTGAAACTGTATTGTGTCTTTACAAAACTAACTAAAATAAAATAAAATTATAGAGAAAATGTCTTTAGTTTTCGTTTTTGTCAATTTATTTCATACATAGTCTATCTTCCGCTGTGCCACTTTTAGTACACGCCCCTCGCCTGGTATCAGGGCGGCAAAAGTCTGGAGAAAGCGACAGAGTCCATTTGGGATGACTTTGTATATGAATGTGTTGCAAATAAGAGCAAGTACCTTGCAGTGGAAGTAAGGTGGCCATTAGGGTGGCCAGTAGGATGGCCATTAGGGTGGCCAGTAGAGTGGCCAGACAGTCCGGATTTTAAATGACCTGTCCGGCACAGCCTCAAGCCGGACGGTCATTTGTCCTCCTTTTTGGAGATGCACTGGAACGCATCGCCGTAAGATCTCCGGTCTAACAGATGATTGGCTGAACGCGGTGTCTATCTGATATATGATTGGTTAAAAAACGTAAACAAGCCTTACCTTAACAGAACGTGAACATAAGTAAACACGACGAAACCAAAGACCTCGTTTAATCCGGAATGGAATAAAGAACACGGATTGATGAGCATCGTTGTGACGTGGACGTTAGTAGCCAAGGAAAAGGCGCCATTGACAGACATGCCAGCACAGAAAAACATAGAAGCAACAGACAACTGCTGCACACACACACACACACACACACAGAGGAAGACACTGCAGTGCAGACAAGTCCCCAAAAGACTATTTGAGCAGTTGAATGTTCACCAGTTGCATTCACTCTTTTGTTGTTTAAGAACTGAAATGTGTATCTTTTGCATTCATTTGTTTATTTATTTTTATGTAATCTTATTTTGCACCTTTTAAGTCCAGAAATGATCTGCTTTCTGGCAGTGTGCACTTTGCAAGGCAGGTTTTTCGCAGGTGTCAGGTGTTTTTGAAATGTATTGAATAAATACAAATACTGTGAACAAATACTCTTCCCCTTTTCAGGAATATTTTTCCCTCTTCTGTTACACATACATCATGATATATCATAGATTAAATTGTCTTGCAATGAATAGAGTATCTCAGAATCACTGTATCATGATACCATCATTATCATGGACAAAATTGTATTGTAGTGGGGAGTATACCAGAGTTCTATATGTTGTGATTATTCTGGCTTCACTAAATGCCGCAAAGTGTCCTCCTTTATGGTCTTATGGAAATGGCCACCCTAAGTGGAAGATTATAAAATATGTGGAGCATTTATCAAGGGGAAAAATCCCACAAATCTAAAAGTCCATTTGAAAAGCTTCTCTGACTGGCCCCCGCCCTTGGTCTGTTGCGTTCCGCGGTAAAGACTAAAACTAACACTGAAACTAATAAAAACTAAACTCAAACGAAACATTTAAAAAAAATAAAAACTAAACTAAACTAGCAAACCCACTTTAAAAACTAATTAAAATTAAACTGAAATTGAAAACAAAAAGTCAAAACGAAATAAAAATAGTAACTAATGAAAATGCAAAACTATAATAACGTTGGTTCACAAAGGTTAAACCAGCCCTCAACACACACACTCAGGAGAGCAAAGTCAAAAGTCAGTGTTTTATTGTAACATATACATCACAACACAGGGCCATTCTGAACAGTAGGCAAAAAATAACAAGGAGAAAAAAATATATATATATGTATATATACAGTATATTGAAATATATATATATTGAGAATGGCACAATATACATAATAAAGATAACAATAGCAATAATAAAGATAAAAAAATCTAATGTAATGTAAAAAAGGAAACAAAGGAAAACTGCTGTTCAAAATCAGCTGTTCAAATGTAGGAATGGGGAATATAGCCTATGAATCCAGAAGTATTTTTAGTGTTATAAATGTACAAGTAAGTAAGGGCAGATGCTCAAGTGAGAGCAGCAGTAGCAGATGGCATATGGCATGGAATAGCAGAAATATACATGATAAGATAAAAGAATCAGAAGCATATGTATTCAGATAATTTAAATCTAGCATCTAGGGCATATGTATCTACAAGTAATTGAGTGATCTAAAATATTAGAAATGTATATTATACATGTACTGTACATGTAAAGTTATCAATATGATCAATGAGAATGGTTGGTTTAGAATGGCTGGTTGATAAGCATGATGGCCTGGGGGAAAAAACTGTTCTGGTAGTCCGAACATACCGAGGAGGAGCAATAGCCTTTCTCCACTTCAGCCCCAGAAGGTTGCCAATCTGCCATTTTTACAAGGACGGCGCCAGATGTCTGCTACACTGTATCTGTCAACACCTGTTGGCGAAGCGAGAACCATTAGAACACGACATGAATCGGCCAACAGAATGAAAACAGAAGCCATGTATAATCTGTCAGTTGGTAACGGTTTAATAGACAACTGTTCATGGTTTAGTAGACTCGAGGAAGGTCAATTTCTATGGAAGTAAATCTGTTCCACCAGATTTTGAAATTTAAAAGCCATTGAATTTATAGCACTGAATTTCTTTGCATTGAAATTATGTATGTGAAATGTTTGCCTTTGAATAAAGCCATTGAATTTATAGCACTGAATTTTTTTGCATTGAAATTATGTATGTGAAACTTTTGCCTTTGAATTCAACTCTTCACATTTTCAATAGCTCGTTTTCACTTGTATTTTTCAATGTTCACAAATTCAGTTTAAAAAATTCAAGTATTAAAAAATTCTAATAATATATATTCAAGTTGCTCAAATTCGATAGGCCAAATTCGGATGCTAAAATTCGAGGTTAAAAATTCAGAGTCAACATCCGGGATACCTTTGGATACCAAGGATAAGCAATCGATTCTGCAGCAACTCGAACCAACAATCCACCAATCAAGTTACGCTCCATTGGTCATGTGACGCAGATGCTTGAACGTTGGAAATCACCTGAAGGCAGTCAGCTATGGCCACCAACGATGGCACTTCGGTGAGTGTATTAACTCTTTTATTTGTCTTTTGTGTCCTTTGTATTCGCAAGATTCAGTCACAGGTAATACCCGACACGTCACGCATTAACAGAATTTATTGGACAGTATCTACGCGCAACTTCTAATGAAGTGGCGTTCGTACGTTTTGTTAGCATAACGTGAGCTAACGGTAGCTAACACCTCCCACACACTAGAGCAGGGAGTTGGCTGGTTGTAAAGACTATATAAATGTATCTACTTGTTATCATATTACATCATTGCCTCTGCATTCATAATAACTTAATAATTAACCCTTTCACACCGACGGGAGCGCTGGCGCTCCCAAAACACCCCCCTCACTAGTTGATGATGACAATTTGATAAGATTTTTTATAGAATAAAAAAAATATGCCTATGTAGAAATGAATGTTATATTGTTGTTATGATTTTAGCATCTAATTATTAAAAATGCTGCAGTAAAACGACTGTAAAATCATCACAGATAATTAGAGACTCGTACAAGAATACGCTGATAACAACTGCTGCCATTAAATTGCGCAATTCTTTACTCGTGCGGGCCACATAAAATGGCCTTGATAATAACTTAATAATTAATTATGAGTGGAAGTGTTTCCCTTATAGGGCTCCCTTCATAATGGACCATTCTTTTCACACCATGGTATAACAGGGATTATTGTGCAATGATGTTAATAAATGCAGCTGATTTTGAGCTGTTGCCAGTTCAGTGTTTTTTCTTTCATATAATCTGTACTAATAGAAGTATCCGACGTAGCAAATATTACATCAAATTACAGACATTCCTGGTCTTACAATCATGCTTTTGTTTTTCTATTGGTAGTTTACATTATTAACATTTTTGTCTCTCTCCTAGGAACTACTGCTTAACCATCTTTTACAAAGACTTCGCTCTCGATTGGAACATATTCTGGGACGCATACCTCTGGATCTGGACTTCTTAGAGTTCACTTGCACACAAGAACTTGTGTTTTTAAATGCTGTATCCAGTCAAGTAGCTGTTTGTCCAGCTATTTTAGATGCAGTGACACAGCTACACAGTCTTATCAACGTGGAAAATGACAAAAGGAAGCAACACATTGCAGTTGTGCAGTTTGAACAAGGACCAGCTGGGCGGCAACGAATGGTCATATCCCCAGACTACCTATGCAACCTTCTGGAACTTAATCTGTCTGTCCCATGTATAGCTAAATTCTTGGGGGTGTCCAGAAGCACAGTGTACCGACGTATGGCTGAGTCTGACCTCTCAGTACAGGCACTATACAACACCATGACAGATGAAGAGTTAGACCAGTGTGTGAGAGAGATCAAATCCAGGCAGCCTCACTCTGGATATCGAATGGTGAAGGCACTTCTGCAAGCCAGAGGACTGAGGGTGCAATATAACCGTGTCAGAGCTTCCATGCACCGTGTTGACACCATTGGTGTCATATCCCGTATGGTCCATTTAAGATGTATTGCTCGACGCACCTACTCAGTTCCAGGCCCCCAGTCTTTGATGCACATAGATACAAATCATAAATTAATCCGGTGAGTCATCTTGTTGACAAAGTATGTAGTAGTAAACACTATGCAGCATAACATGTTTTTATAGTGCTTCTTTCATATTATTACTCTAAAAAAAAAGGCACACACCCTGTCCATGACATTCAGCAAATGTGTTAAACACTTTTTTTCTTACTTACTACATTATATTCAGTTGACAAATTCTTCCTTTCAGCTACAACATTGTTATCTTTGGAGGTATCGATGGTTTTTCCCGTAAGGTAAGCACAGTAGAACTAAGTGTACAGATTTATTTTTATAACCATTAAATATTTGAGTGTCTCATTGTGGTGCACTTGCATTGTGCTGCAGATAATGTATCTTGGTGCAGCCTCCAACAACCTGGCATCAACCACCCTGGCTTTCTTCCAAGAATCTGTTGAGAAGTTTGGTTTTCCTCTCAGGTAAATGTATATTTTGTTAAACTAGACATTTTTACAGTAGAACACAGTGCCCAACACCATACCAGCCCACACAGCTAAGCTTAAAAGCACATTTTGCAATCATTTTTCCTCATGCTTCAATCACTCTTGTTGTGCCATTTTCATAACGTACTGTATCCAACATTACATATATATGGTCTTTGAAAGTGTTATCTATTTTAGGGTACGTGGTGATCAGGGGGTGGAAAATGTGGATGTTGCACGCTTCATGTTTACAGTCCGCGGAACTGGAAGGAGCAGCTTTATATCCGGGAAGAGTGTTCACAACCAACGGTTTGTTCAACAGAATAGATACTGCTATTTGAAAGCTGCCACCTCACTGATGCCATGTATGTCACTTGTATGTTAGCATACAACTGCTAGCAGGAGTACTATTATTTGCAGTATTTATGGTAGTATGTCACATTTTCCTAGGGTGTAATGACATACAGTATGTATGTAACAAGATCTAATTTTAAAGATAGTGAGTTACTGTATGTATAAACACAAAATAAAAAAAAAGAAATTCAAAGGCATGTTTTTAACCATCATATCAGTTGGAATATTTAAAAAATAAATCTTTGTGCACTTGTGGATAAAAACCTTAATGATGTTACCTGTTAATTGTTTATTTGGGGATGTGAGAAGTTGATTTATCAATTTTATAATTTTCCAGGATTGAACGGCTCTGGCGAGACCTGTGGGTAGCTGTAACAAGCATCTACTATGATGTTCTCCACTACCTTGAAGAAGAGGGCTTCCTCAGTATTACCAGTTTTGCACACCTCTTCTGTTGCCACCATGTGTTCCTGCCACGCCTGCAGGATGACCTAGATACTTTTTGCAGTGGTTGGGACAATCATCCGATAAGAACAGAAAGCCACATGACCCCCAACCAGCTGTGGGTGCTGGGTCATGCACATCACCCAATTCCTGGACCAGATAACACAGAGGTATATGCAAATATAATGTGACTTTAATAGTGTGGTTCACATGTTTGAGCAATTCAATTAGAAGCCAAGAGCACAGTATTTGAAAGTGTGCCTATGTTTATCGATGCAAATAATTAATACTGCATAAAACTCAAAACATTTTCTATTTGTAGGGTATGGACATTCACCATATTGAGTGGGAAAACAGTGGACTTCCTCGTGATGACCACTCGAGCATCATTGTCCCAGACACAGAATGCCCACTGACCGATGGACAAATGATAGCTTTAAGAGATGCAGTTAACCCAAGAGGTGCATCCCAGTCCTTCGGCTGCCATATTTACATTGCTGCTGTTCAATTTTGTGAGCAGTTTCTTTCTCTGTGAAAGAACTGATCTGAGAATCAGAATGACTTTATTTAAACTCAACAAAGAGTAAGACAATTGCTGATGAGAAAAAAAAGTGAACGTCACCTCAATGAAGCCAAGGGGAAACAGGACATTGATGCTTAACTGCCGTTGATAAATTGTTACAAGAAAGAACTTATTTTCATGTTAAACTTCATGTACACATTTTGATGTGAAAGGATTTAATCCTCTTCAACTAAAATAAAACCAGTACAATCACTTTCAACTCCTGCTTTAAGTGCAGATTTACAAGGAACCTCAAATGTGCCAAAATGTTCATGTAACTTCATGTACAATTATGTGAAAGCTGAGATTGACAGAGGCTATAATAATTCAGCCAACTCCTTGAACATTCACATTTTAACAGAACAGTTAACAGCTAACATGCTTAAAAGTTACAGCAACATATTTTAGTGCAAGTGCAAATACAGGCCAAGATGTCATACTCACACAAGACCAAATCCTGTCTGGCAAGTGCATATACAAGCCAGGATGTCACTCTTAAAAGATGTGTAATCCTTGTAATGCCCTGGGATGTGCAAGGTCTCAAAGCAGGTGGAGGCTGTGAGGTGTCTGCTCTTGACTACCTCTACAGAGACACTTGTTGGTAGAATTTCCCAACGGATCCAGAATTTTTCCAGATTGGTCAATTCAGTTGGTGTTGCTATGGAGTAGATAAAAATGTATTAAATAAATGGCTACAACAAATCAAATCAACAAAAAAAATCAAATTTGACCTCACTAGTCAGGATAAATGTCCAACTATGGCACGAACAGCTTACACTCAATAGAGGATTATTCTAACCCTTGAGATAAATTGTTAAAGAAAAGTAATTTTTATACCAGTTGGACTACTCACTATTGAGCTGAAAACGGCAACGTGACAAATTATTTTTAAAATCCACTGACGTGAAGTTTATATTGAATATTTAAACAGCTAAGTAACTTATATAACTAACAGTTAGCCAAATAATATTTAATAGCACTTCCAAGTGTACTCTGTAAACCTACCAGTGGTGGCGCATGGTGGCGCAGTGCTAGCACTGCTGCCTCACTGCAAGAAGGTCCTGGGATCGATAAATCCCCACTGATGCTTATGTTCAGCCCATAGGATAAGTGGTATAGGTTGCAGTTGTGGAGGAACAGGGATCGAGTCATCTGCCATATCGTTCAATCACGTGTGGCCGTGATGGAGACACAACAGGGAACTTAGCCTGTGTGTGTGAGGGTGGGTGGTTGGGGGTTGAGAAATGTCCATGTTAATATCATTGTCAGATGTCCATGAGGTGGGGTGAGTGTTTATTTTCCTGTTCTGGCAGTTTGGTTGTTCCATCTATAAGCACCATTAGCGGTTGCCGTTTGCAAGGTAAACCCATAACTTCCGAATACCAATGGATCAGATTGTTTCCACATTAGATCCCTTCCCAATAGACTAAGTGGAGAGCTATTCATAATCATGCAAATTTGTATTAGAATTGAATTCAGAGGTTAACAGTCACCAGGTGAAGAAGTGGCGTAAAGCATGTTTGTGGTTATCCTCTATGGTGATACAATACAGTGAGTATTGTTTTAGGTTTGTTGTTCATCTGCAAACACCTGAAAAGGTTCCTTTAACTGATCCAGTTCATGTTTAGACTCCACTCTGTGGGCACCCCTACTGTTTATCTGATCTATGCTGTTTGGGATTCCACTGCATAGGAAATCTGGGCTGGCCCACTGTTGGTGTGTGTGTGTGTGTGTGTGTGTGTGTGCTGCTCTGCAGCAGGGGCTGAGGGGTGTGTCGTGTGGTGGGGGGCGTGTGGCGGGGGGTTTGTCCCTTGATGGGGGCCGTTGCAATAGTTGCCGTTTTGTCCCTCCTTACAATCTCTCGCCCAATGTCCAAATCTCCCACAACGAAAACACTGATCATTCTGTACGTCATAGTCTGGGTGGCCAGCATGTCCCCAACCCCATAGTACGCTTCTCCATCCTTACTGTATGCTTTACCACTTCTCGATTAGATGAACACTACTTAATAGGATTGGCACTTTTTATTTGTATTTTTAATCATTTATTCATTTTCTTAATTAGGTGAACACAGTATCAGGCAGCAAAGTTGTCTATCATTATGAAAAACTCAATTATATTGTGATAGCTTGCTGTGCTGCACCTCTGTACCGCCGTTCTATAAATAACCTGTTAGCAGACTTTGGAGGAGCACAGAGGGAGTGGTAAGCCCCGCCTCCTGGAGGGTCCTTCTATATCCCGCCCCTTGTAGCTCAGTCTCAACTAAGACAGCGGTCACTACGCAACACCTCTCGGGCCGACTCAACCACACTCTAGTATCCACTTCTCAGACAATGCTTGAAACTGGAACACCACATGAGCTAGACTCAAACAGTTATAACCTTACAAAGCGAACCTCTGCGCTTCCTTAACTGAATGATCTCTAGGAGTGGTCTTAGGTCTCACTTTTTAACTTGCACTTGTAATGGGAAATTGCATATAAGGCCTTTCTTTCAGCTGGCATTATGTTCCTTGAATAGATTGTCATTACGACAGACAAACCGTCCACCAACTGGCATTAGGGTGACTTCTTCTTTGACCAGTCATAAAGATAAGCAGCTGGGGTGAAGGTTGGTTGACCGTTAAACCCCCTCAATGATTACCTCAGGAAACCTTGTCTGGTAGAAGATAGGAAACTTCTCCTATACCATGAGTGGGGTGAAAAGTGTGTTTAAAAGGGACAGGTGAATATCTGTTTGGTACTCACTCTGGTAGAGAGGGGTCTGGTGTATGCATACATTAAATACTCTTAATTTCTACAAGTATTGTGTTTACTTCAGTTTGAAGATCTCATTGCCCTAGATGCAATTATTGAATTGCCACGACAATTTGGGGGCTCGTCCGGGATTTCTAACTTGAGAGTTTTTCCAGCCTCGTCTTCCAGGTGAACCGTGCACGGCCGGTGACTTGAGTCTCCGGAGCTCTACCTCCTGCCAGTGACTGTAACCAGCATACTGGAGTGAGACGAGGGCGCCTGGGAGATGGACTGAGGGCATCTCAATAAGAAATCCTGAGGGAAAAAGAACACGGCAGGTGAGATCAATACTTGTGTAAATTAAGGTTCGCTATTTTTTAGGAAAAATAGTTCGTGGATTAGAACTGGTTCGCTACTTTTAGGTTGCGCTATTTTTAGGGAAATAATTTGGAAATAATTTGTGATGGAAATGTAAAAAGGCTGACCAGGGCCAGAGAAGTACAAGGTACAAAGACTCGCTATATTCGCTAAAGGGCCGACGGGTTTATTAATAATTTCGGAGACATTAACCGAATAACATTAATCGAATAAAGATAGGGGTATCCCGTAGGTTACTAGGATCGAGGTAACAGTACGGTAAAGCGAGCGGGATCCAAGATGAGAATGGAACTAAGTGAACCGTACCGGGATTGAGGTACTGCGAGGCCTTGATAACTAATAGAAGATAACTAATATATAGCAAAGATAAAAGCGCTCAAAGAAGGAAAGTAATTATAATAATAATAATAATATATATAATAATTATAATAGGAGGGGATTAATAAGAATAATAAGAATAATAGTAATAAGAATAATAGTACAATTATTAATGATAAGAATAATAATTAGTAGGGTGCCCGGATCTAAAATGGGAAATAAGAATTCGGTAATAACCGGGGCTGCAAAGGTAATGTTGGAGAAACATGGTGAAATGGCACTAGAAGGGTTACAATATTGGAGGAAAAAAAAAGGGTTTTCCAGAAATGGGGAGTTTATGTTTGGAGAAATTGAAGGAATTAGAGGATGTGTTATTAGAGTCGGAAAAGAAAAAGAAAATATGAAAACGTGTTGGTATGCATTTCATTTGTGGAAAAAAGATGGTGAGTTAAGAGAGAAAATTCTGATGAGGGACAAGCGAGTGTAGAGAGTGTAGGGAACTTTAATCTGTCTGTCACCCGAACTACAGATCTGGACTTGGACCGGACTGCCCCACGCCTGCGAATGCTCCGACACCTGCGCTACCTCCGCCACCACCCGCCTACGCAACAGCAGCAGCAGCAGCCCCAGCATGTATCCAGACCTGAAGGAAGACAAACCCGCCCAGGGGATGATCACCCGCAGCCAAACGCGGATCCGACGATCGGTCCAGTTGGCTTATACACCAACCAAAGGGCCAGCGGCCGCAGGTCTATGGGGGGCTCAGACGGACACAGAAATTAAAGACGGAGAAGATGGACAGTTCCCCATGATTCAAGTTCTAAACCCACAGGACGGCAGCCCAGCATATGTCTTCCGTGCATGGAGACCGAGTGATATTAAGGACATGGCCGAATGTCTGCCGGACCCGTCCGTTGCGGGGGGAGAATCGCTCGCCACGGCGATCGCTGAAATGGTCCAGCAACACGAACTATCCATCACAGAAGTGGGTCAAGTCTGTGTGAGCCGACTAGGTTTGCGATGAGGCCGCATGCAGGACGACAGGCCTGCAAGAGACCAGACTCCGAACGAGGCGCCATCGAGACGCTCTGGACGCGGGGGATGAAAGTTTATCGGTGGTTGTAAAGAGACATTGTGTTGACAGGCGTACCGCCAGACTCACTGTGATAGTGAGTCACGCCAGCCACGCAGGAGATCTTAGAGAGAAACAGATGAACAAGAAGAGACAGAGGAGAGAAGCGGGAGATACGAAGCTTCAATTCACCAACTAGAAGCGCTGACAAACCCTGCGCCTACCCGCCAATACAGAAATAAAAAATAAAAAAAACGCGGGACACTCAGGTCGAGGACTTGGGAACCCAGAGAGCTGCTGTGGAGCTGAATACCCGAGGGGCGGAGGTGGACGGACGCATTTGCATGGAGGTGTGGGGGAGCTGGTCCGGTCCAAGAAGGTCGTATGAGCACTGACACACACACACCACACACACAACACAAACAAAATGGAAAATAGGGATGAAATCTAATGTGTAGATTAGGACTGAGTGTTATTTACACTGACAGGCCTCACGATCACCTCCGATGCAAGCCCGGCGAGATGCGCACCAGAGTGTTCTTATACTGGGACTTGTTGACAGAGAGATCAGAGGAACAGCTGACATACTGATCACAGATACACATCACTGCATGCAGGGTCAGCCAGAGGTACAATATATGCCCACAAATGATTTGCATAGTACTGCCAGAATATCTTATGAGGGGCGGTTACCAGGATTTGAAGAATTATGGTTTAATGAGGCGAATACAACGCCAATGTTAAAAGGAGAAAGTTTGCTTTGGTATGAGAAATTTAGCATGTTAAAAAGTGTCCTCCAGTGAGGAAGTTGAAAGGTTTTATGGGGTTGCTGGTGCAGAACCACATGGGTCCCTAGCAAAAACCCCCGACATGACATGGTCCGAACTGGGGTCATGGGTGTCAAGGGGGGGGACACATGTGATTGGAGAGCAGATGGCCCAGAGTGACAATACACTAAATGGGCAACAGTAGGGAGGAGTTGACGCTCCCACAGATGACGTTGGACGATTGGCTGGGGTCCCGTCCAACCTGTGGGCTAAAAATAAATATGATGTGGGCCGTATAAAAGATGTGGAGCCCCTAGTGGTAACTCCCAAATCTGCTTATAGGCCCAGACAACCCCAGTACAGGTTACGCCAAGAGGCAATTGATGGTATCACACCTGTATTCAACTCATTGTTGGAAGCCGGTGTGATAGTTCCGTGTCCAAATTCACCATGTAGTACCCCAATATTCCCTGTGAAAAAGGCACCCATTGCAGGACAACCAACCTCATGGCGGTTTGTCCAAGATTTGAAAAAGGTAAATGATGCAGTGCATCCAAGAACACCCATTGTTCCAGATCCGCACACCCTATTAACACAGGTACCTGAGAATTACAAATGGTTTACAGTCGACGTAGCAAACGCGTTCTTTAGCATACCGGTGGATCCAGCAAACTGAAATTGGTTTGCTTTTTAAATTTATGGGAAATCATATACGTGGACTAGAATGCCACAGGATTATTGTGAATCACTAACTATATTTTCTGCAGCGCTGCATGACAATTTGGCTCATCTAATCCTCCCGAAGGGGGGGAGCACACTAATTTAGTATATAGATGACCTCCAGGTGTGTTCTCCAGACCCCATGAGGTGTAAACAGGACACCATTATGTTGTTAAGGTAATTAGCCAGCCAGGGCCACAGGGCCTTAACTAAGTGACAGGTTGTAACACAAAAGGTACAATTCCTGAGCTACATTCCCACACCAGGTGGCAGATCCCTTAGCGAGGAGGATAGGAAATCCAAGAAAACCTTATTACAAAAAAACGAATGATAGGATTCTTGGGAATGACGGGCTACTGCAGACAGTGGATACCCGATTATGCAAATTTAGTACAGCCACTCCAAGACGTCACACATGGCCACGACTTGACTCCGACTGACTCCGTGACGTGGACACCAGCAGCAGATGCTACAATCATACGACTTAAACGAAACCTTATGACTCTGACTACTTCAGGTCGACCAGACCATACAACCCTTCACACAGACAGTGGGGGAACGAGATGGGTATATAGTACTACTACAGAGGCATGGGGGCAAGTTGTGTCCTATTGCCTATTTTTCATCCACCCGGTGGCAGCTGGTTTACCACATTGTTTGAAGGCAGTGGCAGCGGCGGCAATGGCGGTTGCCGCCAGTAGGGGGCTAGTGGGTTACATGGCATTAATTTTGCTTGTTCCCCACGAGGTTTCATCTATTCTGCTAACTCAGAAAACATCACACCTAACAGCATAACGATTCTTGTCATATCACCACGTGCTGCTGTCTATGCCTAACGTTGTGTTGCAGAGGTGTACAGTGTTGAACCCGGCCACCCTGCTGCCTACTCCCGAAGATGGGGAGCCACACGAATGTGTGGCCACCATTAATGAACTATGCACACCACGTGTGGACCTGACAGCTACACCACTGTTACCGGGGACCGATGTGTTGTATGTTGATGCTTCTAGCCGGAAAGATCCAACAACAGGTGTTAACGAAGTGGGCTATGCCATTGCCACGCAGGACTGCGTGGTGGAATTTGCTAGGCTACCTCCTTCACCTATCAGCAAGATTCAGTCACAGGTAATACCCGACACGTCACGCATTAACAGAATTTATTGGACAGTATCTACGCGCAACTTCTAATGAAGTGGCGTTCGTACGTTTTGTTAGCATAACGTGAGCTAACGGTAGCTAACACCTCCCACACACTAGAGCAGGGAGTTGGCTGGTTGTAAAGACTATATAAATGTATCTACTTGTTATCATATTACATCATTGCCTCTGCATTCATAATAACTTAATAATTAACCCTTTCACACCGACGGGAGCGCTGGCGCTCCCAAAACACCCCCCTCACTAGTTGATGATGACAATTTGATAAGATTTTTTATAGAATAAAAAAAATATGCCTATGTAGAAATGAATGTTATATTGTTGTTATGATTTTAGCATCTAATTATTAAAAATGCTGCAGTAAAACGACTGTAAAATCATCACAGATAATTAGAGACTCGTACAAGAATACGCTGATAACAACTGCTGCCATTAAATTGCGCAATTCTTTACTCGTGCGGGCCACATAAAATGGCCTTGATAATAACTTAATAATTAATTATGAGTGGAAGTGTTTCCCTTATAGGGCTCCCTTCATAATGGACCATTCTTTTCACACCATGGTATAACAGGGATTATTGTGCAATGATGTTAATAAATGCAGCTGATTTTGAGCTGTTGCCAGTTCAGTGTTTTTTCTTTCATATAATCTGTACTAATAGAAGTATCCGACGTAGCAAATATTACATCAAATTACAGACATTCCTGGTCTTACAATCATGCTTTTGTTTTTCTATTGGTAGTTTACATTATTAACATTTTTGTCTCTCTCCTAGGAACTACTGCTTAACCATCTTTTACAAAGACTTCGCTCTCGATTGGAACATATTCTGGGACGCATACCTCTGGATCTGGACTTCTTAGAGTTCACTTGCACACAAGAACTTGTGTTTTTAAATGCTGTATCCAGTCAAGTAGCTGTTTGTCCAGCTATTTTAGATGCAGTGACACAGCTACACAGTCTTATCAACGTGGAAAATGACAAAAGGAAGCAACACATTGCAGTTGTGCAGTTTGAACAAGGACCAGCTGGGCGGCAACGAATGGTCATATCCCCAGACTACCTATGCAACCTTCTGGAACTTAATCTGTCTGTCCCATGTATAGCTAAATTCTTGGGGGTGTCCAGAAGCACAGTGTACCGACGTATGGCTGAGTCTGACCTCTCAGTACAGGCACTATACAACACCATGACAGATGAAGAGTTAGACGTGTCGGGTATTACCTGTGACTGAATCTTGCGAATACAAAGGACACAAAAGACAAATAAAAGAGTTAATACACTCACCGAAGTGCCATCGTTGGTGGCCATAGCTGACTGCCTTCAGGTGATTTCCAACGTTCAAGCATCTGCGTCACATGACCAATGGAGCGTAACTTGATTGGTGGATTGTTGGTTCGAGTTGCTGCAGAATCGATTGCTTATCCTTGGTATCCAAAGGTATCCCGGATGTTGACTCTGAATTTTTAACCTCGAATTTTAGCATCCGAATTTGGCCTATCGAATTTGAGCAACTTGAATATATATTATTAGAATTTTTTAATACTTGAATTTTTTAAACTGAATTTGTGAACATTGAAAAATACAAGTGAAAACGAGCTATTGAAAATGTGAAGAGTTGAATTCAAAGGCAAAAGTTTCACATACATAATTTCAATGCAAAAAAATTCAGTGCTATAAATTCAATGGCTTTATTCAAAGGCAAACATTTCACATACATAATTTCAATGCAAAGAAATTCAGTGCTATAAATTCAATGGCTTTTAAATTTCAAAATCTGGTGGAACAGATTTACTTCCATAGAGTGAGGGCCTATCTGGTCCGATCCGGTCGGTTCTGGTCTGATTGGCAGGCCTACGATGGGCGACCAAAATGTCTGACATGTCAGAGATTTTGGTCGGCTGTCGTCAGGATCTTGCACAGTTGGAGCAGAGCCACGTGTCGATTCCCCGTGATCAGCGTCTTTTTTCTCACTGCGCCTGCGCGAAGTGGCATACAGAGTGTCTGAAAGAGCCATGGAAATGTGATGGGTCATATGGACAGAAAATATGGAGGTTGTTCGAGCTGTGGCACTTGCCGCATGCCTCTTTGATATTTCCTCATTCCCTTATCACGACCGATATAAACGAGAGAAACGTTGGCAGAAAACAGCCGCATGTCATGAGTCATTATGCATCTGCACTTTTTTTTGAAGGGTTAGAAACAAACAAACTTATTCAGACACAAACAAAAGCTTGTAAATAAATATTTATTGACAATTGTCAATACAGTGTAATCCGCTTATAGTGATCACGTTTGTCCGGGTCAAATTGATCACTATAAGCGGTTGATTACTATAACATATATTAACATATAACATAATATTTTTTTATGCAGATTACCATCATTTGTATATATAATACATTAATACATGTATAAAGTAATGAAACGGACAGCTTTGCTATTTACTGGATATTATTACAGCAAGTTAACTGAAAAATACTGTACAGTACGTACATTAACGTTACAGTACAGCTGTTTGAAACGCGATTCAAATAGCAAATTAAATTACAGCATTGCACTGTGTAGCTATAAATCAAATACACTGCAGTAGGCTACTGTATATGAAAAAACTGTAAGCTTCGACGAGTCTCCGTTTTTCGTTCAGAGAAAGTGACTTTCTTTCACCGGACATGGTGAGCAATGTGCTGCAGCACCAGCCGCTCACCAGCCGTTGAAGACGTGCACGCGCGAGCCGCCGTTGAAGACGTGCACGCGCGAGCCGCCGTTGAAGACGTGCACGCGCGAGCCGCCGTTGAAGACGTGCACGCGCGAGCCGCTCTAAATTACCGTCATTTATTAATTTCTCCCACATATGTTCTGTATAAAAGGACCCAAAATGATCACTATAAGCGGACTTCTACAACATGTATTATATATAGCTAACGACAAAAAAAGACATGTTAACACCTAATTAACATGTTAACATGTAATTAACGCATTAACAGGACCAAAGAAACTATATGTTAACGTCGTTTTTGGACGTCATTAACATGTTAACGCGTCCAAAAACACGTCCAAAAGTAACGCGTTCCAAACATGAGTAATGTTTTAGTAAGGTGAGTATCCCTTTAGTTACCATCATGTTGTTGGTGTACTTCTCAGTGCTTGGGTGTACTTCACAGTGGTGGCGCGTAGCTCTGCGGTCTTCACTCACTGTCTGTTGTCTCATATCAGTCTTGTATAAGAATGATCACGGTCGCTGAGCCGCTCGTATTTATAGCCGATGCTGCTCACACCTGATTGGTCAGCTCTAAACTGCCGTTGGTGAGTCATGACGACCACGTGACTTCTAATAGCGCTGCCTTTGAAGTCGCCGTGTTGTGTTGCGCATGTGCAGAGTGTGCACTTGTGGCACAAAAGGCGTGAGTGCTTTACAGCAGTGAGATACAGAGTCTATTCATCATATTTTAAAAGGTTATTTAGCTTTTCTAAGTTTTTATTTCTTTATTTTATATTTAATTTTTTATCAGTATGACGTGCAATATTAATATTACTTCCCAACATCATGTGCAATACTCTCAATATCATGTGCTATATTATTATTATTAATATCATGTTATCTCTAAATATTACCTGCAATACTACCTCTCATCATCGTGTGCAATATTCTTAATGTCATGTGCAATACTTCTTCTACATTACCTTTCAACATTATGTGCAATATTCTTAATATTATTTTTATCATGTGCAATACGTCCTCTTACCATTATTATTATCACAGTTGTATTACACTTCAATTATGCCAAATTGTTTTCCCGGACCGAATACCTTATCTTGCCTATATATTTTTATATTTCATCTATATTTAGGTGAAATATAAGGACTGTACATTTGTCAATGTGTTATTTTATTATTCCGTTTATTTCTCTTGTTTTATTGTATTGCTATGCAACCTGGCACAAGAATTTCCTTTGGGATTAATAAAGTTCTATCTTATCTTATTTAATGTTGGAGTCAGAATCGGAGATATACCGATATTGACAGTGCTTGAAGTGGGGGAACGGTACTCACATGTTGGCGTGTGTATCGGTCGGCAACAGCAAATCATAATATTAAGTGTTACATTCTACATTCTATTTCTACAGTGAATAAAAGATACAAGGTGACGTTCACAACAAATGTATTTATTCTCTCTATACAGTATGTTCTGGTGTGGAGTCCTTATGCCGCTTTTCCACTGCTCGACTAGAAGCCCTGTAGTTCAATTGAATTCAATTCCATTTTATTTGTACAGCCCTTAATCACAATACAGTCTCAAAGGGCTTTATAGGCCAGATTATTATGGGCCAAAAGTGATAATATTCTAATATACTGTACATACATGTGTGTGTCTCGGTGTGCAATTTGGAGCGATCTTTAATACATCCATGTTTTGGAGACATTTGAGGTTGTTTATTCATAACTAAAATAAACTAACAGTCATGTTATCAAAAGCAACCTACTGCACTGCAAGTAAACATTGGCTTGTAACACCGACTATTAAGATTAAAGATCAATACATGTAACAGACTAACGAAGGTAGGTGGGGTGGCGTAGGCCAGGTGTGTGCTCGGAACAGCCACGGCAGACGACACGATGCAACTCAGTTAGACCATTTATTATGAACGTCAGGTCTCCAACACACAAAGAATGCAAATAACATAACATACACGCATGTAGAGTCCAGGTGAACTCTGAACAGGTGGGTCTTGAGTCTCTTGCGGAAGCTGGCGAGCGACTCGGCTGTCCTGACATGAGCCGGGAGCTCATTCCACCACTGCGGAGCCAGAACCGTGAAGAGTTGGGACTTGGAAGAGCGATGTTTGGCTGTTTTTAGTGAAGGCGGTACCAGTCGTTTGGCAGAAGTTGCCGAGCGGAGTGCTCGGGCCGGGGCGTAGGGTCGGACTAATTTTTGGAGGTAGGTAGGGGCGGTTCCGTTGACAGCCATGAAAGTCAGTACCAGTCAGTACCACACAATGAGAAGGGTTTCTAATGTGGGACTAGCCTACAAACACAACAGAACACACCTTTCTCAATGTAAATGGTAAATGGATTGCATTTATAAAGCGCTTTCATCCAAAGCACTTCACAGTATTGCCTCACATTCACCCATTCATACACCGACGGCGGTGCCAACCATGCAAGGTAACAACCAACACGTCAGGAGCAGGTAGGGTTAGGTGGTGTCTTGCTCAGGGACACCTCCACACTTAGCTAGGAGGAGCTCAGGGATCGAACCAGCAACCTTCCAGTTGGCAGACAACCACTCTACCTCCTGAGCTACTGCCGCCCCCAATGTGTTACGAACCATGGATTAGCCTATAATATTTGTTTATCTGTAAATATGTCGATGTTATTACAGAGGCTGTAAACAGTTTATTTATGGAAGATGAGCATGTGAATTCTCTTTGTGGCAGGATGCCGCGTTTTGTAGTCTTATCAAGTTTTATACTGCTAATTCATCGACAACAGGATGTGTTATGTTTTGTTTTGGAGAGAAATTTGGAAATATGGTTTCTGCAAACACCACAGTGCTGAAACAGCCCTTTTAAAAGTGACCAATGATCTTCTCTTGGCTGCAGATTGTGGAAACTGATCCATTTGAATTCTGCAAGATTTTTGACAGTCAAATACAGCCTCTTGCTTGGCCTTCTGAGAAACGGGGTGGACAGCCCTGAATTGGTTCTGCTCCTACATCAGCGATAGAAGTTTCTCAGTTCCCACAGGCAGCTCATCGTCCAGTCACGCCAGCACACCGCCAGGAGTCCCTCAAGGCTCGATCCTCGGGACCCAATCTCTTCTCATTATACATGCTGCCACTACTATTGAGCAGATTATCCAGAAGCACAATATCTCGTTTCATTTCTATGCTGACCACAGAAAATTCTACGCTGACCACAGAAAATTCTACCCTCCCATTAAAATCCCATACTAAGGCAGAAATAAATCTGTGGATGGCACAAACTTTCCCTCAGCTAAACGAAAACCAAACAGACATTTTACTCATCGGATCCCAACCATCTGCTCATCCCACTACATCAGATCCCACGTTAAACAAAGTTTGATAAGCAATTAAAATCAGGAGTGAAATTTAAAAAAAAAAAAATGTATCTCTCCAGTGTGATCACTGTTGTCACATATATATGATTTGGCAAATAAATCAGCAAATCATGTGCATGTGCTTAATAGACCGTGTGTACAGTTACAAGATTAGTTGATGTGAAGTTCACATGAATGCTGTTATCTTGTTATCTTGGCCAATCATTGTATAAATTCCTTTTTTTAACGAGTTGTAATTGAGGATACAGGGCACTAGGTGGGAGTAACGCAAAGCTCATATACATCAACTGTTTTAAAATATAAAGGGTACAGATGGGAATATAAAGGGTGCACTTTTAGGGTGCTTTTTTTTATTTAATTGTATTTAAAGAATTGTATTCTAACCTGAACCCTAAAAAAAAATTGTGACAATATCAATGACAATACCTCCCCATGGGTTCACCACTTGCAGGGAGAGTTTCCTTGTGTTTGTTCTCAACATCTTGTTGGTGCAGCAGCCAAAGCCATCAGTAGTGAGCTCTTGAGACCCATGTTCAAGTCCCAGAGAGAGCGATCTCCCTGTAGTTCTTTTAAGTCATGACAACTGTTATGTCAAATATAACATCCAACCACATGCAAAGTTTTTTTGGTGGTGCAGTGGTGCAGTGGTGCAAGGTGTTGCTTAACACTCTGAAGACCCTGGTTCAATTCCCATGAGGTCTCTTTCCATCAAAACCTCATGCCCTTTTGAAACTACAAGATGTCATGTGAACTGTACAAAATAAACCTTGTGGTCAACATTGCTGTGACATGAACACAGGCCCTCAGAGCTGATAACCAAGAGGGCTCTCTGCTGCACCACCGAGACACTGACAGTAGTGTGGTCGAAGGTTGCCATTGATATTAAATTGGCTTCATTGGTCCATTTTAAGTCTCTAGAGCTGATCGCTAACAGCTCTGTGCCGAGTCACTGGTAATTCTCTACTACTGGTAGTTCTAATTGACATTACAAGAGTGAGAGACAACAGAAACACTGCTGACATTGTGGATATACTTTCTATTTGTGTAGTTTTTGTTTTTGTGTTGTTTTGTCATGATAATCTTTCTGTATTGTATGGCCCCGCCCCTTTATTCACAAAACATTCGAACAATCTGACACTGAGACATTGGTACTGACTTTACAAGGCGGTCAGTGCCACTCCCCCCACCTACGTAACCAAGCATTAGTCAGACCTCATAGCTATCTCGCGATTCACGAGCAAGGGGTCAACCTATAGTATGAGTCCTTGAAACATGTTCTATTCAAATCTTACTGTACCGTCACCGATATATTGTTGTTGTTTCACAAATGTACTTATTGTAAGTCGCTTTGGACAAAAGCAAAATGCCCTCCATGTAAATTACAGTCCATCTTGTCATGTTGCGTTTCTGGTCGCTTCATATAGTAACTTTTCATTTTGAAATATATTCTATAGACTCTAATCCATACAGTCATTGTTTGTTTTATTTTTCTGCATACAGACAATTCTTAACAGAGTAGGCATTTTAGAAATGTGTCAACATAGAGGCCTCTACAGTCAGACAGTTATTTGTCACTAAATAAATCTACAGGCAAATAACGTCACTGACGAATGAGCTGGCGAATAAGTAGCCAACTTTAGCGTCGTCATCATCATAAGGAATTACTATGAGGTCCTGCAGACTGCAGGGCTCTTCATCTCACTCTCTCAAAGACTCTCCTCTCCTGTATTATCTGAATTATGTTAAATCCATACTTTACTTTTTGACAATGTGCCTCAATACCATTTGTCTCATTATGCATCTATTCTGGAATAAATACTCTGTCCCACAAATTGCGCCAATGCTGATTTTGAATAACACCCTCGACATAAAAAAATATACGAAAGAAATTAAAATCCAGCAATCAAATCATTTGACTAAAGTAAGCCTACCAGTTGGCATTTGAAGATGAGTCTACAACCCCTGCCCTGGTACACAGCAGACCGAGAGTTAGTGTGATGAAAGCCTCTGTGAATGTTTTGAAAGTTTTAAGTGTAAGAAGCGCTAAACAAAGTATGATAAAGTGACATTTACCTGAGAGACCAGACTGACAAGTGAGCGTATCTTAAAATTAATTTACTTAAAGAAAAAAAAATCTTTTTTTTTTTAGGCATGTTTCTTAAAAAACAAAACTCATGGGTTTGTGTTCATCATTGTACATTACAACATCGTCTATACAAATTGAAAGTCTGCAGGACATACCAAACCAAACATTTTGATTCTGACTTTTTCAACCTGGACCCTATATTCCCATCATGTTGGGTCTCAGTGACTACTGCGGATAAAACTTTTTGAAATTGGTCCAGTATTGAGCGAGAGTGGCTCAGCCATCAGCTGCAGACCCTTTAAGGCAGTAGCGTTCTGTCAATGTCTCAATTGCTTGATCCAGTTATTGTGTCTAACCAAGTCTCACTCAAAGGTTTGCCTGCACTTCAACCCTAAATTCTGGGAAAATAGAGTCCAGGTTGAAAAATGATCCTTGAGTTCCAGTACAACTACAGTGTCTTCCATTTACTGCTCTCCAATATATGTGCTACTTATATTTGTACTCATTTGAACCCCCCCACCCCCAATACCTAATAGTTTTGGATAAGCCAAGCCTGTCCGGACTGTGGTCTGTCAGTGATCATTTACTTACAATAACAGCAACTGTTGCAGTTGAATACAAAGTGCGACAGTTAAGAAACTCCCTCGATCTTAATGATGGGAGCCTTACAGGGAAAATTCAGCTTTTTTTTTATTTTATTTTATTTTTTTACATGTGATCCCCATCTAATCCAAATATGAATATCACATTAATACCAATTATTCTGCATGGACCATGGATGTGCTCTGTGATTAATTCATCAAGTTATTGTAATAAATTCACTGCACTTCCTTTCTGGCCTTATCTTTATTTATTTTAAATATGTATATCATGTATACATTCCCATAGACCTTTTTCCTATTTTAAGGTCTTTTAATTTGTCACACTCCAAATGGTTAACGATGTATTAATATTATTGGTTGTTGAGTACCAAATGAATACATGTCAAAAACAGTGATGTGGCCCTTCAAAATGGCCCCCATTCCACCACAGGTGTGATGTTGATTACAGGACTTTTCCAAATCTACCAACAATGACATCAAAAGTGGGAGTGTCCAGTAAGTATGTATTATGTCTAGATCAACCCAGCCAGCCTTGTGATGTCACTAGAGAGTATATTTTGAAACGCCTGGTGGTAAAATAGGGGCCCTTTAATAAAAAATAAAAAAAAAAAAAAAGAGTTCTGCGAGGGGTCTGCAAAGTGAGTCACATGACAGGCCAGAGAGAGCAGAGACCGTGATCGAGCGCGACGGTGGCGGTTCCAGTTGTCATAACATCAACGTTCAAACTGAAAGTTCCGCTCGACAACCAAAATGTTATACGTTCAAAACCCATCTTCCTGTAAACATGAGTTTAGGCAGAGCATGGCGGACGTTAACAGAAAATAAGATTTGGCAAGAAGAAAAGAAAAAGACATTCACACACATTACAGGTTACATGTAATGTTGCGTGTTACATGTAATATGTAACAAGTTACATTCTGTGCTTCCTTTTAGATTCATAATGCCGAACTCTACTCAACTCAAGAGTGAAGTTCAGAGACAAGAAAAGGCTTCAGATGAAGGCTTTAAGACCATAGAATTAAACGATAGATTCAGACTATATTCCAACTGTAGAATGGGACTATTCAACCTATAGATTTAAGCTATCGGTTCTGACCATTGAATAAGATTATTCAAACCATAAATTCCGCTTAAGAAGTTTATGTCTATAGAATGAGATTATAGATATAAGGGGCAGGAGTGAGACTACAGAATTAAACTAAAGTTTCAGACTGTAGAATGACATTAAACAAACATTGATTCAAGTTATAGATTCCAGATTCAGACTATAAATGCAGTCACCCAGTCATCACACAGTGAGATAGATATGATAATGTTCTCCTGTCAAACAGGTTTCCAATAAATATATCAAATTTATTCCCCAACAAAAAATACTTTTTTCCAGTTATAGGCCAGAATGAAAAAAAAAAACTATTTCAGAAGAAATTTCGGTTATATATTCTTTACAGTTTGACATTAATATTTATTTGGCTCGTAGAAACCAGTCTGTTGCATAAAGACAACTTCATACCAGTTCAGAGCGTGACTGGAAGTACATATTGTAACTAACATTTTAAGTTTTAGTCGAGTTATTTTTGCGCTAGAACCATTAACTAGAAGCCGTGAAATCACCTACGGATTGAAGTAACAAAAAAAATTCAATCTTCAGTCTAATGTTATTGATTTGAGATGGTCTGAACACATTGAAGCAGAACTTCCAGTGATCCAGTCAGTGGTCGTACATGTTGGCATATGAAAACCATTCTCCAATTAGCTAAAAGACCAGCTTTTGCTAACATAAATGGCTGTTCATCGTAAAGTGCCGTTGAAATATCCGGTATAGTCTAGAGTTTGGAGGTCTTTACAAGAACTGAGGCTAAGCCATACTTCCACATCAACAGGGACTCGTTCAACTTGTCCTTTTGACACTGCTGACAAATTTGCAAACAAACCAAATTCTGATTCCCGTCATAATTCCTTCTCCTTCCTTTGTCGTGAATAATTACGAAATAATATAAAAAATGAACGCTGATGCATTTGAATTACATGAACTTGACTCACAACCGGAACATCCGCTTTGACAGGAAAGCTTGTTAGTGCAACTTGACAATGGAGCCGTCGTTACCACACTGATTAATTCTAACACTGTTCTGGGAAGAACTTCGGAAAACTGGCAGTTAGCCGAGTAGCCTGACAAACTCAAAAAGTTGTTAGAAAACACAACAAAGAATACGTTCACAATAGAAAGGCATTTTGAAAACAGATGTGTTTCGGCATCACAAATTAACCAACACCGTATAGGATGCAAAAATTAGCATTTTTTTTACGCTTTTAAGTTCCAAAGACAACTACACCACCAAACTCTTGTTTTTTCTGTTTTTAAACGTGAAAAAGGTTAGAAATTATAATCGTGAGACAGCAGCGATATACCACCAAAGGCTCCTGTTTAAGCACTAACATTAATAAACACGGAAAGAAAATGTGACCACATTTCAAAGTACCAACACTTCCACAATAGCGTCAAGCTATTTAAAAGTCACGCTACGACGCATTTTGGACTGCCGGAAGAAGACGTTTTGTTTTTAACATCAATTGAAAATTAAATACTGTATTTGTCCACATTAAAATGGAGAGCTGTTGGGTTATTTGGTCAGGCAGAGCGGTTCTTGAAACAACAGCCACTGCGTCAAACACAATTCTTCCACAAACTGACGACTTTACGCTGACCAATCAGAAGTTACCCGACACACACTAACAAGCGCAGAGGAAGAAAAAAAAACAAAAACGTTAGTCGTAGAAACCAACCAATGAGCTGGTCTTGTGTGTCTGCCCTGCGTGTCCATTGTTCGGCCGGTCGGTTGTTCAGACGGTTCGCTAGGTCAGGAGAACCAGCTCCCTTCTCTATCGTGATTGGTCAGAAACACAGTCTCACCCGCCTCCTAGCTTCCCCCCCCCTCCATTATTCAACACCCATCAAACCCATTCATGTCTGAACACCCCACTCCCACAAGACACACACCCCCCCCTCCCCCATCTTTTCACCTGTGATCTGTCACTCAAAGCCTCCCTCTTCTCAACCACCCAGCCAATCAGTGCAGGACCATGTGACCATCGATAAGGGAGGACGTCCAATCCCCCTGCGGTGCGCCTCCTTCTTCCGTGAGCGGG
This sequence comes from Coryphaenoides rupestris, assembly GCA_002895965.2. NCBI lineage: Eukaryota > Metazoa > Chordata > Actinopteri > Gadiformes > Macrouridae > Coryphaenoides > Coryphaenoides rupestris. The sequence goes on from PIJE02000190.1 coordinate 378,463, forward strand.
CAGCAGAGAGGACCCTCCTGGCCTCCCCGGAGGCGCGAAGCCCAGCCAGGGGCTCCGTGAGTGGGGCTGGCGCCTGGCTAGAGCTCGGGGTTGGCTGGAGGTTTTGTGGTGGTCATGATCTTCACGTACTGGGTGAAGATGGCTTCGAACGCCTCGTCCCGGTGGATCATGGCACCAAACACCAGCGGCTGGACAAGACCAAAAGGACCGAAGCTTGTGATTGGTTGGATTTAGTACATTTTGTTGATTCTTTCCGCACAAGAGAAGAGTTAAAAAGAAGGAAACACACAGTAGTAGAAACACTGTGCAGAACAGACAAATGAAACCTAAGGTGCTGATAAAATATCTCACTCACATAAGCAGAAAAGAGCAACAACAAAAAAAGAGCTAAATATTAATAACACAAAATACCCCAAATTAAAAATCATAATAATATATTATAATAAGTATCTTAACAAATTACATGGAAACAGAATACATTATACATGAGAATACATTACATAATTCATTAACCATTATGTTATTACACAGGAGGTGAACATTTCATGGATATTTCCCTGTAGCTAGAGAGAATTATGCACAGATTCAAGAAATGGATTCTATTTTAAAACTATTTCTGGAACGAGTATCGTCAAAAAGAAACTAAATGTGAGTTAACTTGCTATTAGCAGTCCAGTGCTGTACCTTCTGAGTGGCGGGAGTTGCTATGGAGATGCCCATTCCACTTCCTGGTAGCACGGACAAGACCTTGTACTGGAGAAAACATAAACTTATAGTCTACAACATTGAGCTGTTGGTCATGTATATAAACAGGGTTGAAAGGTCAGGTTTCATCTCCAACATCAAGAAGGTGCAATAGGTTAAAGGTCAGGGTACCTTCTGGATGTCAGTGATGTCCGCCAGCTTGATGACTTTATTCTTCTTGGAGGAACTCGACCGGGAACTGGAGCTCTCAAAGCACAGGTAACTGACAGAGGGACAGACAGGTAGGGATAGAGCAAAGGAAGAAAAAGAAAAAGAAAGAAAGAAAGAAAAATTAAGAAAGAAAATACAGAGAAAGAATACAGAAAGAGAAAAGCAAACAGGTGGAGAGAAACACAGATATGCGTATAGATAATTTGTTGAGGATTTGAGAGATTGATAAAAGGTTTCTCCTTCTTCAGTAATATAACTACAGGCTGCATTACAGACATACATACAGGGTATGAGTCTTCCTCTATGTCTAGAAGGGAGAGAAAGAGAGGCAGAGAGAGGCATCCACATACTTTTCTGTGACGTACAGGACTCCGTTCCTGATGTAGTCTGTTGGCATCTTCCTGTCTCTGTTGATCAGGCAACACCTCCAACCATTCTCACACACTGGCGGCAAAAAAACAACCAATCACACAGCTTAGACATGAAAGGACCAATCAAAATGCTTCGATACGAACACAGACTGAGCACACAGGTTATATATACAAAAGGACCAGTCAAAATGCTTAGATAGACACAGACCAATCAGAAAACGTATTTACATAAAAGGAAAATTCGACAGTCAAGGAAGACGACGGATTCAATTCACTCATCTGCTAAATAAATCGCAAATAGTATGTGGAGAACGCACCTTGAAATGTGATTACACCACCACCAATACAAATACATTTATTTTTTTCTGATTCCTATATCTGCTGCTTTGTAATTAGGATTATAGCTTCTCCAATTGTGCTTGTGTGATTTTATTGTTAAAATATTTGATTAATAAAAGCATTAAAGTGTAAAGTGACGTGACGTGGTTTTGACGTCGCAGTGACTCTTCTCACCCGCTAGAGGGCGCTCCGCCTCTGCGAGGTTGAAGATCTCGTGGAACGCTCCCTTCTTGGTGCTGTGGGAGCGACCCGCCTCCTCGTCTCGCGCCACGCCGCACGGTATGGTCGCGATGCTGCCGCGAGCTACCACCGGCTGGACCTGGAGAGAGGAGGAGGAGAGAGGAGGAGGAGGAGGAGGAGGAGGAGGAGGAGGAGGAGGAGGAGAGGGGAGCATGGAGAGGAAGAGAGGGAGGAGGAGGAGGAGGAGGAGGAGAGGGGAGCATGGAGAGGAAGAGAGGGAGGAGGAGGAGGAGAGGGGAGCATGGAGAGGAAGAGGAGGAGGAGGAGAGGGGAGCATGGAGAGGAAGAGAGGGAGGAGGAGAGGGGAGCATGGAGAGGAAGAGAGGGAGGAGGAGAAGAGGGGAGCATGGAGAGGAAGAGAGGGAGGAGGAGAAGAGGGGAGCATGGAGAGGAAGAGAGGGAGGAGGAGGAGGAGGAGAGGAGGAGCATGGAGAGGAAGAGAGGGGAGGGAGGAGGAGGGAGGAGAGGAGGGGAGCATGGAGAGGAAGAGGAGGGAGGGAGCATGGAGAGGAAGAGAGGGAGGAGCATGGAGAGGAAGAGAGGGGGAGGAAGAGGAGAGGAGGAGGAGGAGGAGGGGAGCATGGAGAGGAAGAGAGGGAGGAGGAGGAGGAGGAGGAGGAGGAAGAGAGGGAGGAGGAGGAGAGGACCAGGAGAGGAAGAAGGGAGAGAGGAGGAGGAAGAGAGGGAGGAGGAGGAGGAGAGGGGAGCGTGGAGAGGAAGAGAGGGAGGAGGAGGAGGAGGAGGGAGCGTGTGAGAGGAAGAGAGGGGAGGAGGAGGAGGAGGAGAGGAGAGGGGAGGAGGAGAGGAAGGGAGGAGAGGAGGAGGAAGGAGGGAGAGGGAGGAGAGGGGGAGCAGGAGAGGAGAGAGGAGGGAGGAGGAGGAGGAGGAGAGGGGAGCATGGAGAGGAAGAGAGGGAGGAGGAGAGAGGAAATGAGAGGAGCGGGGAGGAGGAGGAGGAGGCGGAGATCAGGAGGAGGTGGTGGAGGAACAGCGGCGTGAGGGTGGGGTAGGAAAGAGGGTAGTGGAGGAGAGGAAGAGGGTGTGTGGTATACAGGAAGGAAACAGAGTAGGTGAAGACGAAGGAGAAAGAGTGGAAGGGGGGGGTGAAGAGAGACAGGAAAAGAGAGAGGGCAGGGAACAAGACGGGGAGAGCAAAGAGAGAGAGAGAAGAGAAAACAAGCAGGAGATAAAGATATAGATAAAATGGAAAAGGGGAGAAAACGAGAGAAAGGGAGAGAGGACAGAAACGTGAACGGGTTTAGAGTTGATCCGACCGTTACACCAGCGACTGCTAGCACTGTGACGCGCATGACATCAGGCGGCGCCTAGCTAGCAGGGTAGCAGCGCGCTAGCTAGCCAGCTAGCAGAGATGAGGGCGAACAAGACGGTCGCTCACAACCTCTTCAATGGTATCCACGTATCTCCTTTCCGTGCCGAGTTTAATGCAGGGCGGCGGGGGGGGGGGGGGGGGGGGGGGGGGGGTCTTCGTGCAAAGCCAAGAGCCAGGCCAGAGTCCAAGCTTTACTGTCACTACACACAACAAACCGCTGGCGGTGGCGTGAGTTAGCGACTATGTGTTCGCAACCGTATGTGAGCTTGGAGAAAATATGCAACTCAAACGAGATCAATGCCATTTATGTGACACTCAAATGTAAAGAAACGTGTATTTAATGTGTGCGATATAAAAAACATAATGGCAATCTAAACGGGAGGTTAAAACGATCAATGGTAAGATTGACATAATGGGTTTAATCAGTGGCTAATATTTAGCAGGTTAGCAACGTCTGAGATGCTGGTAGTTGAGTCTGTTTCCATGCCGACGAGCTTAACAACGCCCATGCTCAGGCAAAACAAACTTTAACTTCGCAAAGAAAACCTTGCAATTGAATACAGCTTTTAAAAGCTTAGAAAATAAGTTTTAAACTGCAAATTAAGAAACAACATTTTTTTTCAGTGAAGGCCACTAACACCAAATAAGTTAACGTGAAGTTTTCTAAAGTTTTAATCCACGAACAAACAAAAGCAGCTATTTTACGAGTTGACCTGTATTCTACTGGACAACAGACAATAGACTACAGGTCAACTAGATAAATCGCTAAAGGGTTTCAAATAAAAAAACAAACTGAAATACTAGTATTGGTTACTACATACTATTAGAAGAGGTTGGTCTACTAGGCCTACATAAACATGTGGACTTTAAAAAAACGTATTACCACAGGAGCACGAGCTTTCATCGGATTCAAAATGTCTTCGATACTACTCAAAATTTGGTTTCCATGTTCGGAAACGAGGCCAATTCTGACATTTTGATCCATTTCACACACACAGAACACACACACACACACACACACAGGTCAATTGTTGGGACCCTGGAGCACTAGTGAGGACTGTGGGGAGGGGGCGTGGTCAGTGGGGGCGTGGTCAGAAGCCCTACCTTCTCAGTACCAGAGAGCTGAGAGGAAAACAAACACAATATGGCTATAACTGCTGCAAGACAACACATACATGTTTGTAGACACACATAAAGATGCAAACAGAGACATAGACACACACACACACACACACACACACACACACACACACACACACACACACACACACACACACACACACACACACACACACACACACACACACACACACACACACACACACACACACACACACACACACACACACACAATAAGATTCAACCGCTGATGATCTGACCTTTGACCTGGCCCGGATAAAGAACAAGGTGAAATGATCAAGGTAGGTGTGTGTGTGTGTGTGTGTGTGTGTGTGTGTGCGCGCGCACCCGTCGAGATACGGTGGCGTTGGTCCTGTCTTTGAGCTGGGGGTCGGTGGGCAGGCTGTTCCAGATGATGTACGGCGTGTCGTAGTTGTCCCGCAGCTTGGGACAGCTCTTGAAGATGAAGTCGATGATGAAGAACTTGATGCCAGCATACACGCCTGGGAGGAGGGCGGGAAGAGAGAGAGGAAGAGAGAAAGAGAGAGCAAGAGCAAGAACGAGAGAGGGAGGGGGAGAGAGAGAGAGAGAGGGGGAGGGTGAGATTGAGAGGAATTCAGATACCGGTATGCATGTTATTTGTCAGCGGCCCAAAAACTAATGGAAATATATGAAACCCATTAGTAATGTATGTAGGTTTCCATTAAGAAATGGAGAGAGAGAGAGAGAGAGCGAGAGCGAGAGAGAGATCCCCCGTTATCCTGGTTCACTTCCTACCTGACAGATCAGGTCACATGGAATGTCTCCCTGTCCAGACCCTGCAACCTTGACACCGGAGTCCCCCAAGGCTCAGTAGCCTACTAGGACCCCTTCTGTTCTCCTTATACACTCTGTATAAGGAGGCTCTGTAATTACATCCCATGGCTTCTCCTATCACTGCGACGCAGACAGGCTGACGTCAGCAAATGGACGACCGCCAACCGCCTGAAGCTCAACCTAGACAAGGCTGAGCTTCTCTGCATGCCAGGGAAAGACTACCCTCAGACGGGACCTACTTGTCACCATTGAGGACATCGAAGTCTCCCCTGACCCGACGACAAGGCTAGCACCTCCTTCACTAAGAACAGGCAAACATCGCTCGGCAGCTCTTCTCTGTTCTGTTCTGTTCTGGCACCGCGGCGGTGGAATGAGCTCCCGGCTGACATCAGGACGGCAGAGTCGCTCACAAGCTTCCTGCGAGAGACTCAAGACCCACCTGTTCAGAGTTCCCGGTGTACGTCTTGGCATTATTAAACACTGACACTTGAACACTGCTAATATACACCCACCAGGCATCATAGTTATCAAGAAAGGTTCATCGTGATTATAGTAGGTAGGGCTTTTTTCTAGGCGCATGGTTCAGTAACAATAACACTGTTCTACTCATAATATCCTACTGGCCCTTTTCTATGAAACAGATTATATTTCTAATTCGTATTTTTTTCATTTTTCTTCTTAGATTAAGCTTTGTGATTCATCGCCAGTGGCAGGCGATGTGTGATTGCACCGTTTTGTGCAATCACACACAGTGGCATCGCTGTTCCAAACAGCACATTAGTCACAACTGAACATGCCAGTTGTGCCCTCTGTGCATAGCTACACAGAATCTGAACAGCAATGGCACCATTTAAATTGGTCTTTTTTATTGGTCTCTTGTGTTTTGGTATAAAGTGATTCCATCCACAGTAAACGTGTTCTCTGTTCGGGTGTTAGGGTGAGGACCAAATAGGACGATCCAGACTGGAGGAAGGTTATTTGAGCCGTTGTGTGTTCCGCTCTTCGGCAGACCTTAGTGTGCAAGGAGACGGTGAAATGATCCCGGCGTATGTTTACCGGCCATTGTCTTCTCGGGTCAGGGTCAGTCGGAAAGCCATGAAAACGTAGTATGCCTTTAAATTTGGCTGAGGCCGAACAAAGTGGGACACAGGGGCGGCAGTAGCTCAGGAGGTATAAGAGTGGTTGTCTGGCAACAGGAAGGTTGCTGGTTCGAACCCCCGGGCTCCTCCCCCTCCTAGCTAAGTGTGGAGGTGTCCCTGAGCAAGACACCACCTAACCCTAACTGCTCCTGACGTGTTGGTTGTTACCTTGCATGGTTGACACCGCCGTCGATGTATGAATGGATGAATGTGAGGCAACTGTAAAGTGCTTTGGAAAAACGCACGATATAAATGCAATCCATTTACCATTTATGACACAGCAATGCTCGGAGTAGGTCTTCTAATGTTTTCGAAAATGTTCGTCTTGAAATCGTTCCTATCTATTATGTCAAGAAGTCTGTCTATAGCTTGCTCAAAGGAAACAGTCTATAGTCTATTGACATGGTTGATATGAATCAGTACTTTTGAGGTCATTCAGAGTAGTATGGGACAGGTATGTTGTTGCCCCGGGCAACAGCTCTGCTTTCATTAAGATACAAAGAGAGAAAGGGTGACGCAATCAGTGGGGTGTGTGTGTGTGTGTGTGTGTGTGTGTGTGTGTGTGTGTGTGTGTGTGTGTGTGTGTGTGTGTGTGTGTGTGTGCGCGTGTTATCTGGCTTAAATCTGTGTTGAAGGACAGAATGAAGACAGTACACCAGTAGGAAAAGGGAGGTCTGTATATATATGTGTCTCTGTGTGTGTGTGCGTGCGTGTGTATACGAGTGTGTGTGTGTATCTCACCGATCATGAAGCCCAATAGTTTGTAGGGCAGCACACAGGAAGTGATGAAAGCGACCCACAGACCCACGTAGAGCTTCTGAGTGCTCTCTGGCTGCACCCACATAAACAGACTGGGAAAGAGAGATGGAGAGAAAATGGGCAAGTAGAATCCCTTGTAAGATAAATAGATAGATACATGGATAGATAGAGATATGACTATATATCTCCACCGATCTCTCTTCTATCCATCTCTCTATATATTGATAACATGGTCTGGGTGAATGCTCTTTTCTTATTGGAGGTGTGCGTTCAGACCGTATAGTACACACGTATTTCGGCTCAGGTTTAATCACCTCTAAATGAATCAGCTAGCCAACTTATAACCATAGTACAATATTAAAGATCATAGCTGTCATAGCTTATCCTCATGTATACTCAGCTGTCAAATGCTGCAAGCATGTGGTGAACCGGTGTGGTGGTTATTCCTCGTCATGACAATGGTTAGCTCTCGCTTCATAACTGTAACTAGCAAAATGTTCAACATTTCAACATTTGTGAATTAATATTTTATGGCTAATGGCTAATGACGGTATAAGCTCGTCACGGAACCAAAGTGCTTATACCCCTTTGCGTTGGGTGGTTCTTCGCATCCACGTTGTACCTTAAAACCGTTTAGAGTTGCACCTGCTTGTTGATTATCCCTTATGTATACACACACACACACACACACACACACACACATACACACACACACACACACACACACACACACACACACACACACACACACACACACACACACACACACACACACACACACACACACACACACACACACACACACACACACACATAGAAACAAAGCACTGATCATTACAGACTCACTGTACAGACTTACTTTTTTATTTTCTCCAAAACATCGGCCATCTTGCCAAAGAGGTTCTGGATGGAGAGAGACAGGGAGAGAGAGACAAAAAGACAGAGAGACAGAGAGACAGAGAGACAGAGAGACAGAGAGACAGAGAGAGAGAGAGAGAGAGAGAGCAGAGTTTAAACTGGAGTTTTAAGGTGAACATTGGACCAAACAGACATTACTGTTAATACACTCAGTAAGGACGAAAATATGAAATAAAATAAAATACTGTGTGTGTGTGTGCGTGTGCGTGCGTGCGTGCGTGCGTGCGTGGTGCGTGCCGCTGCGTGGTGGTGCCGTGCGTGGTGATTTTTAGTCTATGTGGCGTACATTACATCTTGAACCTTGTGTGTGTGTGTGTGAGTGCGTACCTGGGCTTTCTGAGCCACATCAAGGACCAGCTGAAATTTCTCGGAAACCGTCAGGTCTTCCTTCGGAGGCTCCTGCAATCAACACATTTTACCACCTAAACAAGTCTTTTTGTCTCGTCTCTCTTTTATTTAAAAAATGTGTATCTATGCTGTATTTATTTATTTGTTCTTGCCAGAATAATTTGTTCTTGTTTTAATGCTTCAAACGTAAAGCATTTTGAGGTGCATTTTATGTATGAAGGGTCCTATGCAAATAAAGTTTAGTATTATTGTCATTATTCTTCTATCATCATCATCATCATGAATGAGTACATTACCACATTACGCCATCACCATATGCCATAATTAGACCATGACGTCATCACCTCATTACATGGTTATATAATGACAATCACAACCTCAGCCCTGCCCTCTATTGGCTTCTGGGTGAATAACCATAATTCAAAGTGAACCAACGCAGTACTTAACCGTTGTATACTTTGTGTAATACAACTGCTGACGCGTCGGGGAGAACCGTGTGACATATTTAGCCACAAGCGACAACAGCTGCGTCCCAGAAGACTACAACGCTGCCGATTCAGGCAGCATTTGGAGGCAGGGAGCCATCAAGTCACGTCTCAATCAAATATTGACAAGAAATTGCTGACCGCTGAGGCTCATCTGACAAGGCAGGTTTTGAAGGCAGCGTAGACGCATCCTTCATTGGTCAAGATATCCCACGATTTCGACCCACAAGTCCGACCCAGACAGTTCACCCCTGTACAGTTCACGTCATACAAAAACAACGCCTCCAAAAAACAGGACACTGCCTCGCTAAGCAGCAAGTCAGCAGGCAGCCGGCGTTCCGTTTGGAACACAGCCCGTGACATCTCTGCATTTCCTTCTACCCAAGTCAGGCTTGGTAAAACAGGAAGTTAAGGAGGCGAATGTGGAAGTAGGCAACAGGAAACGGGAAGTCTTACTATGGGTTCGGAGACCTCAGGCACAATGCTCCACTGGATCCTCCAGCCTCTGGAAACAGAGAATAGCAAATCGTTTGTTTTCTTATAAAGGGTACTGTAGGCCAACCTTTTTTGAGGCAAGGCACATGTTTTACATAAAAAAAATAAAAATCCCGCGGCACACCACCAACCAAACACACATCACTCATTCTATTGTCTTCCATCAACGAGGTCATTATTGCTCTACCTGCTGGGGCTGCACGACTACTGGTTTTTTCAAGTCGACCTTTCTATCAATGAAGTCGGAAAAAAGTCGACGAGTCGCACGCACGCATGCACGCACGCACCACACACACACACACACACACACAGACAGAAGGGCTGTCCAAAAAATTATGTAACGGCTTATTATATTATGTAAATATAAAAAAATTCCAACATTCAAAATGTCTCATTCGGCAATTATATAAAATTCGTTTGGCATAGGCTTACAACTCAGCATGTGCAATCCACGCCGGCACAACAACATTATGAGAGCTTTTTTATTGTAACATGCATTTAACTGAAAATTCATTCCTGCACGGGTCTGATTTTAAAGAGCCGCTCCCGCCCCCCCACACCCGCAACGTGCAATACCGAACCCGCCATCCACACATATAACCCGACCCGACGGCACAAGACCCGCAGCCCGACCCGAACCCGCATATCCTATAATAACTATGATATAAAACCCACGATCCGACCCGCATCTTCTTTGTTTCCCCAGATCCGAACCCGGAAAAAAATTACGACAAAATACCACCCGGGTCACAGACGCTCAACCATGGCAAATTATTTGCAGTAACGAAATAATATTTTTTTGACCAATTAAGTGAAATTGGATAATTTCCCACCGCACACCTGACAATCACTGCTGTAGGCACTGTTTGTCTGTGTGTCATTTGTTATAAAAGGCCACAGCCATAGGTATTAATAAGCAAAATGCTCTGTGAGAATGTCTGTTCTGGTTGTCTGTACCTGCCTCTGTATGAGACAATTTACAATTTAGACAGTTCCGGCAAATTTCTGACCAATCAGGGCCTCTCTGCCCAAAGATGGATGTGTGTGTGTTGTGTTTCATCCACCACAGGTGTGTGAAACGCAACACCTCTCAATAGCAGAGAAACGTACGGGGAGACGAGAGAAAATCAGAATCACAAATAATCTCCCAACTGTTTGTTGCTCTGTGCAACCCTCCAAACTTTAAGGATTGTTCAAAAGCTAACCTCAAAACCAAACACCGCAAACAATCACTCTCCATGTCCCAGTTTCACCGGGACAGCCCTGATTTAAAACGACGCGGAATGGCTGCCGAATGCAGACTATGTCCTCATTTCAAACCTTTCTTCACAACAGCCCACAGTAAACCCACAGTAAACCCACAGTAAACCCAGTTCACTGGTGAATCTCTGCAGTAACACAATCACGAACGCTGGCTGAAAATCATATGTTGAGTGACATGACTGCAGTGATTAAACACATATACTGTACCTATCAAAGTTATCTTTAAACTCCACTTTCATACATGGTTTATAAGATAAGATAGAACTTTATTAATCCGGAAGGAAATTCTTGTGCCAGAGGTTGCTCAAAATACCAACAACATAAGCATAGCAATAGAATAATAAACAATAGAGTAATAAACAATAGAATAATAAAAAACTATAGTAAATGTACAAATTTACAGTGAATAAGCCTAAGGAAAAATATAGGTAAGATATTCAGTAAACAGAACAAGTTGGCAAGTTAGTATTTAAATGTGCATTTCTATCATTTACGGTATACTGAACTAAATATGTGAATGTACAACACCAAGCATGGTCAAGGAGAAACAATACATGTCTGTTGCATGTAGCATGATGCAAGTAGCCTGTCGCTTGTTGAATGCGTGGAGCGTATAGCATGTAGTGCATCGAGGAGAGAGTCTGTGGGAGTGTGTGTGTGTGTGTGTGTGTGTGTGTTGTGTGTGTGTGTGTGTGTGTGTGTGTGTGTATTACCTGGCGATGAGGTAATTCAAGGAGAGGCGGAGGATGGCGAGGAAGAGGAACATGGGCATGGCCCAGCCGTGCCACGCAGCATTCGCGTAGATCTAGACACACAACAACAACAACAACAACACAAAACATGGCTGGTTAGCTCCCAGAGGGATCGCCTGCTTTGACTATTCTCAGCCTGAGACACTTGTTATCAACTGGTATTGCTAACAATGGCTAACCTGGCCAGAGCAAAACAAAATCAAATATCCACACTAAAAAAGTAGTCATATAAATAAGGCATATCAAGTAGGCAACAGGGCAATATAAAAATGTGGTATCAGGTTATGTGCCACTGGATCAGGAGTTCTTCGACAACATAACTCAAAAGAAACTCACGATGAAGGCGATGGCGGAGGTGTAGACCGAGTGCCAGTTGGAGAGCGCCGACAGGTTTCTCATGAAGTTGGTGACGGGTCGCGCCCCTCGCTCTGAAACGATGAGAAGGTACGGCCAAGATGCCAAACTTTATGAGGCGTCCGTTCAGACACACCGGCATGCTTTGGGCTTGAGAATGACATCTATTAGTTTGGGTCAATCTGCTATAAAAAAAAAAGGGCTTCCCCGCCAATTGACATTTTAGGTGACATTTCATAAAAGAAGAGACAGCATGAATCACAGCCATTAATTTATTAATGACAGATATAATGATGAATAATGGTTTCAAAATACATTCATACAACCTATTCACAATATAAAATAATTGAACGAATGCCAGATGGGAATAGAATTATTTGGCGACACACACACACGCGCAACACAAGCCACGTGTGTGCGCATGTGTGTGTGTGTGTGCACGTGTGTGTGTGTGTGTGTGTGTGTGTGTGTGTGTGTGTGTGTGTGTGTGTGTGTGTGTACTCACTGAGTCGCCTCATGTTCTCAGTCAGCCTGAAAAAACAAACAATAATAATGGATCAGGATAGAACAGGACAGGACAGGACAGGACAGGACAGGACAAGACACACACACATATACAAACACACATACATACAGACATAGACAAACACACACACACACACACACACACACACACAGACATAGACAAACACACACACATACACACACACACACACACACACACACACATACATACAAGACATAGACAAACACACACACACACACACACACACACACACACACAGACATAGACAAACACACACACATACACACACACACACACACACACACACACATACATACAGACATAGACAAACACACACACACACATACATACAGACATAGACAAACACACACACCACAATGAGAAAGCTTTTGAATGTTTGGATTTGTATGGCCTTTGCGTCGTGACTCACTCATACGGAGGTGGGGGAAAACGAAAAGAGAAATATAGATTCACTTTTTCTTGCCGTGCTGCAATTAAAGCGCTCCCTTCAGCCCCCGCCACCGTGCCACAATGAACACAGTCCCCTATGAAGACGTGACTCATCTCGTGAATAATTCAACTGCTTTTCAAGTTCCAGGTCAAAAGAAACTTCCCTCTTTTCTTTTTTTTTAACCCCCACCATCTTCGCTGCTGCCAAATAAAAGCACGCGTGGGATTCAGTTTAGAAATAATAGTGTTCAGGTTCATCCGGGTTGTTACTTTTCATCATGTGCAATTCTCTTAATATAATGTGCAACACTACATCTCAATATTACCTTGCAATATTCCATAACAATATTAACTTTCATCATCATGTGCAATATTCCTCATGTGCAATACTACTTCTCACTACTACTTCTCAATACCACCGCCAACTTGTTATGTTTACTGAATATCGTACCTATATTTTTCCTTAGGCTTATTGCTACTGTATTTTATTATTCTATTGTTTATTATTCTATTGCTATGCTTATGTTGTTGGTATTTTGAGCAACGTCTGGCACTTTGAGATGAATAAAGTTCGATCTTATCTTAGCAAGGTGTTTCGGTGTGCCATTAGCAATGTCATCGTTGTTTTAATGCCGTTTAAGGACCGCGTCTGCGACACCCGCGGCATTAGCGCTGGTGTCGCGTGTTAGCTTATCGCGGCGTTAGCACCTCTTAGCGCTGAGCGGCTCCTCAGCCTCCACGGTGGTCTCCTCCGGCTGGAAGCGGAAGTCCTCCATGTAGACCCCGAAGCGGTCATACCACCACCGCTGGAACCAAGCCCCCCACTCCTCCCGCTGGGGCTTGTCTGGAGGACGGAGAGCGCTATTAGAGAACTAGATAACCAACGTAACCAACGTGCTACATTTTTATATACAGTATATATATATATATATATATATATATATATATATATATATATTTGTAGGCTTATTCACTGTAAATTTGTAAATGTGTTAGTTTTAGTATTCTATCGTTTATTATTCTATAGCCATGCAACCTCTGGCACAAGAATTTCCTTCAGGATTAATAAAGTTTTATCTCATCTTATGTTAAAGTGAGTAAGGATTTGTAAAAGTCTTCTAGTTTATCCAAACGGCGAACCAACTAACCAACTACTGGGCCAAGGAGTGGCATAGCAGTACAGCACAATCTAAGGGTAGCGCTGGGCAATACAAACATATTATATTGTGATGGGACACTAGATATCGTGTTATATTTTGGCCATCGTAATGTTGTGAGTGTCCTCGTTGCTTTTAAAGGCTGTCGTATTCAAGTATGCAATATAATTAATTATATAATATAATTCAAGAAAGGAATATAAAAAATATAGGCTTTACCATGTGGTCATTTTATATAGACCATTTACTTTTTTAATTACCAGAACAGAATTACCATTCTGTACAGATTGTGATGTATATCGTTATCAGAACGATATCAGAATCAGCTTTATTGCCTTCGTTTTTAATAAGTAATAACATAGAAATTCTGGAAAATGCAAAAAATACATATAAAAAATACATAAAAAAATAAGAAATAAAAAGGTGACATTTACTGAAAAGATGTGCGTTAATGTAAGGCAGTAGTGTCCATGGGAGGTGGGAGTCAGTGGGGTTAAACATTAATATAACATGTAGTATAGTGTCCATAGAGGTTGGGGGTCGTGGGGATCAGTGGGGGTCTTGTTAATGAGGCCAGTTGCCGTACTGGGGAAGAAGCTGTTCTTGTGGCGTGAGGTTTTGGTCCTGATGGACCGCAACCTCCTGCCAGAGGGGATGATAATGATGATTATATCATATCAATAACTATACCATACCGATAACTATATCGGGATTGAAGGCGATTTTGGCCTCATAGCGCACCTGTTTTGGTGTTGGTCGGTGACTGCTGTTTACGGGGAGGTTGTGGTGGAGAGTCCTCTAACCTGAGAGAGAAAGAGAACGAGAGAAAGAGAGAAAGATAAATAAATAATAATTGAGAAAGAAGAAATAAATAATTAAGTCATTATTTAAAACATACAAAATAAAGTCACCCATCACCATATGTGGCTGACTGACGGCTGCAGATGACCACAATTTGAATCCATCCCTGGGCACATCTCTGAGCACATCTCATCCTATTGCATAACTCTTTTTTTCCCCCCACTTCATTCAACGCGTGTGTGTGTGCGGTTAGTGTGTCATATATGGGTGCCAAGGGACAACAGGCTCTCTCACATTAGGGGGCCCGGACACTTGACCCCAAAGTCCAGTTTGAACACAGTGCACCGTACTCGGGCACGGTCCGCTGATCTGTGCCCGGGTCAACTTGAAAAGGTTGCCTTGAGTTCATGTGTACTCGGGTACAGTGATAATCAACCTGTACCTGAACACGGAAATGGGACCGCATATCTGCACAGTGTCTTTCGGGGTGTATTACCTGCCCAGGACACGAGCTTCCACGCAAGGCACACACCCAAGCCTTATTTTGAGCCAGAAAAAAACCCCCGATTGGCGGCCCCCGAACCAACTTGGGTGCATAGCGCCACCTACTGTATTGGAGTGTGTACTGTACATGCAACTTAAGCGGACACGGGTACGGAAACAGCATGACTAATGTGAACGCTGAGCAGTGAGGAGAGTGGAGGAGCAATAATGAGAAAATTAAACCCCCTTAAACTTCTTGTTATCTAAACATAGCATGGAGGTCACGTGATAAGAGAAGTATGTAGATTTCTCGATGCCGGTTAAGGAGAAGTTGGAGACACACACACACACACACACACACACACACACACACACACACACACACACCCTCTCTCTTCCTCCTCCCCCTCTCTTCTCTTCTCTTTTGGGTGAAGTGTCAACTGCTTTTGGTGAGAGTAATACAAGAAGTGAACCATCCTTGGTTTCTCCGATGGAAAAGCTAAGGTTGCTGATGCATCTTTTGGCAGGGAGTCAACAGTGTGACCGTTGGGCTGCTTTTAACAACCTCGTGAGAACAATTGGAACCAAAATATTGTGGATAACGTGACAAACACACGGGACGATGCTAATGCAGCGTTTTGTTCAAGCACAGATGGAGAAATAAGGTTATTCCAATTTTTTGAACTGGAGTAACCTACGTTTGTGGAACAAAGTGTAAGTTGTCACAAACATGAGTACACTCATTTTTTGAAGGGTTATAAATCTCTCTCTCTCTCTCTCTCTCTCTCTCTCTCTTTCTCACCTGGTCCTGAGCACCTCATTCATCCGCTGCTCCAGGTCTATCCTCTTCCCCCTCTCCTTCTCCAGCTCCTGGCGGAGGAGGTCCACGTTGGTCTCCTCCCGTAGCTTCCGAAGTTCCTCCTCTGGAAACACACACACACACACACACACACACAGTAGGAACATCATGAACTGGGCGGTAGTGGTTAGGGTGTTAGACTCCCAATCGAAAGGTCCTGGCTTCGAACCCCAATGTCAACCGTTTCGTGTCCCCTAACCCTAACCCGTACCGGCTCCTCAATGACATGCATCCGATTTCACTTTACGTTGCTTTGGAGAAGCAAGTGTCTACGAAATCGTCACTAGTAATGGTTCTTCGTTCGTTCGTGTTCTTTCTCAAGGTGTTGTTCCATGCCCTTTAGAGAGGGGTTCGGGTTCGGGGGTTTGTCAAACAATGTGGAGCCTATGGAGAGCCTATGGGCTTTACAAATACAATTAACTTGACTTACAGTAATGTGGACATGAGGAGCGTCACAAACATGGAGGCTTCAGTGAGGACGCTGCTAAAGAATCCGTGTTCACAATCCCAAAACAAAAGCACACTGGTTTATGAGGTCATTGGCTGGCTTTTCAATACTCTGTTCTGGTTTCATTTAACAAGTGACGTTGTTTGACCTCCTTGCCTTACCTGGCAATACTGTGACAAATCATCTCTCTCTCCCCTCCCTCCCTCCCTCCCTCTCGCTTGCTCTCGCTCTCCCACTCTCTCTATCTGCGGATCTGTTCTTCTACAGTTGCAGTTTGTTGGAGGAAGTAGGCTAGATGGTTCAGATACCGGCTACACCGCAGACCCGCGTGATGTTGTGATGACCGTAACTAAGGTGACATCCTTCTCGGGGAAATTTCCAGAGCAAAAAACGCTAACTACTTGTTTATTTGTGTTCTTTAGTATTTGACAAAATCTCTAATGAGTGCCTCTTATTATGACACTTACACTCCCAAGCGTTCCAACTTTAAGTTGTCAAGCTACTTTAACTCTTCTACGCAATATAGTGTGAAGAGTGATCTTTTATTGATTAAATACATTATTGTACATGCTGCGTTCAGGTAAGGTTGCGGTGAAGACTGAGATTAATTCATAAGATAAGTCTACTCCCTGTGCCCTGGTACGTAGGGTTAGTAGCAGACCCATCATTAGGGTCTGCCGTTTTTCTGGATAAAAAGCAATAACATTTACATTTCTCAACCGATTATAATATATTTAAACACATAGATCATAAACCCTTGAATAAGAGACAACATTAGTGCTTTGATCCAGAAAACCCACAGCTCCGTCGTTCACTTGAACGTGTCGCCAGGCCAGGTCAGGCCTCTCTGATATGGCGGCAAAGTCGTCTATATATACGTCTACGGGTCGGAGCTTTAACCTGTCACAGGATTCTACAGGTGAGGTCAGGGGGGGGGGGTGAGGATGGGAGGGGCTTATTGTTCACGGACTAAAGAGACTCATTAATATTAGAGAGCCCAGTGGGGTCTGTGCAAACACACACATACACACCCATGGACACCAGCGTTGTAGTCGACGCCACCTTGGTCAAGTCCAAATCCAGATCGAGTCATTGATGAATTCAGTCCGATTCAAGACCATGTCAAAAGTTTTTGAGCCATTTTTCAACAAAATGTGCATGTTTTGAGGTCAGAATTCATTGTAGGCAGCTTGTTTATGTTCATAACATAGTTGTACCATGACTTAACTAGAACTGGATGCATCTCTTTTAGGTCACTAGGTCGGCCTTTTTGGACTGTACAGAAACTGCATCTAAGGTTTAGGGCGGGAGTGTTTAAATACATCTAAATTAGTCAGATTATGTTTAGGTGAGTAATGATTACTAAAACTAATGTTTAGTCAACTGTTTGTTGGGTTAAGATTTGGTGTATGCAGATTTGCAAGGTTAACGTTTGGGTTAAGGACTTTTAATGAGATAGCCAAGTTAAACCCGTTTAGATTTGGGTAGTATACTGTAGTAGCCAGATTAATAGTACTAGGCCAACTAGTTAAAGGCTAGGTTAACAAGATTAGCAAGGTAGCGCTTTGGAACTTACTGAGGTTAAGGTTCATTTTGTGGCTCTTGATCTTGTTAACCGTCCCATTGAATAGAAACTCGAAGCTGTCCTCCATGTTGGACCCTGCTAACCACCTGCACTCTGTCATCGACCCGGACGCCACCGAACCAGACGCAATAGAATGGCAACGGGGCTGAGAGGTCATCTGTTAACCCAGGTCTGGAAGCCAGCCTCAGCTTCGAGGTCCCAGTAAATTAAAGTCCAGATATTCCCCAAACTCAGGTCCCCACAAAGCTTTTTTCACAGGCCGAGAGTTTCTGGCACACTCATTATTTACCAAATGCAAACGGACCAACGATAGAAGAGAAAAACGAATGCTGAGATAAAGTCCTGACTCTCCTGAATTATAGACACTATAAAAAGTTTTTCAGTTTTCAAATGGGCCAATCATAGAAGAGGAAAACAAACGTGTGGAAAGTTAAAGACCCCAGACTCCACACAAGGCTGTGTTTCCCCAATACTTCTTGTATAACCATAAGCAAATATCAAATGATAAATATCAACCGGATCATAGAAGAGAAAAAAACAACAAAGCGATGTTCCGACAGAGTCCGCGGGGAAATAGAACAGAAGTCGCGGAGGTTCATGAAAGGTTCTGACCAGCCGCAGAGTCCGAGGGGGTCCAGCCTGGGTAACGATAGCTTCTGAGATAGAGCGAGATAGGCACTAATGTAGAGAGAGAGCTTTAGAAAAACTGAGAAGGGGGGAGAGAGAGAGAGAGAGAGAGAGAGAGAGAGAGAGAGAGAGGGGGATGAAAGTTGGAAAGAGAGGCAAAAAAACAAGTAGAGAAAGGTGGAGAATTGTGCAAAGCTAGCTGACTAAGTCGGCCTGGAATTTCAGTATTTCTAATCACTTACTGCAGACAAAGACAAAAACAGGTGGTTTGGCCACATGGGAACAAGTGAGATTACGTCCAAAGTGTAATTTTTGTTATGTTGTCATTTGTGAGGGATTTACAATTCAGCACGGATAGAGAACGCACAGCAACGCAAATCGGTTTCCGTTAACAACATTAACGGAAAAATACAGAGGAGACAATGGACCCTTTATCAGAGAGAGAGAGAGAAAGAGAGAAAGAGAGAAAGAGAGAGAGAGAGAGAGAGAGATAGACTTCCATTGTTCACCACCAGTAAAGACCAGGCTGGATGACAGCAGCAGAGAGTTGGGTATTGGAGTATTATTATGACTTATTTTTAGCCCCGAACATGAATAAAACATGGCGTCGTTGTCACAGCATCTCACACTCTGAGGAGATTCTCCATCATCTGGAGAAAGACAAACCCTAATTAAAAGGTGACAATTTTCTGTAATATTATAGTCAAGTACTCTTTCCCTGCATGTCACTTTTCGTTCTTTAGTAACGAGGGAAACGTTCCGTTGGCTATGCTAGTAAAAGCCCTTTCCATTGAATTGAGAGAGAGTGTAAGTTGTAGGGATATATATATATATATATATATATATATATATATATATATATATATATATATAGAGCGGTGCAGAGATTTCACACTACAAACGGAAACGCCAAAGCAAATACTTTCCACGAACAGATAAGAACAAATAATGTTTTTATCCAAAGCGCTTTACAGTTGTCTCACCCATTCATACACCGACGGCGGTGTCGACCATGCAAGGTAACAACCAACACGTCAGGAGCAGGTAGGGTTAGGTGGTGTCTTGCTCAGGGACACCTCCACACTTGGCTAGGAGGGGGAGCCCGGGGATCGAACCAGCAACCTTCCTGTTGCCAGACAACCGCTCTTATACCTCCTGAGCTACTGCCGCCCCTGTTATAAATGTTTCAATTCAATTGTTCAATGTGTGGCCCTTTCCTTCTTCATCCAAGTCAGTATGGCCCTCTGGAAGAAAAAAAAAAGTTGCCCACCCCTTGCTCTGCAACACATCTATCACAGTGTTCTAGAACTAGAACACATCTCATGTTCTAGAGAATCGCTCTGTGTGTTCTAGCAGAGCATCTCTCTGTGCGTTCTAAAACACAGGAGCACAGAGCAGTGTCCTCTGCAGCACGCCGAGCGGTGGAGTGTTGTGACCGGGATCCCCACAGCGACAGTGTGACTGCAGCAGTGAGCGCATTGATCAGCACGTCCCTGCGCCGCCCGCCTCCTGCATGACCTTCATTCACCAGCCTCACACACACACGCACACACACACGCACACACACACACACACTGCAACACATATATATACACACACACACACACACACACACACACCAGGCCTGTAAAAATGTCCAAGCCACCTCTGTCAGCCGCGCAGACAACCAAAAGCAAATATATGGCCGTATATGCAGATACCCTTTGAAATCTTGAAATTGAGGTTAATTAGAGAAATGATAAACGATCGATCGCAATCCATCAACCAAACTCGTGCTTGCCGCCATCTTGTCAACATGTCTACGAGTACCCCGGCCCTATAAACATCTTAACAGTGACACGTGTGAACGAGAGAGCGACATAGAGGTAGAGAGTTTGGGAGGGAGAGGGGTGTATAGAGGTATAGAGAGGCCTATGGCATTAAACCTGCATGTGTAATCATATATATTGTACAAGGTGGTCTTGTCTACCACCAGTAACAGTGCTGGTAAGTGCAGTTGACACACACACACAGGAAATCACACGCACAGATAATGATACACACACACACAGGAAATCACACGCACACACACACACACACACACACACACACACACAGACAGAGAGAGAGAGAGCGCGCAGTGCAGATGCGTTGCGGTGTCGCGTCGACGCGAAGCCCCCTTACATAATTTACACTTCCATTGTGTGCTCGCCGTCTGTTTGTTAGCCATGACCTTAGCGCTACCGAGCTAGCCTGCTGCGGCCGCCAGCTAGACAGACAGACGGACAACCAACCTGCTGCACGCCAGCCAGCCAGCTAGCCAGACACCCGGCCATCATTTTCTATCGAATGTCAACCGGGCCGCATCAAAATAATACAAAGCTATTCAATTTGTGAATCATTTTTAATTTGCTCGGGCGAACAATGACTTCACATTTGCCCGAACGCGGGTCAATAAGAGCGGTGCGCGCGTTCACCGCGGGTGATTTGTGACAAACTCGACTATCAATTTGATTGATTGTCTGGCCATGAGCTCTGTGGTCGACTATGGAGGCTAAACAGGGCTACACTTGGGCGCCATTTGGGTCATAAGGAAGAAGGGCGGCGGGGGTATATTCCTAAAAATCATGCTGGTGTTCACTAAAGAAGACGTGTGGCTTGTGGCATTTAGCCTATGGAGCTAAATGCAACGTAAAAAAATCCAACACTACACTTTCCAATACGGTTTCAAATTTCCTTGACAGTTAGTCCGATGGAATGACAGGTCTCCAACATACAAACAATATTATATAAAGGGCACTGGCTGGTTCTACATACCGACTCCACACTGGTCACTAGAAAGACAACGTGCTCTCTCATATATACCAGAAGTGGCAAAAACGAATCTTAACCAACTAGGTGGATAAAACAAGGTACACCCCTAGTGGTGCTATTAAATACTGCCTTTGACTGTATTTAAAGACCCATCCCAAAAAAAATCTTGGTACGATATATCTATTGAAACATATTGTTGAGCCAGGCAGCGAGCCCATGTTAGCTTCTGCTTTATCTTAAGTACGTTTCTCCGCGCCTCCCTTGTGGTTTGACTTTGCATTTTTGACTGCCTTAGACACACCGTTTAATGAAGACGCCACTGAACCCAAAGGGGGAGGTATTCAAAAGATGTGATTGGACGAGCCCAATGTCAATTAAGGAAAAAAAAAAACGATGGCCCGATCTACTTGTTGATGGGCCGGCCGGTCAGAAAAAAAACCCCCCACGGTTGTGGTCAGCCCACCGGGGAAGTGCACAGTCTGCCTGATGGCCAGTCCAGCCGTGGGCTCCAATAAATGTGGCAGTCGATATACTGTCAATTAAAAGCTAAAAAAACAGTCCGATTTCGTTTTTTCGTTCGATATTAGTCGGCGGAAACTGACTGCTTCAGAGGGGGGAGGGTCATGGCTGCCATGCCTAAACTAGGTTAACCCTCGATAGGTTACAGAGGTTATATACAGCACTGTAAACTCTTCAGTTAATAAACCACAACATGTTCAATAGACTATTGAGGGTGATGTCCTGTGAATAGCGTAATCTGATATTAACATGCAATCAGCTAGGACTTTAACTGTGTCGTTTATTACACACTATAAAGCTTTCACATATACTGTAGGTCCTGGTAAATGACTGGGATAACCTTTAAGGCACGCTAGCAATCTTCACTGATCACATGCAGCTATGTTCTATGGACCATGAGATGAGACCGCCTACAGAGAGGAGATCAGGGACAGGTCAACGACCTCTCTCTCTCTCTCTCTCTCTCTCTCTCTCTCAACGTCTGCAAGACTAAGGAGATGATCGTGGACTTCAGGAAGTGGAGGGTCACACATACACATGGATGGAACTGAAGTGGAGGAAGTCTCCCGCTTCAAGTTCCTCAGTGTGTTCATCAAAGACGATGCCACGTGGTCCAGGCAAGCGGACTCGGCTGTAAATACTGCACTTCAGGAGGAGAAGTTTGGAATGTGTAAATATGTAATACTTCTTAAAGGCTATATTCCCCATTCCTACATCTAGAACAGCTGATTTTCTCATTTTTTCTCTTTTTTGCTGCTATGCTTCCTACGTACGGTCGCCTGCCATGTCAGGAGAGTTTAACTGTGCAGAATGGCCCCGTCTTCGACTGTTGGATTCAAATGAATGGATTCATCCTGTGATTGGTTTGCTCATAACACTTTACTCACTGCAGTGCCACACCACAGCCAGAGCACAGCCGGCGGGAACAGATTTTCCGGGATTGCGAACCCCGTTCCCATTCACACACAAGCAGGAAGTGTTCCTGAACATTTCCCGGGATAGCCTTCATGATTGAAAGGGGCTTAATATAGTGTCTTTATCTTTGAATAAAAACAACTGTAGAGAGGGAGAGCTAACTAGTTTGATAAAGAGAGACTCTCTGGCCTCTAATCAGTTGTGGGAACCAGACAGAAGTGGCACACACACAACACACACACACACACACACACACACACACACACACACACACACACACACACCACACACACACACACACACACACACACACACACACACACACACACACACACACACACACACACACACACACACACACAACAGAGAAGAGAATGGAAAATTGCGCCGTACGCCTTGTCACACACATACTATGGGTATTATGTGTGTGATGTAACACAGCATGGGGAGAGCGAGTGACAGAGGGATAGAGAGAGAGAGAGAGAGAGCGAGAGAGAGGGGAGAAAGAGTTAGATAGAGAGACAGCGAGAGAGACAAAGAAAAGTGCGAGTGCGAGACAGGGGGGTTGGGGGGGGGGGGGGGGAGGGTGCTCACGCCAATGTGTCTGCCCGGCGCCCTCTCCGTCAGCACGCTGCAACACAAGCCACGTTAATCCAGCGTAATTTAATCGGGTGCCGAGACTCCCGGCCGCTCAACTCCACCGGGACGCTTTCACACTCCAGCGGCGACAGGACCGCGGGAGGTCCACCCGGAACACACTCTAACTAATCACCCCCCCCCCCTCAAAGGAAAACCACGCTCAAGGTCACCGAGGTCATATTTGAGGCAACATCAGGAAGTTACAACTCATCGCGTAACTCGCGAGAAGACACTAACGAATGCCTTTTCTGACTGAGCATCACTTTAATTATGAGCTCCGTTTTGGCGAATTGCGAAGCCGGCCAAAAATGGTACATGGGAAGTGAATTGCATTTATATACCGCCTCACATTCACCATTCATACACCGACGGCGGTGCCAACCATGCAAGGTAACAACCAACACGTCAGGAGCAGTTAGGGTTAGGTGGTGTCTTGCTCAGGGACACCTCCACACTTAGCCAAGCAGAGCCCCTGGGATCGAACCAGCAACCTTCCTGTTGCCAGACAACCACTCTTACCTTCTGAGCTACTGCCGCCCTCAAAATCTCAGAGCTCACCTTCCGGTTTTTCCGCAAGGTATGAGTCTGGCTTCGGGCCTCTGAAGCCACAGCGAGAGGTTTGGTTTGATGATGGCGACGACGGCAACGGCCATTTTGGAATTCCTACGATGGCTTGATTGATATCACAATACATATGCTGCCACTTTGGAATTAGCCGCGTTTTAATGTTTTTACTTCAATAAAAATGCTAGCGGTAGTCCAAGCAGTTGCAAAGTTAGGTTGGCTGGCATCTCCACAAATTTTACAAAATACTTTCTAGACTTTCTAGCAAACTTTTCAATCTTTTCTTCTCAAATAGATTGATAAATACTTGATTGATCATGGAGGGAAACTCAAGTTTCCAGTAACATCCAGTAACAACCAATTCACATGACTTAAAATGTCCTGTATGTAAGAATCATGAATCCGTTCAGGATTTTCTTATTGTTATCGTCTCAAACCCACGGAGCGCTGAATGCACTTAGAGCTCCAGCAGGCTGCAGTTCACCTATCAGCCCAAAGGGATCAGTAATGAGAAGGAATCCGTGATTTTACATATAGTACCTTTAAGTGAAAAAATATACACTCAGCGGCCACTTTATTAGGTACACCTGTTCAACTGCTCATTAATGCAAATATCTAATCAGCCAATCACATGGCAGCAACTCATGCATGAGGGCATGTAGACACGGTCAAGACATCTGCTGAGGTTCAACCGGGCATCACAATGGGGAAGAAAGGTGATTTAAGTGACTTTGAACGTGGCATGGTTGTTGGTGCCAGACGGGCTGGTCTGAGTATTTCAGCAATTGCTGATCTACTGGGATTTTCACGCACAACCATCTCCAGGGTTTACATAGAATGGTCAGAAAAAGAGAAAATATCCAGCGGCAGTTCTCTGGGCGAGGTCAGAGGTCAGAGGAGAATGGCCAGACTGGTTGGAGCTGATAGAAAGGCAACAGTAACTCAAATCTCATTACAACCGAGGTATGCAGAAGAGCATTTCTGAACGCACAACACGTGGAACCTTGAAGCGGATGGGCTACAGCAGCAGAAGACCACACCGGGTGCCACTCCTGTCAGCTAAGAACAGGAAACTGAGGCT
This sequence comes from Coryphaenoides rupestris, assembly GCA_002895965.2. Taxonomy (NCBI): domain Eukaryota; kingdom Metazoa; phylum Chordata; class Actinopteri; order Gadiformes; family Macrouridae; genus Coryphaenoides; species Coryphaenoides rupestris. The sequence goes on from PIJE02000190.1 coordinate 403,553, forward strand.
ACAATTCACACAGGCTCACCAACATTGGACAATAGAAGATTGGAAAAACGTTGCCTGGTCTGATGAGTCTCGATTTCTGCTGCGACATGCAGATGGTTGGGTTTGGCGTAAACAACATGAAAGCATGGCTCCATCCTGCCTCGTATCAACGGTTCAGGCCGTTGGTGGTGGTGTAATGGTGGTGGTGGTGGTGATGTAATGGTGTGGGGGATATTTTCTTGGCACACTTTGGGCCCCTTAGTACCAATTGAGCATCGTTTAAACGCCACAGCCTACCTGAGTATTGTTGCTGACCATGTCCATCCCTTTATGACCACAGTGTACCCATCTTCTGATGGCTACTTTCAGCAGGATAACGCCGGCATGTCACAAAGCTCAAATCATCTCAAACTGGTTTCTTGAACATGAGTGAGCTCACAATACTCAGCAGGCCTCCACAATCACCAGATCATGTCAGATTTTTGTAGCCTAGTTGTAAACGAGAAAATAGTGGCAGTTTTACAGATAAATAGATGGTAGAAAAGGATAAATTGGACAAAGTATGCCACAGTTTGAGTTAGTTGTGAAATGAAAGAGGTTTATCTGAAGTAACAAAAAAAAGCATTTACCAGGGTGACAAGTCCCCCTTAACAAGCAGCACATTTTCATACTGCTCATTAAAAAGAGTGTTTCGTAAAGCCGTCCAATCCCCAGAGTTGTAAGCCAGCTTTCACATGCCGCGGCCATGAATGATTAGCGGCCGTTGTAGTCATTCGCTGCAGAAACGTACTGTACTGTACGACGCTATCGCTAGCGATAACGCAACGTGCAGGCCGCGGGAACATGGACGTTACATAACGAGCAGTCCCGCGGCGTATCGTGACAACACACAATCTTTTGTCCCCTACTGCCACCGCCACCAACCAACCAACCAACCAGATAATCTGATTAGCCGTTATTGATGACATATATAACACAAACCCATCCATCCATCCATCCATTCTCTTCCTCTTATCCGGGGTCGGGTCGCGGTGGCAGCCGGCTAAGCAGGGCCCCCCAGGCTTCCTTCTCCCCAGCCACACTCTCTAGTTCCTCCTGGGGGGTCCCGAGGCGTTCCCAGGCCAGACGAGATATATAATCCCTCCAGCGGGTTCTGGGTCTGCCCCGGGGTCTCCTCCCAGTTGGACGTGCCCGGAAAACCTCTAAGGGGTTAGAGGTGAGCCTTCCGGCTCAGCTCCCTCTTCACCACAACGGACCGGTACAGCGCCCGCATCACTGCAGACGCTGCACCAATCCGTCTGTCCATCTCCCGCTCCATTTTGCCCTCACTCGTGAACAAGACCCCGAGATACTTGAACTCCTTCGCTTGAGGCAGCAACTCACTCCCAACCCGCTATTTTTTCCAAAGTGACTAATAATTTAAAGGCATGCTACCAAAATTGGAGTAGCTATAAAAAATAGTGTAGAATAGTATAATATTGTATAGTAGTCTAAAGTATATAATGATATAATGTAGTATTGTATAGTAGCCTAAAGTATGTGATGAGTAGGCCTATAGTATCATATTGTATAGTAGTCTAAAGTATATAATGATATAATGTAGTGTTGTATAGCAGCCTAAAGTATTATAAGTATAGAATAGCTTTTCTAAAATTCAAACTCAAATTACTTAAAATTACTCCAGTTATGAAACAGGGTTCTTGAAGTGTCGTTGAAAATGTAGTGATAAATAATAATAATAATAAATGTAATTTATATAGCGCTTTTCTAATAATAATAGTTTATTATATATTATCATATCATATAACCTTTTGTAAAAGGAGAGGTATGTAGCAAGTGACAAAAGATGGAAGGAGCCGAGGAGACAGATGAGGAAATTACGTCCAAAGTGTAATTTTTGTTATGTTGTCATTTGTGAGGGATTTACAATTCAGCACGGATAGAGAACGCACAGCAACGCAAATCGGTTTCCGTTAACAACATTAACGGAAAAATACAGAGGAGAAAGGAAAGAGAGAGAGAGAGAGAGAGAGAGAGATAGACTTCCATTGTTCACCACCAGTAAAGACCAGGCTGGATGACAGCAGCAGAGAGTTGGGTATTGGAGTATTATTATGACTTATTTTTAGCCCCGAACATGAATAAAACATGGCGTCGTTGTCACAGCATCTCACACTCTGAGGAGATTCTCCATCATCTGGAGAAAGACAAACCCTAATTAAAAGGTGACAATTTTCTGTAATATTATAGTCAAGTACTCTTTCCCTGCATGTCACTTTTCGCTCTTTAGTAACGAGGGAAACGTTCCGTTGGCTATGCTAGTAAAAGCCCTTTCCATTGAATTGAGAGAGAGTGTAAGTTGTAGGGATATATATATATACGTATATATATATATATATATATACGTATATATATATATATAGAGCGGTGCAGAGATTTCACACTACAAACGGAAACGCCAAAGCAAATACTTTCCACGAACAGATAAAAACAAATAATGTTTTTATCCAAAGCGCTTTACAGTTGCCTCACCCATTCATACACCGACGGCGGTGTCGACCATGCAAGGTAACAACCAACACGTCAGGAGCAGGTGGTGTCTTGCTCAGGGACACCTCGACACTTAGCTAGGAGGCGGAGCCCGGGGATCGAACCAGCAACCTTCCTGTTGCCAGACAACCGCTCTTATACCTCCTGAGCTACTGCCGCCCCTGTTATAAATGTTTCAATTCAATTGTTCAATGTGTGGCCCTTTCCTTCTTCATCCAAGTCAGTATGGCGCTCTGGAAAAAAAAAAAGTTGCCCACCCCTTGCTCTGCAACACATCTATCACAGTGTTCTAGAACTAGAACACATCTCATGTTCTAGAGAATCGCTCTGTGTGTTCTAGCAGAGCATCTCTCTGTGCGTTCTAAAACACAGGACATCAGAGCAGTGCTCCTCTGCAGCACCCGAGCGGTGGAGTGTTGTGACCGGGATCCCCACAGCGACAGTGTGACTGCAGCAGTGAGCGCATTGATCAGCACGTCCCCTGCGCGCCCGCCTCCTTGCATTGACCTTCATTCACCAGCCTCACACACACACGCACACACACGCACACGCACACACACACAAACACATATATATACACACACACACACACACACACACACACCAGGCCTGTAAAAATGTCCAAGCCACCTCTGTCAGCCGCGCAGACAACCAAAAGCAAATATATGGCCGTATATGCAGATACCCTTTGAAATCTTGAAATTGAGGTTAATTAGAGAAATGATAAACGATCGATCGCAATCCATCAACCAAACTCGTGCTTGCCGCCATCTTGTCAACATGTCTACGAGTGCCCCGGCCCTATAAACATCTTAACAGTGACACGTGTGAACGAGAGAGCGACATAGAGGTAGAGAGTTTGGGAGGGAGAGGGGTGTATAGAGGTATAGAGAGGCCTATGGCATTAAACCTGCATGTGTAATCATATATATTGTACAAGGTGGTCTTGTCTACCACCAGTAACAGTGCTGGTAAGTGCAGTTGACACACACACACAGGAAATCACACGCACAGATAATGATACACACACACACAGGAAATCACACGCACACGCACACGCACACACACACAGAGAGAGAGACAGAGCGCAGTGCAGATGCGTTGCGGTGTCGCGTCGACGCGAAGCCCCCTTACATAATTTACACTTCCATTGTGTGCTCGCCGTCTGTTTGTTAGCCATGACCTTAGCGCTACCGAGCTAGCCTGCTGCGGCCGCCAGCTAGACAGACAGACGGACAACCAACCTGCTGCACGCCAGCCAGCCAGCTAGCCAGACACCCGGCCATCATTTTCTATCGAATGTCAACCGGGCCGCATCAAAATAATACAAAGCTATTCAATTTGTGAATCATTTTTAATTTGCTCGGGCGAACAATGACTTCACATTTGCCCGAACGCGGGTCAATAAGAGCGGTGCGCGCGTTCACCGCGGGTGATTTGTGACAAACTCGACTATCAATTTGATTGATCGTCGTGTCTGGCCATGAGCTCTGTGGTCGACTATGGAGGCTAAACAGGGCTACACTTGGGCGCCATTTGGGTCATAAGGAAGAAGGGCGGCGGGGGGGGTATATTCCTAAAAATCATGCTGGTGTTCACTAAAGAAGACGTGTGGCTTGTGGCATTTAGCTATGGAGCTAAATGCAACGTAAAAAATCCAACACTACACTTTCCAATACGGTTTCAAAGTTTCTTGACAGTTAGTCCGATGGAATGACAGGTCTCCAACATACAAACAATATTATATAAAGGCACTGGCTGGTTCTACATCCGACTCCACACTGGTCACTAGAAAGACAACGTGTTCTCTCATATATACCAGAAGTGGCAAAACGAATCTTAACCAACTAGGTGGATAAAACAAGGTACACCCCTAGTGGTGCTATTAAATACTGCCGTTGACTGTTAGAGCGCATCAAACCGAAAGACCCATCCCAAAAAAAATCTTGGTACGGATATATCTATTGAAACATATTGTTGAGCCAGGCAGCGAGCCCATGTTAGCTTCTGCTTATCTTAAGTACGTTTCTCCGCGCCTCCCTTGTGGTTTGACTTTGCATTTTTGACTGCCTTAGACGCACCGTTTAATGAAGACGCCACTGAACCCAAAGGGGGAGGTATTCAAAGATGTGATTGGACGAGCCCAATGTCAATTAAGGAAAAAAAAAACCGATGGCCCGATCTACTTGTTGATGGGCCGGCCGGTCAGAAAAAAAAAAAAGCCCACGGTTGTGTCAGCCCACCGGGGAAGTGCACAGTCTGCCTGATGGCCAGTCCAGCCGTGGGCTCCAATAAATGTGGCAGTCGATATACTGTCAATTAAAAGCTAAAAAACAGTCCGATTTCGTTTTTCGTTCGATATTAGTCGCGGAAAGTGACTGCTTCAGAGGGGGGAGGGTCATGGCTGCCATGCCTAAACTAGGTTAACCTCGATAGGTTACAGAGGTTATATACAGCACTGTAAACTCTTCAGTTAATAAACCACAACATGTTCAATAGACTATTGAGGGTGATGTCCTGTGAATAGCGTAATCTGATATTAACATGCAATCAGCTAGGACTTTAACTGTGTCGTTTATTATACACTATAAAGCTTTCACATATACTGTAGGTCCTGGTAAATGACTGGGATAACCTTTAAGGCACGCTAGCAATCTTCACTGATCACATGCAGCTATGTTCTATGGACCATGAGATGAGACCGCCTACAGAGAGGAGATCAGGGACAGGTCAACGACCTCTCTCTCTCTCTCTCAACATCTGCAAGACTAAGGAGATGATCGTGGACTTCAGGAAGTGGAGGGTCACACATACACATGGATGGAACTGAAGTGGAGGAAGTCTCCCGCTTCAAGTTCCTCAGTGTGTTCATCAAAGACGATGCCACGTGGTCCAGGCAAGCGGACTCGGCTGTAAATACTGCACTTCAGGAGGAGAAGTTTGGAATGTGTAAATATGTAATACTTCTTAAAGGCTATATTCCCCATTCCTACATCTAGAACAGCTGATTTTCTCATTTTTTCTCTTTTTTGCTGCTATGCTTCCTACGTACGGTCGCCTGCCATGTCAGGAGAGTTTAACTGTGCAGAATGGCCCCGTGTTCGACTGTTGGATTCAAATGAATGGATTCATCCTGTGATTGGTTTGCTCATAACACTTTACTCACTGCAGTGCCACACCACAGCCAGAGCACAGCCGGCGGAACAGATTTTCCGGGATTGCGAACCCCGTTCCCATTCACACACAAGCAGGAAGTGTTCCTGAACATTTCCCGGGATAGCCTTCATGATTGAAAGGGGCTTAATATAGTGTCTTTATCTTTGAATAAAAACAACTGTAGAGAGGGAGAGCTAACTAGTTTGATAAAGAGAGACTCTCTGGCCTCTAATCAGTTGTGGGAACCAGGACAGAAGTGACACACACACACACACACACACACACACACACACAGAGAGAGAATGGAAAATTGCGCCGTACGCCTTGTCACACACATACTATGGGTATTATGTGTGTGATGTAACAGCATGGGGAGAGCGAGTGACAGAGGGATAGAGAGAGAGAGAGAGAGAGAGAGAGAGAGGGGAGAGAGAGAGAGAGACAGCGAGAGAGACAGAGAGAGAGAGAGAGAGAGAGCGAGACAGAGAGAGAGAGAGAGAGAGAGAGGAGGTGCTCACGCCAATGTGTCTGCCCGGCGCCCTCTCCGTCAGCACGCTGCAACACAAGCCACGTTAATCCAGCGTAATTTAATCGGGTGCCGAGACTCCCGGCCGCTCAACTCCACCGGGACGCTTTCACACTCCAGCGGCGACAGGACCAAAAAAAAAAAAAAAAAAACCAAAAAAAAAAACCGCAAAAAAAAAACCCGCCAAAAAAAACCCCCCAAAAAAAACGACAAAAAAAAACGACAAAAAAAAACACGCCAAAAAAACAGACGCTTTCACACTCCAGCGGCGACAGGACCGCGGGAGGTCCACCCGGAACACACTCTAACTAATCACCCCCTCAAAAGGAAAACCACGCTCAAGGTCACCGAGGTCATATTTGAGGCAACATCAGGAAGTTACAACTCATCGCGTAACTCGCGGAGAAGACACTAACGAATGCCTTTTCTGACTGAGCATCACTTTAATTATGAGCTCCGTTTTGGCGAATTGCGAAGCCGGCCAAAAATGGTACATGGGAAGTGAATTGCATTTATATACCGCCTCACATTCACCCATTCATACACCGACGGCGGTGCCAACCATGCAAGGTAACAACCAACACGTCAGGAGCGTTAGGGTTAGGTGGTGTCTTGCTCAGGGACACCTCCACTCTTAGCTAGGCGGAGCCCGGGGATCGAACCAGCAACCTTCCTGTTGCCAGACAACCACTCTTACCTTCTGAGCTACTGCCGCCCCTCAAAATCTCAGGAGCTCACCTTCCGGTTTTTCCGCAAGGTATGAGTCTGGCTTCGGGCCTCTGAAGCCACAGCGAGAGGTTTGGTTTGATGATGGCGACGACGGCAACGGCCATTTTGAATTCCTACGATGGCTTGATTGATATCACAATACATATGCTGCCACTTTGGAATTAGCCGCGTTTTAATGTTTTTACTTCAATAAAAATGCTAGCGGTAGTCCAAGCAGTTGCAAAGTTAGGTTGGCTGGCATCTCCACAAATTTTACAAATACTTTCTAGACTTTCTAGCAAACTTTTCAATCTTTTCTTCTCAAATAGATTGATAAATACTTGATTGATCATGGAGGAAACTCAAGTTTCCAGTAACATCCAGTAACAACCAATTCACATGACTTAAAATGTCCTGTATGTAAGAATCATGAATCCGTTCAGGGATTTTCTTATTGTTATCGTCTCAACCCACGGAGCGCTGAATGCACTTAGAGCTCCAGCAGGCTGCAGTTCACCTATCAGCCAAAGGGATCAGTAATGAGAAGGAATCCGTGATTTTTACATATAGTACCTTTAAGTGAAAAAATATACACTCAGCGGCCACTTTATTAGGTACACCTGTTCAACTGCTCATTAATGCAAATATCTAATCAGCCAATCACATGGCAGCAACTCAATGCATTGAGGCATGTAGACACGGTCAAGACGATCTGCTGAGGTTCAAACAGAGCATCAGAATGGGGAAGAAAGGTGATTTAAGTGACTTTGAACGTGGCATGGTTGTTGGTGCCAGACGGGCTGGTCTGAGTATTTCAGCAACTGCTGATCTACTGGGATTTTCACGCACAACCATCTCTAGGGTTTACAGAGAATGGTCAGAAAAAGAGAAAATATCCAGTGAGCGGCAGTTCTCTGGGCGAGGTCAGAGGTCAGAGGAGAATGGCCAGACTGGTTGGAGCTGATAGAAAGGCAACAGTAACTCAAATAACTCATTACAACCGAGGTATGCAGAAGAGCATTTCTGAACGCACAACACGTGGAACCTTGAAGCAGATGGGCTACAGCAGCAGAAGACCACACCGGGTGCCACTCCTGTCAGCTAAGAACACGAAACTGAGGCTACAATTCACACGGCTCACCAAAATTGGACAATAGAAGATTGGAAAAACGTTGCCTGGTCTGATGAGTCTCGATTTCTGCTGCGACATGCAGATGGTTAGGGTTTGGCGTAAACAACATGAAAGCATGGATCCATCCTGCCTTGTATCAACGGTTCAGGCTGGTGGTGGTGTTGGTGTAAATGGTGGTGGTGGTGGTGTAATGGTGTGGGGGATATTTTCTTGGCACACTTTGGGCCCCTTAGTACCAATTGAGCATCGTTTAAACACCACAGCCTACCTGAGTATTGTTGCTGACCATGTCCATCCCTTTATGACCACAGTGTACCCATCTTCTGATGGATACTTTCAGCAGGATAACGTGTCACAAAGCTCAAATCATCTCTAACTGGTTTCTTGAACATGATGAGTTCACAATACTCAGCAGGCCTCCACAATCACCAGATCATGTCAGATTTTTGTAGCCTAGTTGTAAACGAGAAAATAGTGGCAGTTTTACAGATAAATAGATGGTAGAAAAGGATAAATTGGACAAAGTATGCCACAGTTTGAGTTAGTTGTGAAATGAAAGAGGTTTATCTGAAGTAACAAAAAAAAGCATTTACCAGGGTGACAAGTCCCCCTTAACAAGCAGCACATTTTCATACTGCTCATTAAAAAGAGTGTTTCGTAAAGCCGTCCAATCCCCAGAGTTGTAAGCCAGCTTTCACATGCCGCGGCCATGAATGATTAGCGGCCGTTGTAGTCATTCGCTGCAGAAACGTACTGTACTGTACGACGCTATCGCTAGCGATAAACGCAACGTGCGGGCCGCGGGAACATGGACGTTACATAACGAGCAGTCCCGCGGCGTATCGTGACAACACACAATCTTTTGTCCCCTACTGCCACCGCCACCAACCAACCAACCAACCAGATAATCTGATTAGCCGTTATTGATGACATATATAACACAAACCCATCCATCCATCCATCCATCCATTCTCGTCCGCTTATCCGGGGTCGGGTCGCGGTGGCAGCCGGCTAAGCAGGGCCCCCCAGGCTTCCTTCTCCCCAGCCACACTCTCTAGTTCCTCCTGGGGGGTCCCGAGGCGTTCCCAGGCCAGACGAGATATATAATCCCTCCAGCGGGTTCTGGGTCTGCCCCGGGGTCTCCTCCCAGTTGGACGTGCCCGGAAAACCTCTAAGGGGTTAGAGGTGAGCCTTCCGGCTCAGCTCCCTCTTCACCACAACGGACCGGTACAGCGCCCGCATCACTGCAGACGCTGCACCAATCCGTCTGTCCATCTCCCGCTCAATTTTGCCCTCACTCGTGAACAAGACCCCGAGATACTTGAACTCCTTCGCTTGAGGCAGCAACTCACTCCCAACCCGACACCAGAACACAACACACACACACACACACAACACACACACACACACACACACACACACACACACACACACACACACACACACACCCACACACACACACACACCACACACACACACACACACACACACACACAGAGAAAAATGAAAACTACGCCTTGTCACACACATACTATGGGTATTATGTGTGTGATGTAACAGCATGGGGAGAGCGAGTGACAGAGGGATAGAGAGAGAGAGAGAGAGCGAGAGAGAGGGGAGAGAGAGAGAGAGAGAGAGAGAGAGAGAGAGAGAGAGAGAGCGAGGGAGAGAGAGAGAGGAGGGGGAGAGAGAGAGAGAGAGAGAGGGGTGCTCACGCCAATGTGTCTGCCCGGCGCCCTCTCCGTCAGCACGCTGCAACACAAGCCACGTTAATCCAGCGTAATTTAATCGGGTGCCGAGACTCCCGGCCGCTCAACTCCACCGGGACGCTTTCACACTCCAGCGGCGACAGGACCGCGGGAGGTCCACCCGGAACACACTCTAACTAATCACCCCCTCAAAAGGAAAACCACGCTCAAGGTCACCGAGGTCATATTTGAGGCAACATCAGGAAGTTACAACTCATCGTGTAACTCGCGGAGAAGACACTAACGAATGCCTTTTCTGACTGAGCATCACTTTAATTATGAGCTCCGTTTTGGCGAATTGCGAAGCCGGCCAAAAATGGTACATGGGAAGTGAATTGCATTTATATACCGCCTCACATTCACCATTCATACACCGACGGCGGTGCCAACCATGCAAGGTAACAACCAACACGTCAGGAGCAGGTAGGGTTAGGTGGTGTCTTGCTCAGGGACACCTCAACGCTTAGCCAAGCAGAGCCCTGGGATCGAACCAGCAACCTTCCTGTTGCCAGACAACCACTCTTACCTTCTGAGCTACTGCCACCCCTCAAAATCTCAGGAGCTCACCTTCCGGTTTTTCCGCAAGGTATGAGTCTGGCTTCGGGCCTCTGAAGCCACAGCGAGAGGTTTGGTTTGATGATGGCGACGACGGCAACGGCCATTTTGAATTCCTACGATGGCTTGATTGATATCACAATACATATGCTGCCACTTTGGAATTAGCCGCGTTTTAATGTTTTTACTTCAATAAAAATGCTAGCGGTAGTCCAAGCAGTTGCAAAGTTAGGTTGGCTGGCATCTCCACAAATTTTACAAATACTTTCTAGACTTTCTAGCAAACTTTTCAATCTTTTCTTCTCAAATAGATTGATAAATACTTGATTGATCATGGAGGAAACTCAAGTTTCCAGTAACATCCAGTAACAACCAATTCACATGACTTAAAATGTCCTGTATGTAAGAATCATGAATCCGTTCAGGGATTTTCTTATTGTTATCGTCTCAACCCACGGAGCGCTGAATGCACTTAGAGCTCCAGCAGGCTGCAGTTCACCTATCAGCCAAAGGGATCAGTAATGAGAAGGAATCCGTGATTTTTACATATAGTACCTTTAAGTGAAAAAATATACACTCAGCGGCCACTTTATTAGGTACACCTGTTCAACTGCTCATTAATGCAAATATCTAATCAGCCAATCACATGGCAGCAACTCAATGCATTGAGGCATGTAGACACGGTCAAGACGATCTGCTGAGGTTCAAACAGAGCATCAGAATGGGGAAGAAAGGTGATTTAAGTGACTTTGAACGTGGCATGGTTGTTGGTGCCAGACGGGCTGGTCTGGGTATTTCAGCAATTGCTGATCTACTGGGATTTTCACGCACAACCATCTCCAGGGTTTACATAGAATGGTCAGAAAAAGAAAAATATCCAGCGGCAGTTCTCTGGGCGAGGTCAGAGGTCAGAGGAGAATGGCCAGACTGGTTGGAGCTGATAGAAAGGCAACAGTAACTCAAATCTCATTACAACCGAGGTATGCAGAAGAGCATTTCTGAACGCACAACACGTGGAACCTTGAAGCGGATGGGCTACAGCAGCAGAAGACCACACCGGGTGCCACTGCTGTCAGCGAAGAACACGAAAGTGAGGCTACAATTCACACAGGCTGACCAACATTGGACAATAGAAGATTGGAAAAACGTTGCCTGGTCTGATGAGTCTCGATTTCTGCTGCGACATGCAGATGGTTGGGTTTGGCGTAAACAACATGAAAGCATGGCTCCATCCTGCCTCGTATCAACGGTTCAGGCCGTTGGTGGTGGTGTAATGGTGGTGGTGGTGGTGATGTAATGGTGTGGGGGATATGTTCTTGGCACACTTTGGGCCCCTTAGTACCAATTGAGCATCGTTTAAGCACCACAGCCTACCTGAGTATTGTTGCTGACCATGTCCATCCCTTTATGACCACAGTGTACCCATCTTCTGATGGATACTTTCAGCAGGATAACGCCGGCATGTCACAAAGCTCAAATCATCTCAAACTGGTTTCTTGAACATGAGTGAGCTCACAATACTCAGCAGGCCTCCACAATCACCAGATCATGTCAGATTTTTGTAGCCTAGTTGTAAACGAGAAAATAGTGGCAGTTTTACAGATAAATAGATGGTAGAAAAGGATAAATTGGACAAAGTATGCCACAGTTTGAGTTAGTTGTGAAATGAAAGAGGTTTATCTGAAGTAACAAAAAAAAGCATTTACCAGGGTGACAAGTCCCCCTTAACAAGCAGCACATTTTCATACTGCTCATTAAAAAGAGTGTTTCGTAAAGCCGTCCAATCCCCAGAGTTGTAAGCCAGCTTTCACATGCCGCGGCCATGAATGATTAGCGGCCGTTGTAGTCATTCGCTGCAGAAACGTACTGTACTGTACGACGCTATCGCTAGCGATAACGCAACGTGCAGGCCGCGGGAACATGGACGTTACATAACGAGCAGTCCCGCGGCGTATCGTGACAACACACAATCTTTTGTCCCCTACTGCCACCGCCACCAACCAACCAACCAACCAGATAATGTGATTAGCCGTTATTGATGACATATATAACACAAACCCCATCCATCCATCCATCCATTCTCTTCCTCTCATCCGGGGTCGGGTCGTGGTGGCAGCTGGCTAAGCAGGGCCCCCCAGGCTTCCTTCTCCCCAGCCACACACTCTAGTTCCTCCTGGGGGGTCCCGAGGCGTTCCCAGGCCAGACGAGATATATAATCCCTCCAGCGGGTTCTGGGTCTGCCCCGGGGTCTCCTCCCAGTTGGACGTGGCCGGAAAACCTCTAAGGGGTTAGAGGTGAGCCTTCCGGCTCAGCTCCCTCTTCACCACAACGGACCGGTACAGCGCCCGCATCACTGCAGACGCTGCACCAATCCGTCTGTCCATCTCCCGCTCCATTTTGCCCTCACTCGTGAACAAGACCCCGAGATACTTGAACTCCTTCGCTTGAGGCAGCAACTCACTCCCAACCCGCTATTTTTTCCAAAGTGACTAATAATTTAAAGGCATGCTACCAAAATTGGAGTAGCTATAAAAAATTGTGTAGAATAGTATAGTATTGTATAGTAGTCTAAAGTATATAATAAGGATAGTTTAGTATTGTATAGTAGCCTAAAGTATGTGATGAGTAGGCCTATAGTATCGTATTGTATAGTAGTCTAAAGTATATAATGATATAATGTAGTGTTGTATAGCAGCCTAAATTATAGAATAGCTTTCTAAAATTCAAACTCAAATTACTTAAAATTACTCCAGTTATGAAACAGGGTTCTTGAAGTGTTGAAAGTGTTGAAAATGTTCAATGTAGTGATAAATAATAATAATAATACATTTAATTTATATAGCGCTTTTCTATATATTTCTATTTATTATATATTATCATATCATATAACCTTTTGTAAAAGGAGAGGTATGTAGCAAGTGACAAAAGATGGAAGGAGCCGAGGAGACAGATGAGGAAAAGCAGGGAAGGAGAGAAGGAATACAGCAGTGGAAAAGAAGAAGAGAACATTGAGGAAGAGAGAGATCAGACGTAAATCAGACACCATCTGCTCGCACACGCACACACACACACACACACACACACACACACACACACACACTACAGAGGGGATAATGTTTGCCCACCATAGCATGTTCTCGTGCAGCCCTGGTATGTAACCATGTCCAGGAGATCTTGAAATGGCTTCGGCGCGCCACGCAAGAGTACCATCGCGAGCGGTGGTACAGGATCAGTTTGCGACCAGGACCAGTATGCCAGGACATTATAGCGGTACTCCGGGGAGAGTCCTTCAATAGAACATAACCACCTCTAACCAAACATTTGCAAAAAAATGCAAAAGGAGGTCTGATTGTATGGTAGCGGTTGACAAAATGACCCCACTTCTCACTTGAGTTATTCACTCAGTAATAATTTTCCTCATGTGTTTATGGTCTCAATCGCTCGTTTGATTTCTTCTTCTTTACAGCAAGACAAGTAACATGGCGGTCATGTTTAGAGTAAAATAGACCCTACCTACCGGTCTTGTTTAGAGTAAACTAAACCCTACCTACCGGTCTTGTTTAGAGTACAATAGACATACCTAAAGGGTATGTTTTAGGGCGTGGCTAGCAGCCTGTCAATCTAGATCAAATGCATATCTATGGCACTGTGTACATAAATGGTCAATGGATTGCATTTATACAGCGCTTTTCATCCAAAAGGGTCGTCCACAAACCAACGGGTGATGGGTCATGATTACTACGTCCACCTCTTGTATACGGTCTATAGTCTGAAGCGGAGGTCCACATCACCTTTAAGGAAACTGAAGCAACAAACTGCTCCACCCCTGCTACTACTCGTCCCCTTGAGGGAATAAACAAAACCAAGCGACAGGAAGTGCGGCGTTGGGAAGTGGTTCTACTCACGCAGGAAGTGTTTCTCCAGCAAGGCGATTTCCAGATGACCCTTAACCTCGTTGAGTCGATCCGACTCCGCCCTCTGAAAGTCCTGGAGGGCGGCCCGCCATTGTGGGAGACCCCGACCCAGCCTACACACACGCACGCACACACACACACAAGCAGGCATAACAAGCCACACACACACAATGCAGGAGAAAAAAAAGGAAAACAGATCAGACATGGCAGGTACATCGTAATAAACACACACACACACACACGCCACACACGCACTCCGGAGCTGACTCACGCTAATGTTTTTCGTTCCAATGAAGAGTCAGCGTGAATGAATCCGTTTAAACAGTGAGAGACAGAGAGGATGAGGAGGAGAATCACCCCTCTTCACAGCGATGACTCACACCCTTGAGTGAAGCAGAGCACACCCATGCTCACACACAAACACATACATAAACATGGACACACCCACACCCACCCACACACACAGTGTATGCTGCAGGGAGGTGGCGATCGCAATAAAAATGAAAGATCGACAGCAGACACACACACACACACACACACACACACACAACAGAGAGAGAGAGAGATGGAGGGAAAGGGGAGAAGAGGAGGAGGTGGAGAGCAGCGGATGGAGAGGAGGAGAGGAGAAGAGGAGAGGAGGAGAGGCACCGGAGCTAATGCAGGGTTAGCATCTGTGCTGTGTTGCGCTAGCACAGGGCAGGGGTGTCCCTTTAAGAGAGCCGTGCACGTGAGCTCACGTGCACACGCACGCATGCACGCGTGCACACACACGCTTTATTTATGTGTTCTTATCCTCCGTGAGCAAGAGGAGAGGCGGATTAAAGGAAATGAGAGAAAAACTGCAAAAAGCACCAGTCTGAAGGAAGAGAGAGAGAGACACAGAGACACCGAGATAGAGAGGGGGGGCAGAGAGAGAGTGACAGACAATCCCAGAATAGAATAACAGTCTTGGGTAAGTGTGTCATAAAGACAAGCAGGTCGAGAGAGAGAGAGAGAGAGAGAGAGAGAGAGAGAGAGAGAGAGAGAGAGAGAGATGGAGAAGAAGGGAGAGAAAAAGAAGATAAATGACAGCCAACAGGAGAGAGGGCAAGAGAGAGGCGAGAGAGAGAGAGAGAGGGCGATCAAAATTAACAATAGAAGACATACAACCCAGCTCAACTCAAAACCGCCTTTACTTTCCCATATACAATCAATATAACAAAAAAAAAAAAAAATAAAAAAAAAAAAAAATAAAAAAAAAAGAAAAAAAAGAAAAAAATAAAAAAAAAGAGAGAGAGAAGAAAAAAGAGAGAGAGAAAGAGAGAGAGAGAAAGA
Source organism: Coryphaenoides rupestris (assembly GCA_002895965.2). Lineage (NCBI taxonomy): Eukaryota > Metazoa > Chordata > Actinopteri > Gadiformes > Macrouridae > Coryphaenoides > Coryphaenoides rupestris. Next base: position 419,135 of record PIJE02000190.1, read on the forward strand.
GAGAGAGAGAGAGAGAAGAGAGAGAGAGAAAGAGAAGAGAAAGAAAAGAGAGAGAAGAAAATCTAGATACATATCATAAAAAAATATATAATAATAATAATACTACAATAAAAATAATAATCTCTCTCTCGCCTCTCTCTTGCCCTCTCTCTGTTCTCATTTATCTTCTTTTTCTCTCTTCTTCTCTCTCTCTCTCTCTCTCTCTCTCTCTTTCTCTCTCTCTCTTCTCTCTCTCTCTCTCTCGACCTGCTTGTCTTTATGACACACTTACCCAAGACTGTTATTCTATTCTGGGATTGTCTGTCACTCTCTCTCTGCCCCCCCTCTCTATCTCGGTGTCTCTGTGTCTCTCTCTCTCTTCCTTCAGACTGGTGCTTTTTGCAGTTTTTCTCTCATTTCCTTTAATCCGCCTCTCCTCTTGCTCACGGAGGATAAGAACACATAAATAAAGCGTGTGTGTGCACGCGTGCGTGTGTGTGCACGCGTGCATGCGTGCGTGTGCACGTGAGCTCACGTGCACGGCTCTCTTAAAGGGACACCCCTGCCCTGTGCTAGCGCAACACAGCACAGATGCTAACCCTGCATTAGCTCCGGTGCCTCTCCTCCTCTCCTCTTCTCCTCTCCTCCTCTCCATCCGCTGCTCTCCACCTCCTCCTCTTCTCCCCTTTCCCTCCATCTCTCTCTCTCTCTCTGTGTGTGTGTGTGTGTGTGTCTGCTGTCGATCTTTCATTTTTATTGCGATCGCCACCTCCCTGCAGCATACACTGTGTGTGTGGGTGGGTGTGGGTGTGTCCATGTTTATGTGTGTGTGTGTGTGTTTGTGTGTGAGCATGGGTGTGCTCTGCTTCACTCAAGGGTGTGAGTCATCGCTGTGAAGAGGGGTGATTCTCCTCCTCATCCTCTCTGTCTCTCACTGTTTAAACGGATCATTCACGCTGACTCTTCATTGGAACGAAAAACATTAGCGTGAGTCAGCTCCGGAGTGTGTGTGTGTGTGTGTGTGCGCGTGTGTGTGTTTATTACGATGTACCTGCCATGTCTGATCTGTTTTCCTTTTTTTCTCCTGCATTGTGTGTGTGTGGCTTGTTATCCCTGCTTGTGTGTGTGTGTGCGTGCGTGTGTGTAGGCTGGGTCGGGGTCTCCCACAATGGCGGCCGCCCTCCAGGACTTTCAGAGGGCGGAGTCGGATCGACTCAACGAGGTTAAGGGTCATCTGGAAATCGCCTTGCTGGAGAAACACTTCCTGCGTGAGTAGAACCACTTCCCAACGCCGCACTTCCTGTCGCTTGGTTTTGTTTATTCCCTCAAGGGGACGAGTAGTAGCAGGGGTGGAGCAGTTTGTCGCTTCAGTTTCCTTAAAGGTGATGTGGACCTCCGCCTTCAGACTATAGACCGTATACAAGAGGTGGACGTAGTAATCATGACCCATCACCCGTTGGTTTGTGGACGACCGTTTTGGATGAAAGCGCTGTATAAATGCAATCCATTGACCATTTATGTACACAGTGCCATAGATATGCATTTGATCTAGATTGACAGGCTGCTAGCCACGCCCTAAAACATACCCTTTAGGTATGTCTATTGTACTCTAAACAAGACCGGTAGGTAGGGTTTAGTTTACTCTAAACAAGAGCGGTAGGTAGGGTCTATTTTACTCTAAACATGACCGCCATTTACTTGTCTTGCTGTAAAGAAGAAGAAATCAAACGAGCGATTGAGACCATAAACACATGAGGAAAATTATTACTGAGTGAATAACTCAAGTGAGAAGTGGGGTCATTTTCTCAACCGCTACCATACAATCAGACCTCCTTTTGCATTTTTTTTGCAAATGTTTGGTTAGAGGTGGTTATGTTCTATTGAAGGACTCTCCCCGGAGTACCGCTATAATGTCCTGGCATACTGGTCCTGGTCGCAAACTGATCCTGTACCACCGCTCGCGATGGTACTCTTGCGTGGCGCGCCGAAGCCATTTCAAGATCTCCTGGACATGGTTACATACCAGGGCTGCACGAGAACATGCTATGGTGGGCAAACATTATCCCCTCTGTAGTGTGTGTGTGTAGAGAGAGAGAGAGATGGAGGGAAAGGGGAGAGAGGAGGAGGTGGAGAGCAGCGGATGGAGAGGAGGAGAGGAGAAGAGGAGAGGAGGAGAGGCACCGGAGCTAATGCAGGGTTAGCATCTGTGCTGTGTTGCGCTAGCACAGGGCAGGGGTGTCCCTTTAAGAGAGCCGTGCACGTGAGCTCACGTGCACACGCACGCATGCACGCGTGCACACACACGCACGCACGCACGCGTGCACACACACGCTTTATTTATGTGTTCTTATCCTCCGTGAGCAAGAGGAGAGGCGGATTAAAGGAAATGAGAGAAAAACTGCAAAAAGCACCAGTCTGAAGGAAGAGAGAGAGAGACACAGAGACACCGAGATAGAGAGGGGGGGCAGAGAGAGAGTGACAGACAATCCCAGAATAGAATAACAGTCTTGGGTAAGTGTGTCATAAAGACAAGCAGGTCGAGAGAGAGAGAGAGAGAGAGAGAGATGATGGCAGAAGAAGGGAGAGAAAAAGAAGATAAATGACAGCCAACAGGAGAGAGGGCAAGAGAGAGGCGAGAGAGAGAGAGAGAGGGCGATCAAAATTAACAATAGAAGACATACAACCCAGCTCAACTCAAAACCGCCTTTACTTTCCCAATTAACATTACCAATTCACGGTGCCGTCGTGTTAAAGGGCATTTCTAGGCAGTAAAACAGTATAACAGACTAATGTGGAGGGATCACAGGGATAGGTATTGAGGAATAGGTGTTTATTGATCCTGCAGGGTTGAATTCGTCAAGGGTTGTTCACGTCATTCATGTCTGCTGATTGGATCAAGATGAAGTCAAACGAAACTAACAACTTCAGAGATTTTTTTGTGTGATATCTGGCATCAGGGCGATCGAAATATCATCTTCGAATGTTGAGAACGTCAACTAAAAACTGAGGTTTGCACTTCTCTATAAAAGCAAATGTGGAAGTCGCTCATTAATGTCAAGTCTTTGCCATATAACAAACCATGACAATACCTTTATGCTCAACAAACCTTGACATTATTAAACCGTTATGCTCAACAAACCCTGACATTATTAAACTTTTATGCAAGACAGAATGGACAACATTACATGCCCCAAATACCTTGTTGTAAAACTATAAGTATGAACTTAAAAACAATGTAAATATGGCTGTCCATTACATATGGATACAAGTTGCACATAATATATCAAATAACAGCAATAAAGCTGCAAAAAACAACAACAATTGAGAATGTAAGCACGATAGATAACGCTGTGGTTCACCTATGGACAGCATGTGCCATACATGCCTATGACATTAATGTAAAGCCCTTTGAGACTGTAAATGTGATTAAGGGCTGTACAAATAGAATTGACTTGAGTGCATTTCCTAGATAGGTGCTGTGATTTCTCCAACAGAAAGCATACAGGTCTGTTGCAGAGAAGGGTAGACACACACACACACACACACACACACACACACACAGACACACAGATAGAGAGAGAGAGAGAGAGAGAGAGAGAGCGAGAGAGAGAACGCTGGTTTGATCCCGAGCTCCGCTGAGCTGTGTCAAAATGTCAAGGAGCTCTTGATTGCACTGCAGGCAGGCTAACGATAACTTGTTATTTAGTTAAGAGATATCATTTTGATAGTTGCACAAGACGGAGGGGGGTGTGTGTGTGTGTGTGTGTGTGTGTGTGTGTTTACTGGCTAACTCCGCTCTGGATGATAACAGAGGATAACTGGCGGCACAAAACATTTCTCTCTCTCTCTCTCTCTCTCTCTCTCTCTCTCTCTCTCTCTCTCTCTCTCTCTCTCTCTCTCTCTCTCTCTCTCTCTCTCTCTCTCTCTCTCTCTCTCTCTCTCTCTCTCTCTCTCTCTCTCTCTTCTCTCTCCTCTCTCTCTCTCTCTCCTCTCTCTCTCTCTCTCTCTCTCTCTCTCTCTCTCTCTCTCTCTCTCTCTCCTGCAACAACAACTACGGCTGCATTGAACCAGTTAAACAACAACTACCCATGCCCTGGTCAACAGAGGAGCCCCAGCAATTGCCACAGTCGCTTTAACCTGAATTTTATACAGTCCATGCGTGTTACACCGACAACGGGGCCCTTTTGTACACTTGAGTGTTTGTTTTGCTCCTGGCGTTCCCTCAGAGCTCTGACTGGACTTTATCATCATGAGGCTCTGGTAGTATTCTGAGAAACTTCCACCTGACACACACACACACACAAAGGTACATAGCATACACCCCTTTATTTTCTACATGATTCCCATGCACAGCCATCTCCTGCTCTCCTATGCCGTGTGTATCTCCATGTTAAGTTGATGTAAATATAGAATCAACTCATGGGAAAGGTAGTTGTGATGTGACGTGCTGAGGGCGGCCTTGCTATGTTTTATCTTCTTTTTAAAACACCAACCACGTCCCTTTGAGCAGGAAGATACATCATTTTGACGGCGCTCTCTCTCTCAGCTCTCATATCTTTTATCTCATTCTCTCTTTCTCCTGTGACAGCCTCCAGTTCTGAGGGACTGTCGCCGTTTTGTCTTTGATTAATTCATTTAATTTATTTAACACCGGCCCGACACACCGTCGGTTTTGCTGGTGCCCCCGATGGCCAGTTCGCCCGCGGCTGGGAGCGTGAACATTTAAACTGCTATTGAGGTTTGTGATTATTCTAATACACCACCACAGCAGTGCTATCCTGGAATACATTTAACTTTCTGTTTTGATCTCGTTCCTGGCAGGCGGTCATTATTGTCAAATTTGTCTACATTTGAATGTAGGGGACTATTTAATTATATATCCTGCTTCATAAATACATAATACGTAATACATTACAAAATATAAAATGTATTTATAAGATGTCGGAAGAATGACTACAAGAGAATTTCGATGACAATATTTTTGCGTAATTGTTTACGGTCACTTACGGGATCCCGCAGGGGGTCGTCCATCTCTCGGGGGAGTGGTCTGGGTTTCAGTGGCAGGTCATCGCCGCCCTCGTTGTCGGAGGCGGGCGGAGACTCTGCCAGATCCAGGAGATCGTCGCGCGACCTCGGACCCCGGAAGCGGATCTTGTCCAAGCGCTTTAGCATGGTCAACACCGCACACCTGGGCTTTACCTTAACATGGCGGACGGCAACCCTGCAGGGACAAAAAAGGGGGCAAAGCGGTTGGAGCTAAAGTTCAATGGTGAAAGAAGAACGAACGTGGAGTGTAGTTATCATCAGTTCTCATTTGTCATAAGATACAATTTTTGTATGATTTAATTGGCCTACTCAACTCGCGTACCGACTCCATTCCGAATGACCACATTGGAGTCGAAATTAGCTCACTTTCAACACAGCAGCGAACTGCGACGGCGGAGGCCGACCTCATTTGGTGTAATCTATTTCTGTGGCCGGGAGAGCTGGTCGTTCTGTGAGTCGAGTGGGAGGGCAGGGAGGGCGCTAATGTTGGCGTTAGCTAGCGGTAATGATGATGATGATGGCGACCGGGAGTCCAACTGCCGGACGCCGAGTCAGGAAGTCAAATACCCGCCACATTTTATTTTATTTTTTGTATTTTTTTAAAATACAGTCCGGCTGTCTTGCCGTCTTGACTGCCCATCTGCCAATCCAGTTAGTTCATCTATTTTTGTCCATCTGCATGCCTGCCTTTCGGCTTGCATGTCTGTGTTCAAGTAGACTAGTCCACCATAGTTCATACCTCAGTGGTCATGTGATTCTGTTCATCAGTCCGACTTCCTGTACGGCCGAGTGGCTCGGAGGCTGCAGATGATGATCACTTACGAATGAAATCACCCCCCCGTTTAACACAGATGGCCGGGGTCATATTCCTGTTCAACATCAGCTCATAGCACGGGCTAATAGCGTGGAATAATAGCATTAGCTAATAGCATCAGCCAACAGCTGCAAGGAAGAGTGTCCGGGGGAAACGATCACAAGTAATGTGGAAGCATTGCTATGACAACAGTCAAATAAGATCTGAAACTCGACTCTCTCGACTAAAGGCAAGGGAAACAGCCGCTGCGACAAGGAAAGCAGCCTTTAAAACCAGGAAAGCAGCATTTAAACTCATATTTAGTCTAGGCCTAGTATCTATGCAACATATAAACCGACAGAGGCAGACAGCGATGAATCTCAGGGCCACAAGTGTCTGGTAAACATGTCTTTTTTTCACTCCCCCTCTCTCTAGTCAGCATGACTAGCATGAGACGGCTATAGAAAGAGGCTGACTTATGGACAGTGAAGGAGATACAGAGAAAGAGATATGAGTAAGGCGGGTCGATCTCCTGGCCAACATCTCCTATCTCAATACAGGTCAGGTAATATCTGGACAACATAGCATATTTTCTGTGAATTCAAATGAAGAAATAAATATTCTACATAAAACAACCACATGGTAAAGCCTATTTTTGTATAATGCTATTCAATTCTTGACAATTTACAATTCGTCCTCATTTTGAGTTGTAAATCTGTAATGCGGCCTTTACAACCAAGAAACACATAATAAGGCTATATCCCAAAATAAGACGAGGCTACATCTGGTCTCATATCCATACTGATATAATATTGATATATTGCCCAGCCATAGATAGGAAGCAAGACATGGAGATACATATTATTGAGAAGAAATATTGAAAGAGAGAAGAGAAAGACAGAAGTAGAAAAGAGACATCCTGTTCTTGTCGTATCCTTGTAAACAGTTCTGTAAAAACACTTAACAATCCTTTCCCCTCTCTCCCACACACACCCTCACCTCTATACACACACACGCACACCCTCAACCCTATACACACACACACACACATCCTCTCTCTCGTTCACACACACCCTTGCACTTTTGAATGCAGACACACTGTGTGTGTGTGTGTGTGTGTGTGTGTGTGTGTGTGTGTGTGTGTGTGTGTTTCGGTTTCAGAAAGACAATTCTAATTCTTCAACCTCCACAGATGAGATCCTAATGTTCTGTTTCGTTATTTGACTGTCGCAATTCGGGTCAACATTCGGGAAAGCGCGTTATAGACTAAATAAAATGAATTATTATTAACTTGTACATCTACGTGTGTGTGTGCATGGATCTTAATTAAAGAGAGAATGATGTTCAGTACGGTCTCTCTAGATCTGGTGACATTTCCTATGAATCAGGGCAGCAGTTGTAATTACATTTCTTAATTGAGGTTTCTTCATTGAGTTTGTCCGTTGTGCTGTTTGGGATATCTTCTATTCAGGAGATTGAACTGCAACAGCTAAGCCTAACCTTTGATGAACAGATCTATACGAGGCCCCAATCCCTATAGATCTACAGAGGCGTGTGTGTCTACAAACCTGCATTTACTTACACCTATTGACTCACCCTATATCTACGACCCCGTAGCTCTACTACCCCAATATTGATTAACCTATACGTCTAAACCATATAACTACTAACTGATCTAGTCATGGCATTGGCATTCACACGAATACACACACACACACACACACACACACACACACACACACACTTCCTGCACGGGAAAGTGAAACGAGTGGGTTCGCACAACGTGACAAGAAGTCGGAACAAAACTTGTTCAGTCGGAAACTCTCAGTTTCTAAGAAAAGACCAGCCGACCCGTTTACGAATGGAGGGGTCCAGTGGCGGCTCGTCAATTGGGGGCGCTGGGGTGCCGCCCCCACCCCCATTTCTAGAGCGGAAGTCTACATTAAACATAATGCGAAATAATTATATATTAAATCGTTCCAATTTGTTATTAGTTTATTTTTGTGTGAATACAATAACCTTCGGCTACTTCCTGTAATGATATGTCTATAGCTCGGCCTGTAGGTGTCCATGTGGCTCTTGGGCCATTACAATTCAACTCCAAAGAGCTTTATTGGCATGGGAAACAATGTACGTTTACATTGCCATTACACTTCGTAGGTTGATGTCCGCCGGAATAATGAGTGTGTATGGGAGTGTGTATCCTTTTTGAGTGATGTGACCAAAAGCTTTTTAGTTTTGCCAAGGGCCGCTGTGAATCTCGTCCTCAACGCCGGCCACTTTTATTTCCAGCGAGATCTGAGGTGTTCTGATGTGATTGGACAGTACGCAAAGGATGATGGGTCAATGGATGTGAACTTGATGACTCGTGTTCTGTGTTAGGCACGTGTCTGTAGTGTGTGTGAGAGATCTCGACCTCAACCACAAGCTGCAGAAAGTAAAGGAAAATTCTGCTCTTTTGTTACAAAAATAAAATCTAAATCAGCCTTTCTTAAGGCGTCAAGAAGAGGCTGCTCTGTAAGTGGCGTCCTCTCATCCACAGCAAGCTTGTGACCGGTTCTCATGATATCTTTGGCCACATGGAAGTTAGAACTAAAAGGGACTAAAGTGTTAAATAGTGTTGTGGAGAAAGTCATCTCACAGTATCTCTCATCAACAGTTATTTTTTTCTGCCGTAAATCTGGCGTATTGGGAAAATGACCATGAGGGCTGAGGCAACATTACAGTGCCGAGTGGGTTTGGGAAGGGTCAAACTTGGGAAGGGTCAAACTTGGGAGGGTCAGAGAGAGAGATAGATGGAGATGGAGATGGAAGATGGAAGTGAGAGAGTAAGATAGAGAAACACTATGTGAGAGAGAAAGAAAGAGACAGAGACAGAGACAGGTGGGGTGATGGTGGTGAATGTGTCATGGTTTGTTTCACCTCGGTCGTCCCACCTGTTGTCCAGTATAGCCTCCCATATCCTCACACCACCACCACCACCACCATCAACACCACCACCACCATCAACACCGTTTCCCAAACGAAGAGTTTCCAGCCTGGGCCCTGGACCAGTCCGGCAGCCTCGTATGCACTATAGTGAGCAGAGCTGAGCTGAGGAGGTTATGCAATCCTCTCCCTCCCCATTCACAATGAATGGCCAAGAGGAACCCGCAGCAATCCGGGGGAAAAACGACGACGGCGGAGAGACGAGACAGAGGAGGTGGTCTGTCTCGTCTTCATCCAGGGGGAAAAACGACGAGTTTCAGCGATAGCGTTTTTGCACACATTGTACCCGACAGCCGACAACAACAACAACAACAACAACAATACCCGTTAGACCCGCGACGCCCGCTCAACGGGCCTCTCTCTCGTCGAGACTCGACCGTTTCGATATTGACATCATAATAATAATAATAATAATAATAATAGTTATAATATCTAGAAGTGGAATGTGGAATTCGTATCAATACGAGATGATGACGAGAACGTGAGAACGAGTCATTCCATTCACAGACATGATGTTTTAGTTGAGTTATTTCGGAGACATTCGTGGGAAAAACGGCAGAGAGAGAGAGAGAGAGAGAGAGACGCCAGTGTTCTTACCCGGCACGTAAATCGTAGCAAAGTTTCATGAACACCGCGATCGCCTTTTAAATCGATCCTGGGGGTCCACCTGCTCGTCGTGACCGCCGACAACAAGAAGAAGAAGAAGAAGAAGAAGAAGAAGCATCCAGCAGACGCGCGTCCCTCATCGCGCACCTGCGACCTCGCAGACCCGCGACCCCCGCAGAAGACCCGATGGTGTCGACGCGTTGTCAACACGTTGTTGTTCTTGTTGTTGTTGTTGTTGTTGTTGTCGTCGTCTCCGGTCGCCGTTTTCGAGGACCGTAAAGTGACCCGGGCCCCCTGTTGCTGCTGCTACTGCTACTGCTACCTCCACCACCACCCCGTCTCTGTCTCTGTCCTCCGTGTCTGTAGCTTGTTGATTCCACACGAGACTCGCACGCGAAGACGAGGACATTATAAATACTCGCTGTTCATTGGCCGCCGTTTCTTAAAGGGGACGCGGTCGACGAACGTCTCGGAGGGCGACGCTTTGGCGGCCTCGTGTGGCCGTCCGACGCCCCACACGTACAGCGCAGGAGAGAGAGGACTCAAAATTAAACTACAGGTCTACAGGTCTACAGGTCTTCAGGTCTACAGGTCTACAGGTCTTCCTCAGGTCGTGTGATTTAGCCTCAAGAAATGTGACGTTACTAGTACTGCATACATTATGTGCTTAAGCACTAATTTGCTCGTACTACTTTTTATGTTACATACAGTACGGAACTATGTGACTGACAATACTTGTAGTCCATTTTCAAAAGGCCGAGAGACAACAAATAAACCAACCTTGTGAGGTGATGTCCATCCATGTACGTCCGAGGAAGGTCGTAGTGAATGTGGCTGTGTAATAATTCCTATGATATCTATCTCTTATCCGTCTTCATCGAAGTGTTTCTCTGATCTCTGATCATCGACCTACTCTTGTACCAAACCAGGTTTAACTGGGAAGACTGTGACTAATGGAGGGAGGTAGCAAGACCCCCTCTCTCTTGCTCTCTCTCTCTCTCTCTCTCTCTCTCTCTCTCTCTCTCTCTCTCTCTCTCTGTCTCTGTCTCTCTCTCTCTCTCTGATATGGGGGAGAGGGGGAGAGAGAGAGAGAGAGAACCAACCGTTCTCTTCTTTGATGCCAGAGCGAGGGGGTTCTCGTGGAGCCAGACAGGGATGTGTATCTACTACCTGATTACAGTATGTTGCTGTGTCACAACTTGTATTCATGATTAGTTGCTTGAGTTTTGAGTCTGACTTGAATGAGGAGCAGGTGCTGGTGGGTTGTTTTTTTTTGTTGCTTTTGTTTTGTTCAATGTACTTTTATTGTGAAAGGTGCGGTCGATGTGCTCCAGGGACGTGTGCTGCCAGCTAGAGTTCTAGAACCCTGGAAAAGGTCAGGGCTTGGCTGGTTGCGTTGCCAGGGGTAACCGGGCCGAGGCCTCTGTGATGTAAGACTCGTGCCCAGACCGCTCTGGTGATGACGATGTTAGCTAATTTTGTTTTAATTAAAGCAGAGAAATGACTCGGGCTCTTTCTCTTTCTTTGCTTTTTAGTTTCGGGACAAAAGAGAGTCTACAATACACACGACATCACACTTTTTCTTTCTTTCTTAAAGATTTGCAATGGTTTTTTTTATTACTTTACTTTATAGCATTAACATACAGCTGGGTTTGAATGAATGGCATCATACCAAAACCACAAGCAGTGTAAACTAGCATACAGGAGGACGTATTTGTTAATTTAATCGATGAAAATGTAAAAGTAGGCATACATGATCTGGTGTTATGAATATGATTTTTTTCAGTTTTTTGTAGGTTTATTGACTGTTTATTATTCTATTGTTTTTATTCTTATGTTGTTGGTATTTTTGAGCAACCTCTGGCAAAATAATTTCCTTTGGGATGCATTTGCACCGAAGTACGTAGGAATGGGCAAAACTATGAATGATATCGAGATCATTTGGATGCAGATTAGTGAGATGACGATGACAACAACAGCTTCAAACACGTGTTGTCAACCTTGTCACTCTGTCGAGGTTTATTTTTATTCACTAATGCCAAATAAAAATTTACAAAATATATTACTTGTGGTTAATATATTATATAATATACTATATATTACAGAATACAATTTTGTTAAATTTCTACTTTGTAAATTGTATTAGAAACAATACCCTCTGTATGGGGAAATTAGCACAAAGTAGTGAATTAAAAGTAGTGAATTAAAAATGAATCAGTATCAGTATTGTAATAATAATGTAGCCTATGGCTGTAACAAGATCAGTTTGGTTACCACTGGTGTGTGTTCTTTATAAAACATGGCATAGTCTGACAGTGGTGCCTGGCCACCAGGATAAATAATATACTGTAGGCCACAAATCTAATCAAATTGTGATTAGAAGCAAACCCCTTATTCACTAACACGCTCATCTCAATTCAAATGGCTTTATTGCAATAGGAAACACACATCTGCATGACAAAGGTCAAATGAGATGAAAAAAAAGAATGTAAATAATCATTTAAAG